>JALGBA010004153.1:1200000-1515000 GCA_023970755.1 Azemiops feae | reverse complement strand
TAAATTTGCTTTAAGACATAGTTATTAAAACCTGAAGTCTCTGAGGAGCAATTATCCAATGCCCTGTAACTCTGTACTTGCCTTCTTTGCATTAATTACTCAATGACTTTAGTGGTACATTTTCTACCTAGTCCTGCTTCAGTACATTAATGATCGTCATAACTAAGAAACTCTTTGAGATGCAGATTCACATATCTATTTTAGCATTTGAGTATATGAACTGGAGTTTCACATATACAGTTTATAATTAAAATACATTTATCATAGTAAGAAAATCTGCCACACATGGTTTGAGTCCACTAAAATGGATTGGATATGAGCTGAGCTAAAGGCCATTGCTGTAGTCAAGTCACAATTGTGGTGATATGCTATAGTCTGTCAAAACTTGAATAAAAGCTTTATCTAAAATAATTAGTTATCATATCGACCTTTTTTTTAATAGAATGATCAATTCAGTTGACCATAGGAATGCAGTGGACATTCCTGGCTTCAGCAGAATATTTAACAAAATCTCCTATAATAAAAAAAGGCAAAATGTGGGGTGACTTTGCATTACATCAGGGCTTTTCAACCTTTTCACCCATTGTACCACTTTTAGGATATGGCAACATCCGAGTACCACCAGTTGCCTAGCAAGGTGTCAAAACCTGACCAAAAAAATAAAAGGAAAAAAGTGATAAAGTACAGGTAGTCCTCGACTTACAACAGTTTGCTTGGTGACTGTTACAATGGCACTGAAAAAAGTGCCCCCCAAGCCACAGCCGAGCAAGACACCTGCCTGCCCACCCGGCGGCGCTCTTCCTCCTGTCCGAGGTTTTAATTGTTGTGAGCATTTCTGTTGAGGATTGGCAGCAGGGGTGGGGTGAGGGGGTGTTTGATTTTTATTCCCCCCTTCTGCTGGGTGGTTGCAGCAGGTTTTGGTCACTTCACATGGGACACTGTGACCGTCATAAATATGAATCAGTTGCCAAGCATCTGAATGTAAATCACAAGACCCTGGAGATGCTGCAACATTCCAGCTGATCAGCGCTTCTTCTGGGCTTAGCAGAAGCGCCAGGATCAGCGCCGGGCTCCAGCTGGAGCCCGGCGCTGATCCTGGAGCTTCCACTGAGCCCTGACAGTCCCGAAGAAGCGCTGATCCTGGAGCTTCCGCTGAGCCCTGACAGTCCCGAAGAAGCGCTGATCCTGGCGCTTCCGCTGAGTCCTGACAGCCCTGCAGCTGCAGCCATCTCTCGCTCAGGCTTGTGCGGTGCTGCCACCGGTTCAGCTCATTCCCCTCCCCCGCTACCACTTTTCTAGGATGGTCACGTACCACCTGCCAGGTGCCAATGTACCACAGGTGGTACCCGTACCACTGGTTGAAAAGCCCTGCATTACATAGATACAGTGTTGATTGAACATTCATACCCAATGAATATATGTTGGTTTCAAGGAAGGAAGTGCTGAATGAGTTACCTTCTAGTCCTGTGCTGTTGAAAATATTGATGACTTACAGTTAGAAGCTAACAATGCGATGCAACTGCAAAAAACAACAAACAAATCACTAAATGCAATCTTAGGCTGCATCAGTAGAACTGTAGTGTTAGATTGACTGAAATATTTGTTCCTTTGTATGATTGTTGATTGGATTGCACCTAGAATATACATCCACTTCTTGACATTTTATTTAATGAAGGACATTGTCAAATTGGAGTATGGCCAAAAGAGAGTAAAGTTGATGATGATAGGGAGGTCTGCAATGAGGAAGAGTTGGAGGTATCAGGTATATTTAGTTTGCAAAAGAGAAAACTATGGGGAGGCATAGTATCTGTCTTTAAGTAGTGTATGGTATGGTAGCCGTCCTTAAGTATTAGAAGGACTGCCATCTAGAAGACGAAGAATTTTTCAGAGTTAGTGAAGACATTCCCCAGAGATTGTGAAGAACACAGAAAGATCATTTTAGACTATTTCTCTTTTAAAGTTTTTTAAATCCAATTATTTTGTTAATAATAAGAAAAGCCAACTAAAAATTACTTTAATACTTGCCTACTATTAGGGAAATATTGGAATTATCCCCCAAAGACTGGAAAGATAAGTTCTTCTCTCCTTTCCCCTCTTCTTTCTGTCACTAATTTACAACTGACTTCGTTTTTAAGATGTTATCTTTAATTTTCTGTCCCAAATTTTAAAGAAAGTTGTCTACAATAAAAAACTTTGGGGGGGACATAAAAGCCGCTATAATCCAAACTGCTTTATACTTCTAATGTAACAAATGTAACTAACACAATGATGAAAAAGAATGTTTAACTACTTCTAAATAAGTAAATGTTTTAATTTTATGAATAGAAAGCATAATTCAACCCAGTCTTTTAACTTCAGGAATGAACCATTTTACTCTTAAGTAATCTCCCATTCAGTTTTTAAAACCTTAGATTCTTACATTATTTTTCATAGACTTTAAATTTTGACCACCTAATGCAAAACTGGCAAAGACTTTATTCAAAGCAACATTTCCCAAGAAGATGTATAAGTAGCCCTCAACTTACGACTGTTTGTTCAGGAACTGTTTGAAATTATGAGAGTGCTGAAGGAAGGAACTTAGGACCAGTGCTTGAAGTTACAGCTATTGCAGCACACCCATAGTCACATGATTGCAATCTGGGCTCTGGGCTCTATATAAGTAATAAACAAAATGCAAAGGACCATGAGAACAATCTAACCTCAGTCTAATTAGTCTAGCATCCTGCTTCACTCATGCTTAGTCCACAGGACTAATCAGTGGGTATTAGGACTTCAAGAATCAACAATTAATAATGTCTCTGATCGATGGCTTCTAGATATATTAGCACAGCAACTACTAGACCTGCTAGGTAGCTTGGCTCACATACCTGAAGGATTTCTGGTTGATATACGATTACAGTATAGCATCATGTTTCTTCCTATTAAAGAAAACTGATGGCTGTTTCTAAACTCAATTCTTTATTAATAACTTATTAAATAGTATTAATTTCATATGACACTAGGTAATATGAATTAAGATTTAACTTTCAAGGCTACCATCATTTTTTACATTTAACTTTTATGAATTTATGAAGCATTAACTTTTGAATGTTACTGATGCACTGAAAAATAACAGTAAAAGCCACTGTACTCCAACTAATGATTTAGGATAGTTATATTACTGGAAAAATATCTGTGTTCATGGCTGTCAGAAAAAATCCTGACAGAATCCATACATTTGCCATATCCATTATGAGTGTAAAGAATTGCTTTGAAATGCATGATCCGACCGTTATGCACACTCTAGTTCTTCATATGATTCTTGAATAGTATCAGTGGAGCACTGAGATGGCAGTGACAGAACAGCTCCCCTCTTACAAACTCTTTGTTATAAGTTGGAACTAGGACTTTAGATACTTGTGGCTCTGATAGCACAAATTGTTCTCAAATCACAACATACAAACTGTCAACTGAATCAAAATACTGATTATTTTTCTACAGACTGAAGGAAGAAGTACTGCCTTAAATTTAACTGGCTTTAGCAATAAGCTAATAGCAATAAGCTTGGAAATAGTGCAACAGACTGCATGCAATTACAACTAAAAACAAAAAAGATTTCTACACAATCAGTGTTACTTTAATAAGCAAAATCAGTACAATGAATATTTCAGAATATGTCCACGCCTTATAAATGAGCATATTTCTTCTTTTACCATCTTTTATATGGACTACTATATCTTGATCAAAAGTGGTTGAAGACTACTACTAATTCAAAAGTCAGCAACATATTTGAAAGCATATAGTATATACATCCTGTCTTCCATTTTAAAATTTAAAAATGGCCAGCATCTTGAAAGATTGTTCAGTCTCTTAAAATTTGGGTTTTATCTGCCTGAGTCTTGTGAAATTTCTTCATTTCCCAAGATTCTGGGCAATAAAAGAAAAACAAACAAACAAACAAAATGTTAATGGTCCCCATGCTCCAAAGTTTAAACAGTTACTAAAAGGCACTGGCCATCTCAAAGAAAAGACTATCTGCCATTTTCTCTGAATCATGACAACATGTTGGAAAAGAAAACTACTGGATTTTAATGCAGATGAACTGTAGAGAGCCATTGGCTAGAATAGCCAATAATATTCTACTTGTATGATACAGTTGCTGGCTCTAACATGGCAGCTTAAGTCAAATAATCCATAACTCAAACATAAAATAAATGTTGAGTTCTTGCCTGCTTTCTTTGAAACCATAGTAGAAATGCAAGACTTTAGAAAGAATGATTAATTCAATTTGACATTTCAGCCAAAATGTTTCTCAGTACAAATTATTATAGTCTGTAATAATACAGAACAACAATAACTTCGGTAAAAAATGGAATAAAAGAAAAACACATTCACAAATAGTAGTGTTTTTCTATTTGCTGCAAGGTTCCCTTAGTTGCTTACTCTCAGTCCAAAAGCAGCTGAAGCAGAACTTTCTCTTTTATAGGAAGCCACAGCAGATTTTTTGCAGTTGCTTCTTCTCTAGTGGATGAATGAGACTATACTGGCCCCACTTTGCTCTGATGTTCCTGAATGCTCCTGACCAATGGAAGAAGCCCAAGCATGTTTCTCTTCTACTCTGAAGTCCCACCAATATTTCCAAAATGTATCATTCATATTTGAAAATGTATACGATATATGCAAAAATAGTACAAAATTGAATAATGCTTATCCTATCTTAAAACCATTAATAATGAACCAGCCAGTTTCTTTATCAGGATCAGGTATGTCAAATGAAAAAAAACAGATGCATCATGGTGGCACAGTGGTTAGAATGCAGTATTGCAGGCTAACTCTGCCAACTGCCAGCAGTTCAATTCTGACCAGTTCAAGGTTGACTCAGACTTCCATTCTTCCAAGGTTGGTAAAATGAGGACCCAAATTGTTGGGGGCAATATGCTGACTCTGTAAAATGCTTAGAGAGGGCTGTAAAGCATTGTGAAGTGGTATATAAGTCTAAGTGCTATTGCTATCTATTCAAAGAAGAGAAGCCAAGGAACCCAAAGTCTGGGGGGGTGGGTGGGTTTCTAGTTAGCCAGTCAGTGCTAAGGAATAGAAGGCTATTTAAACAGCATTAGGTAATTAAAAGCTGTAGATCCTGGACCAGATGTTGAATGTTAGTCTGATAGGTATTTTGCTACTATTGATACTATTAATAGCATTTTTATTACTACAATTAAGGAAAAGAGACACAGTTTTAATCAAAAATGCATTGTCAATGGTCTCATCATCCGCAGTCTTGGTTTTGATAGATGTAGCCAATATTTTGTATACATTTTAATGGCACCAAAGCTCTAGTTTGTTTGCTAATGTGTGCTAAAATGGCAACCATTCATGAGTGTGAATGCTAAAAAGAAAATTAACAAACAGAAAAATAAAGTCATTAGTTTTATGAACCTACAAATAAATTAAACCTTGCCTAAGATGTATTGATTTTCTGTGGCCTTGACTATAGAGCAATGTCAAGCATGCCTGACAATCCATTAGATTCAGCATGCAAATCTACTTACAATTATTTGTTATTTGTATTTGGAAAGATATACGAATATCAGATCTGATTCAGATTTAGACTTACTAGAGTTTTCATGGAACTCCTTGTTATTACATCAGATTTTTTTTTTAAAATGGGAAATAAGTTGTGTTTTGCATAAAAGAGTTTGAAATGATTACATTTGTACACCCAAAAATGTTTCACTCTTGTTATGTTGTCCAAGTATAAATCAAAGAATATTGCCATAACACTATATGAGTCTGGTATATGTCTATGGAGATTCTCAGTCATCCAGATCATAGTTGTTTCAAAGATGCTTTTTTCACGAAAGAATGCAAATAACCAGCTGTCTGCAAGGAGTACAAATCCTTCCATTCTGCACCATCCAGTGAGAGCTGAAGAAGCTTCTTGGATGAGAAGTGAAACGTCTTCAAAGAAAAAAAACAAGAAAGTCCAGTTGCCTCATGAAAAAGCATCTTTGGGACAACTATGAATCTGGTAAGATATCTTACAATAAAAATAATACCCTGCAACAAACCAGAAAATTATAATAGAGGAACTATATACCATAATACAAGTAAACACCATAAATAACTATGATTACTCCCCTAGAGCTGTTGAAAAGGATATGCAAAAACTTTCCACTTCAGACCAGAGATATCTGAGTAAGTGTAACTAGGTTTTCAAATCCAGATTTCTGAATATCTTTCTGTTTGAGGAGTTGGGAGTTCCTTCTGATCCAGACTACACTTATAGATCTGTATCAAATATGGAACTGAATATGTAGTATTTATCATCAGTGCAACTAGCTCCCGAGCTTGAATTTTAGAGATGTGTATGTGTATATTTCATAAAGAGGCCACATTTTAGCACCATTTCTAGAAGACGTACATTATTATTTTAAACCACAACAGTTTCTATAAAAGAGGTGTTTATATCAACAAAACTCCCATATTATTTTAATGATACCTTTTTAATAATCTTACCTCACATTGAGAGATGGATGGTGTATAAGTTTGATAAAAAAATAAAAAAATAATAGTCCATTCATGACCCTGGAAATATCAAAAAATGTGAAACTATATCTAAGGATGCCATATGAGCTTAATTGCAACACAATATTATTTATAAGATATTCTTACACACTGTAGGCAGATTTTTATTATATTATGCATCTGGGCCTTAAGCAAAGGGGCATTGGTTCCTAATGTCAAGTTACTAGTTTGGCAGGTATGGTGAGATTTGAATCAGGGACATTATTAAGGATTTCTAGGGCTTACAAGGCTATCCTAGTGGAATACATTTTGATAAATGTCTATGTACTCAGAAAATCAAGATAGGTTCTCCAAGTGTCTATGCCTTTAAGAGGATGTGGTGCCTTGATGCTTCAAAAAGAGGCTTGCGGGATACTTTGGTTGTCTTGCAAACCATCCCTCTGACTGGTCTGCTGTGGCCTAATGTTTACCAACTTAACATTAATTTACTTATTCAGTGAAAAGTTAAATGAGACTAATTTATGTGAAAATGTCTTTGCGAACATGAAGCTATCTGGGCCTTCCCTCCTTGTATCTCCAGCCAGCAAAGAATAAACAGATGGAAATTGTAAGAGTTATAGTCTCAAAACATTTCAAGGGCACAAGTTGCAAAAGCTGATTTTGGATTTCATACTGGGGAAAAGAAGACCTTCCAGCACAGAATGACTGAAACTATAGAATAAGAAAGAGTGATTGAACTATATATAGCCCTCGTGTATTTTATATCCTCAGATGAATTACAAATTACAGATGAAAGCGCCTCTAAAAGGGATCAGGTAGTCTTTGACTTATGACCACAACTGAACCCCAAATTTCAATTGCTAAGCGAGACAGTTAAGTGAGTTTTGCCTCACTATGCAACCTTTCTTGCGATGGTTGTTAAGTCAATCACTGCAGTTGTTAATTTAGTAACATAATTATTAAGTGAATCTGGCTTCTCCATTGACTTTGCTTGTCAGGAGGTTGTAAAGGGTAATCACATGATCTTGGATCCCTGCAACCATCACAAATATGAGCCAGTTGCCAAATGTCTGAATTTTGATCACATGACCATGGGGATGCTGCAATGGTTGTTAAGTCTGAGAAATGGTCGTAAGTTTTCTTATCATATCACTGTAGCGTAACCCCATCAGGGGCCGCTTAAGCCCAGACCCTCCTAGCCCTCCCCCCTTCCATTCTAGTTATGCTCAGCAGCCTGTGCTCTCAGGGCGTTGATAGAATGTCCTTTTTAGCGGGAGTGAAGAGGTGGCAGGCTCACGTCGTCAAAGGGGTTTACAGGAACAGAGACGACCAACCCCTAGCCACAGCAGTCAGTGTGTGACAATGTTCATCAACCCCCTGGCAATCGTGATAATGATAGTCAATAGCTTGTGGCAGCCGCTTGAGAAAAACAGGGGGGAGGAGGCCCTCCGGCTCCAGGTAGCAACGGAAAACACAAACAAAGATAGTCAGCACTCCGCAGCAACAGCTCACTCTGCGAGGGCAGCTCCCCACAATGTCTGCAGCTTGCACAGATGATAATGATCAAAGTTCAGATGGCCGCTGGGGGAGGAGGCCCTCCAGCTCCAGGCAGCAACGGACAGCACGAGCAAGGATAGTCAGCGCTCCGCAGCAACAGCTCGCCCCGCGGGGGCAGCTCCCCACAATGCCTACAGCTTGCACAGGTGATGATGATCAAAGTTCGGACGGCCGCTGGTCTCCGAAACAGCAGCGACCAGCCTCCCCTTCTCTTCTGTTGGCACTCGTAGTCCCAGGTCTCTCTATGCCAAATCCCCCCCTTTTCCTTTCTAGTTAAAACCTGGATTTAAAACCCCAGCAAGGTTTCCCTCTTCTCACTCTCACTCTTCCCTTCATTCGGGATATCCTCCTGCAAAAGAAAGCAATAAAACTCCGCTTTCTCACTCTCTCTCTCCTTCCCCCTACTTCAGAGGAAAGGAATCACCTAAAACCCCAAACTCCTCTTCAGCTTCACCTGGTCTCCCCCGGACAATAACAACAACCCCACCCCCTTTCTCCTTCCCCTTTTCTTTCCTTCCACCCGATCCACGCCCGCCGTGCCCAAAACCGGCAGCAGCTGTCCGAGCTTTCCATTTCCCCCTCTCTGGCCAGGCTCCCGCAAAGCCTTTTGGCCAGCCCTGCTACATCACCAAAAGAGAAAACTTCAGCTGTATCAGGCATGCTATTGGATATAGTTTAGAAAGAAAGGAATTCTTGACATCTTTTTCTCTCTCTCCCTCAACTGAAAGAAGGAATTTGTAAATCACTCAGCTCCTTTTCAGTCATAACGCCTTGTTTAGAATGTCTGAAAATGTCATAATAATTTGGCAACAAAGAGGTAAAGAACCAGAAGTTCTGGCTTCTAATTTTAAAGATTAATCTCGTCGATAATACCAAACTCTTAACTGTGGTCTTGCCATGCCAAACAAATTCACAATATAAAACATTTGCATGGGTTGGAACTACAATGACAATATACAAACAAAGTTTCTGGAGGTATATTATTGTAATAAAGGAATAACTGGAAGGCAGATTTTTGAAAGAGATATTGCTAATGGACACCATGCCAGAGTCGCTCAAGGAATACAGCTGCAGAATTCCAACTTGTGTTCAGAAGATACAGATCGATGCTCCTGCAAGCAGAGTCTGTCTAAATCTCCATTTCATTCATTCATTTGCATTCTGAGCTGGTTAACTCTTTAATGTGGGAGAAACTGTCAGTGGAAAGGCCACTGGGGCACACATCTTTCCCTGCGATACCCGACCTGTCAATATTTCTTGGAACATTCCGTTTAGACCGAAAGAGCTAATGGCAAAGGAGTGTGGAAGAAATGGCAGTTTTATAAAGGTTTATGATAAACATTAGAAGATTCATTCTTATACTGCCAATTCAGTCTGTGCAAACCAGTAAGGACATGAGATGATATAATTTCCAGACATCTCAGACAGCCTCAGTTATGCAATTTAAACAATTCAGGGATGCATGCAGAGCATTGCTTCTTTGGGGATTCTTTCCAGCTCCTTTACCAGCAGTGGCTGCAGGAGGTCTTTGTATTCCTCCTACTGAATGAAGCAACATTTTGCACTGATGTTGGTACATGTATATGTATCTACTGTTTCCCCAGGGATCAATAAGGCTGGATACCTGTGTGTCTTTGCTTTGTGTATGTGTTTGCTCTCCCAGCATGCTGCAACAGTATGCTTTTGGCTGTACGGGTGCTCTGAGAAGCACAGGCAAGGCTGCAGATGCTCCAGTCTGGATCACATGATGAGGGGGGAAGAGTAGAGAACTTAAAAACAGAGCAGTTTTCATAGAGGTGCATTGTTGGGAGGTTTTCCTGGATTTTTCTTTTCTCAGTAGCTCTTAGCATATTTAGTTCCATTTTCAAACTCAATCCCTTCTGTGGCTTCTCCTAGCATACCAAATATGGTTCAGTTCAGTTCTGTTCTGTTATCCTGCTGATAGTCAAACAATCCCCAACCTCTTTGCATAATTCCTTTCCAACAAGTCATTGGGTTGGAAAAGAATAAATAGCAATAGCACTTAGACTTACATACTACTTCATAGTGCTTTACAGCCGTCTCTACTGTAAGCAGTTTACAGAGTCAGCATATTGCCCCCAACAATCTGGATCCTCATTTTACCAACCTCGGATGGAAAGCTGAGTTAACCTTGAGCTGCTGAGAATCGAACTGCTGGCAGTTAGCAAAATTAGCCTGCAATACTGCATTCTAACGATTGTGCCACCACAGCTAAAACTGGAGATACTGAAGTAGCAAGAGAAAACAATCTGTAATCACAGACACATACTTTGTGATTACATTGCTTAGGATCTATGAGATAGGCAGAAGGACAAAATAGAAACTTCAGTCTCCAGCTTCCTTTATGAAACAGTTTTAGTCACACTACTTCTTAGCTGAAGTAAATGAAGGGTTCAAGAACGAAAGCATGGAATATGCCAGGCATTTCTGCAAATTATAAATAGGAGCTGAGACCGGGATAATTATTAAAACAAACTACTAAGACTTGTGGGCTTTAGCTGTTTTCTTTATATAAATATTGATTTTACTAATTTCCCTTGCCTTGCTGTTGAATAAAATAAAGGAACTCTCTCATCCCGCACTTCATAGAGCTGATTCCCTCCTTTGTTTAAGTGCAAGGCTGCAGATAATAGTAATGTAAAATTCTGAACCTTTAGGACCATACCACTGGGTGCATGCACAGCAGTTCTTTGTTAATTAGTGGACAATCAGTACTTTCCATATATTAGCTGAGGTAGCTTGGATCCACTGGAGAGGGAAGAGGAAGCATCACATAATTTTAATCCTCTAGTCAAATTGTTTGCAGATAAAATTTTGATAACACCTGTTTCCCCCCCTTTCTCTTGGCCAATACAATCCACTGAGAATGCCGATTTTCAGAATTTCCCTGCAGAATTGTCAAACATATGTATTTGTATTTCATTACTTGGGTAATAGCCGATTTTCCAAGTTCATTTACTACTAGTTGCTCCTCAAATATCTCAGAGGAATAATTAAGAAATACTAAGAATGGAAACAGTAGTACGTTAGGAGGGGACTACAGCAATTGCTGAAATCCCACTCCTGATTAAACTGCTGTCCAGAATTAAATATTCAACAACTGAAATTCTGTTTTCTTCCTTTGCTCTGTACAACTTATCTTCAAGGAGACAGAATAATTCCCTGTTTTGTGCAATTGAGACCCAAAAAAACAGAGTGCCATTCAAACCTATTTTAAATTGAAACATGCCTAAAAGAATGGTATTTAAGCTGAAAATTGACTGGCTAATGGATTAAGGGCTACTGTCTGCTTAAACTGGTTCAACCCACTGGCACTGGACCAAATAAAATTCATTGCTCCATTCTGGTTAGAGCCTTTAGTCAAACCGAATTCTTTAGGTGGGCTTTCAGTATTGTAGAAAAAAAAGTATACTACAGTAGCTTTCTGGGGGATGATGAAAAATCAACAGGACTTGATCAAGATAGGACTGTCTTACTAGGTGATGCTATACATACATTGGGTTAAAAATAAGTACTTTATTTAAATAGCAAAATAACTTAGATCCTACAGTTACTTGCTGTCCTATTGTATTTCAACTACATCCTTATATTTGATTACCCATGCCTCATTGGGTCATTGTTTCAAAGATATTCCCTTACATAAACAGAGAAAAAGAATGACCATGGGTGGCAAAAAAGCAGCGGGAGCAGGAGCAACTTCCAACTTTCTGGGTTTTCTTGTGGAAATCTCAGGGAGAATCAGAAACCCTTCCTTCCTTCCTTCCTTCCTTCCTTCCTTCCTTCCTTCCTTCCTTCCTTCCTTCCTTCCTTCCTCCCTCCCTCCCTCCCTCCCTCCCTCCTTTAATCCTTGTAGTTTCACCAACCCTGAGCTGGAAGAACTCCATTTTTGCTATAAGACTGTATTGAACTGTTGTTTGAGATCTGGGATTAAACTGCTATAAAACAAAGATATAGCATTTAAAAACAAGTCCCTGGATTCTTCTTTTCTTAAATGATTTTTGGTTTTTAATGTATTGTTATATGCCCAAAGTCTTCAGGGAATGGTTTATGTTATGAATGTGAATGTTGAACTAATAAGTGGATAAATAAAACAAATATTTAGCACTGAATACATAGAAAAAGGATTTAACCAGCTTTAATATAGAGAAGAAAATAATGAACAACTAATGGACGAAGCACAACAAGGTGTTAACGAATTATTCATTGCAATAAATGCTCACTCAAAATCTCTTGTAGGAACAATTAAAGTACTGATAGTGGTCTTATGTTGTTCCAATTGTCTGGAACAATTGATCCACAATTATCTCATAGTCCCTAAAGTCGTACAATAGTAACTCACTCAGCCACAATATATTTTTCCCAGTATTTCAAACTGATCAATTGGCATACTGAATATCCACAGTGGGAGGCTATTTTGATGGATCTAGGGATTCAAAACTCATCATAATTGATTCCCTGATTTATATTCATACTTAGTTGTTTATAATTATTAAACTCTTGTGTGATCATTTACTCCCTAAGCTTTCAGGGAACTGGAAAGAACTTAATAGTTTGAGTTCTTTTATGCTTTGAAAGGATATATCTGTGGAATTATGAAAGATGAATCACTCCAAAAGTCTTTGTTGCCAATTAATTAGAACTGGGAGGATTTTGACTACTTTTTAAGTTCTCATGATTGACCCATTTCAATTCTAAGAATTTATTGTACTTGACTCCAGTACGTATAGAGTATCCATCAACACAGGGGAAAATCCTTTATAATAAGTCATTCTTTCAGCCAGTAAGCTTGGTCTGTTGCCATTTAATTTCAACAGAATTACTGAAGATAATTACTGAAGATGGTGAAGATATGTAGACAGAAGATACTGCTATAAAAATAAAATGAAAATAATACCGGTATAAAATAAAAATAATAGCAACAATATCCTTATTAACTTCTATTCCCATGCCAATATAATCTTGCCTTAGATTAGCCTACTTCAATAAGAAAAATTAGACATTATTTCATATACATGAAATGTATTTCCTTATAGGAAAGCTGCATATTCCGAATCCAGTGCTTTTTTTGTAAAAAAAAAAAAAAAAAGGTGCCGGAACTCACACACGTCATACAACCTGCCTTGCCTATCCTACAAGGTTCCATCCAAAAAAGTTGCCGGAACTCCGTTCTGGGCGTTCTATGACAAAAAAAGCCCTGTCCGAATCTATCAATATTTGTTTCTGTTTAAACAAAATGAACAGCAGCAAGTTATATGTAAGTTCAAAACTATTCAAATATCTTTTAAAGATATTTTAGAGATTTTCAGGAATTCAGGTGCAGAACATTAATTTGAACCATGCCCACTTACTTTAATGATTTATTCAATGGTTAAGTAAATGGGAGAGTGGCTGGGCTGGAAATCTTTAAATAAGTTTTGGTATATTTTAACTGATGATTTTTCACTGTCTTAAATAAAAAAACCCCATCTATCTAACCATTTAGATTCATTATTTCAAAAATACTGAACCACAATTTGGGTCCAAAATATAATTGCCCTCATTGCTCCAACCCCCAAATACCCTGTGTGAGCTTGTGAACTTCTATCACAAATAAATATAAAAGCAACTTAGTATAAACATCCTACAATAACAAAAAGTTGAATGAAAACTATAGTTAGCTAAATGACTTGTTTTTCCTCTCCCATTAGCTGCATTTTTAAAGGTGGTATGAATAATCCTCAATTAACAACCACAATTGAGACTGACAACTCCATCACTAAGCAACGCAGTCATTAAGTGAGACATTATGTTACTATGATGGATTTACATCTTCATTTAAGCTGTTATCATTAAGCAAGACATCATGTGACCTTGACTTATGATTTTACTGCCAACTTCTCCATTGACTCCGATTGTCAAAACTGGCTGCAAAGCATGCAACTGGCAATCACATGACTGTGGAACGCTGTAATGATCATAAACACTTGCCGATTGTGAAGTGCTTGTGTGCATGCTGTGTGTGCATGCTGCGATAATTGTAAGGGCAAAGACTGGTTATAATTACTTTTTCAGTACCGCTGTAACTTCAAACGGTTGCTAAACGGGACAACTGTTAACTGAGGACTACGTGTGTAGGTCACTGAGCAGGATTCTGAAATTTTCTGGAACTTGATCATATTTAACTATTATTACTGATCTGCTTTTTAGGGCATAATACACATTTTGTGTACATGCTAAACTTTATCTGATATGTCACAGATATTTTAAAAGACTGCCATTAAAATACAGGTAGTCCTTGAGTTACAAATGTAATGGAGTCTGCCCATTCCATTCATAAATCGAGGATTCATAGGAGTGAATCTCGTATCTTGAACGCGATCACTCCCTGCTTTTGCCCACACATTTGCTAATTTAATGCATGGACGAATGTGCGGCTCATTAAGTGAACATGAGGTATCTCAGGATGGGGAAGGCTATGGGGGACCTAGTGATGAACAAGTCACCTGCTTAAGACCACCCAAGGTCTCCTCTGACCCAATGAAATACTTCATTCCTCCTCCCCTGGGGTCCCCACAATTGCTCTCCCCCCCATCCTGCCACGCCAGGTCGCTTACCTTGTGAAGATCTGTCTCCTCTCCAGCCTGTTTCTTTGTCTGCTCCCCGCAAGAGCAGAGGGAGAGCAGGATGAGCATGCCCTGCTCGGCTTCTCTGACTCACCGGGCTGCCGACTATTTCTGGAGTGGCTGGCAGACCTGGTGAGTCTCCTCCAAAGGCTTCCAGGCTCGATGCAGAAAAGCGTTTGCACACTGAAGGGAAGTTTGGGGCATGCTTCCAACCTCCTCTTGGCATGCAAACACTTTTCCCGCAGAGCCTGGGAGCTCCTGGATGCTCTGATCTCACAGGAAGCCAGGCACCCATTCTGTGCAAAAGCGAATGCATGCCTGAGCATGAGATCATGGCCCCCAGAAGCTCTCGGCCTCTGGCCGAAAAGTGTTTATCCTGGAGGACACCTCCGCTGCCCAGAAAGGACTTCCGGAGCCATGCAGCCACCACCCCCAACCTCCGTTCTGGGCATCGTAGCCTCTGCCCACCCAGAAGAGAAATTGGGGGCGAGGTCCGTTCTGGGTGGCGGAGGCCTCCTCCAGGCCTTTGCCACCCAGAATGGAGGTCAGGGGTGGCGACCGTGTGGTTCTGGAGATCTGGGCAGCAGAGGCTTTTCCTAAAGGCCTCTGCTGGCAAAATGGAGGCTGGGGACGACATGCGCATCAACCCCGGGCTCCGTTCTCGGTGGCAGAGGCTTTTTGCAAAGAAGGCAAAAGGCTTTGCAAATGGATGGAAGGCTTTGATGTTTCAGCCCTTACCTCCATTTGCAAAGCTTTTTGCTGCAGATCTCATCCAGGCCTCCGTTTGCAGAGAACAGAGGACAAAGAACTGTGAGATCACGTAAGATCAGTAGCGTGAGATCTCGTGCCACTGATCTCGCGTGATCTTGAGGTACTGTAGGCCTCTATTCTCTGTGAATGCACTGAAGGCCTGGAGCAGCAAAACAGCCAAGAAAGCAAAGACTCTCTAGATCTTTGCAAGGCCTAGTGCCTAGAGAGACCCGGGTGAATGTTGTAGTGCCTCTGCGGTCATTCGTAAGGCTGAACAACTGTTGTGGTGCAGTAATATTTGTAATTTCAGGACTTTTTCGTAAACATTAGGGAACACATGTTGTATAACTTTGAACGTTCATTAAGGGAACGTTCGTAACTCAGGGATTACCTGTATAAATGAAAGATTAGCTGGACATCTAGGATTAGTATGAGCAAGTAACCATATGAGCATCTGGCAGTTATAATAGATCAACATTATTTTTATTATATTTATTTAGAGTGGCGTGGTGGCCTAGTGGTGAAGACACTTGCCTCCCACTGTGAGTTCAATTTTAGGTAGCTCACAATGTGAGCTTACTAAGTGTGTAATAGCAACCAGCTAACTGGAAAAGCAAAAAATACTTCAGCTAAGCCTCAATTAAGGCAAGAGTATATTTCTTAATATTACCCAAACATTGTTACACTGTCAGAAGTGAATTGAATCTAGAACTGTTTTTCAAACAATTATCTTGGTGCTTTCACCAAAATGGTGACTGCATTGAACTGATAGACACAATCATAAAGTTGCTAAATATCATTATTATTTTAAAGTCCCATCTCTTTCAGAAGGGCCAGAGATATAATAATAATAATAATAATAATAATAATAATAATAATAATAATAATAATAATAATAATAATAATAATAATAATAATAATAATAATAATAGTAGTAGTAGTAGTAGTAGTAGTAATAATAATAATAATAATAATAATAATAATAATAATAATAATAATAATAATAATAATAATAATAATAATAATAATAATAATAATAATAATAAAGTTGGAAGAGACCTTGGAGGTCATCTAGTCCAACTACCTGCCCAGGCAGGAAACCCTACACCATTTCAGACAAATGGCTGTCCAGTCTCTTCTTAAAAACTTCCAGTGTTGGAACATTTACCACTTCTGGAGGCAGGTTGTTCCACTGGTTAATTGTTCTAACTGTCAGGACGTTTCTCCTTAGTTCTAGGTTGCTTCTCTCCTTGATTAGTTTCCATCCATTGCTTCTTGTCCTGCTTTCAGGCACCTTGGAAAATAGCTTCACTCCCTCTTCTTTGTGGCAGCCCCTGAGATATTGGAACACTGCTATTATGTCCCCCCTCGTCCTTCTCTTCATTAAACTAGACATACCCAATTCCAGCAACCGTTCCTTATATGCTTTAGCCTCCAGTCCCCTAATCATCTTTGTTGCTCTTCTCTGTACTCTTTCTAGAGTCTCAACGTCTTTTTTACATCGTGGTGACCAAAACTGGATGCAGTATTCCAAGTGTGGCCTTACCAAGGCATTGTAAAGTGGTATTAATACTTCACGTGAACTTGATTCTATCCCTCTGTTAATGCAGCCTAGCACTGTGTTGGCCTTTTTGGCAGCTGCAGCACACTGCTGGCTCATATTTAAGTGATTGTTCACTAGGACTCCGAGGTCCCTCTCACAGTTACTGCTATTGAGCAAGGTACCCCCTATACTATACCTGTACATTTGGTTTTTCTTGCCTAAATGTAGAACCTTGCTTTTTTCACCATTGAATTTCATTTTGTTAGATAGTGCCCAGTGTTCAAGTCTGTCCAGATCCTCCTGTATCTTAACCCTGTCTTCTGGAGTGTTGGCTATTCCTGCCAGCTTGGTGTCATCTGCAAATTTGATGATTTCCCCATCTATCCCCTCGTCCAAATCGTTGATGAAGATGTTGAAGAGCACTGGGCCCAGAACAGAGCCCTGGGGCACCCCACTACACACTTCCCTCCATGTAGATGCGGTTCCATTGAGGACAACACGCTGAGTACGGCCGGTCAGCCAACTACGGATCCATCTGGTGGTGATGCTGTCTAACCCACATTTTTCTATCTTATCAAGTAGCAGGTTGTGATCTACTTTATGAAATGCCTTACTGAAGTCCAAGTAAATTATATCCACAGCATTCCTCTGATCCACTAATTTTGTCATTTGGTCAAAGAATGCAATAAGATTTGTCTGGCATGATTTGTTTTTGACAAACCCATGTTGGCTTTTAGTAATGACTTTGTTTGCCTCTAGGTTTTCGCTGATTTGTTGTTTGATTATCTTTTCCAGAATCTTCCCAGGTATTGAGGTCAGGCTGATAGGCCTGTAGTTTCCTGGGTCCATTTTTTCCCCTTTTTTGAAGATGGAAACTACATCAGCTCTTTTCCAGTCCTCCGGTAGTTCCCCAGTGCTCCAGGATCTTTGAAAAATATAGTTCAATGGTTCTGAGATCACATCTGCCAGTTTCTTGAGAACCCTGGGGTGTAATCCATCTGGTCCTGGTGATTTGAACTCGTCTAGGCTGGACAGGTGCTCACTTACCGTTTTCTTGCCTATCTTAACTTGCGTTTCTATTGTTTTTTATGGCACTATTTTTGGTAGGTTGGTCTGTTTTTTCCCTTTGTGTAAAGACAGATGAAAAAAATGAGTTAAATAGTTCTGCTTTCTCCCTGTTGCTTGTCACCTTCTTGCCACTTTCACCCACTAATGGACCAATCATTTCCTTCACTTTTTTCTTGTTTTTTACAAGTTGAAAGAAGCTTTTTTTTGTTATTTTTGACTTTGGTTGCAAGCCTTAGTTCATTTTGAGCCTTAGCTTTCCTCACTTCATCTTTGCCGGCTCGGGCTATTTGCTGATATTCTGACTTAGTTATGTGCCCCTCTTTCTACTTTCTATACTTGTCCTTTTTATCTTTCAATTTACCAGAGAGTTCTTTATGCAGCCATGCTGGTTTCTTTTGAGAGCTGTTATTTTTCCTTTTTCTTGGTATTGTGCTAGACTGGGCTTTTATTATCTCACTTTTCAAAATTTCCCAAGCTTCTTGAGTTGTTTTCCCCTTGAGGATTCTCATCCATGGAATCCTTCCCAAGCCCTCTCTAAGTTTATTGAAATTAGCTCTCTTAAAGTCCAAGACTCTAGTTTTGTTTCTGATCCTTTGACTGTTAGGCATGTAACCAAGAGATGAAAAATATGACTGCATGGAATTTTTCCTCTGAGGAAATTTGACAGGAGGCCCTCTCATATGCTTTTCGGTATTATTATTTAAATGATTATTCAAATATTATTTTGAACAAAATTTATATCTTGCTTTTACACTAAAAATGGTGTTCAAAACAGCTATACTATAAAATACGCAATAATTAAAATGTGAAACAAATCTAATAAACACCCACTCATTTTTTAAAAAAAGACAGCCACTAGCTGACTGTTAATCTAAGTATTATTGATTACTGTCATTTTAATTACATTAAATTTTGATGTACAAGTATAAATTACAATTTATCATCTCCCTGCTGCCTTCCCTATCAGCAATACTCTCCTGAGCTGACAAGAAAAAATAGCCTGTGATCTTGGACAAATGATTATGGAGAACACTATACACACAAAAATTATGAAAGGCACAAAATTATACCTGGCACAATATTGATATAATTTTTAGTTCAAAAATGAAGAAAAGGCTTCAGGTTATTATATATAGCATGTAACTCTGAACTATTTACTCTGGTTTATAGTCAGTGCCCAAATTTTCAGTGCCCCTAAGTCAGTTTTTCTGCTCTTTTTGAAAATAACATAGTCATAGATCGAAATAATTAACTCTAGTGCCATGAGGTTAAGTGCATAAACATAACAGATCATCTATTCCATCTGGAAATAAGCTTTTAGCCAGTGGTTGGCATAATTAACTGTTTATGATTGATTGTAAGAGAAAGTAATAAGAGATGGATCTCAAAGTATCAGCATATTTGCTTTTTTTAATAAAATAAAGCTTGTTTCATGCAGGATGTAAAGAGATTTCCTCATTTAAACAAAAACAAGTCTACCATACAACAAAGTTTATTAAAATAAATCATTCTGCAATAAATATTACATAAAATTATTGCATAGTCTAATATCTGTTTTTAATGTGGTAAGAATACTGCCTCTTACTCAATCTTTTTTGTAAATTATATCTGTTATAAATGTCTCTAATACATTTTTATAACATATCTTGTACTTTGATTTCCATATACCATACTTCAAAATGCCTATATGAGATTGGGCAGAGAACAGTGACAAAAGAGTGTTAGGGAAATCAGCTCCTTCAGTACACCAAATTCTTATTATTCTATTCAGCTTTTATCTGTACTGATGAGATAGAGGTAGAGATATACACATGTCAAGAATAAAGAAGATGACCTTGATGAAGATAAGCTGAACTTGTTGATGAGATAAAAAGGGCTAAAGCATTTTTAAAGTTCAAAAGATCCAGAAAATATTCAGAAGTGCCTCACCCTGAAACAAAATTCACTGGGAGTGCAGGAGGCACAGTACAAACAGACCAGTAAGATTCTATTATTATAGCTGATAAATAAAAATAGTTTTTATTTTCTCAATAAAAGTAGTTTTAGCCTTCCTGTGAAGTTCATTTTCTGGTCTCGTTTACCTAAAGAAGTTGACATACACATATTAACGTTTAACTTGTCTTCTGTATTCTAATATTAAACATACAGTACATACATACATTAATGCTTTATATTTTAGGCTAAGCAATGTTCTACAATCTGCAGAAAATGAGCAAGAAACAGTAAGACAACAAAATTAAACCCATGAGATAAGAAAAGGAAACTTAAGTAAAACTAACTTACACCAATTCCATTCACTATACCTCTCCATCTGTTCCCATATTCTGTTTCATGCATTACATCTGATTCTTTAATCTAATTTTCAATCTGGTTGAAAATAAGTTTTAAAAATAGATTAAGGTTTTAACATAGTTTTTTCCTTGGTATCTTTACGCAATGCTGGGTCTTGTCCAAGATGAAGGGTTATACCAGTGGGTTCTTGTTGATGCCCCAGATGGCTCAGCACCATGTTTTCTTTACTTTGAGACAGGGTGGCATTAATATAATTTTACTGATTAAATAAAACAAAACTACCATTATGGCTGCTGGGCTTTTAGTCCTCAGGATCCCCAGAGAGTGACCTTCCATCAGTGTCCCTGGACCACTTTGGGAAAAGTTAAAAAAAATGTCCATAGGTCTGCTTTTATTCCTGCCACTCTTTGATAGAAATGGAGCTGCACAAAGTTGTTACTAACATCTAGTTTTTCCTATTCCACAAGTCATGAGGGTGGGAAAACTTTTCTGGAATCTCCACTATTCAGAAAAAAAAAATGCTATGGTCACCAGGACTGCATCAAAACTGGGTTTCAAGCAGTTTACTTTTCTATAATAAAAGTTACAGAGAAACAAAAATAAGGATAACAAATATATTGAGATAATAAAATATAAAGTAATAATATGTTGTAAAGCAAATAAATAAAAACGATCACCGGGATAAAAATCTTAAAACAAAGATTGTTTAATTTACAAAGCTGAGCTTTTGTCGGCCACACTGCCGACATCATCAGAGCATATAACGTGAGATTTGGGAGTCCGTTCTTATATGACTGGCTGTTTCTGCGCCCGGGCTCTCGACCTAGTCGTCGGTCCACTCATCGGCGCCGGGCGCACCGTTCTTAAAGGGGCCGTTTCCAAAGGTATCCTCTCTTCTCCAGTTGCTGTTGTTCTTAGGGTATGTGTGCTAGCGTTAGGGGGTCGAGTGTCAGATCGCTCCTGCTCCTCCCGTTTCGTGCCGGGGGATCGGGTGTCAACCTGTTCTTGTTTCTCTCCCCCCCATCCCCATGGTCCCGTTCGTTTTAGTCTGTCTACATGTCCCTGAACTACCCATGGGACGTGTAGTTTCTTCAGCGTGTGTGCGGGGGCACAGGAAATAATCGTCTCGCGGTTTGCACACGCTGTTCGTTGTTTCCTTCGTCGCTGAGTGTGGTCGCATCCCTATCGTCTGGTCTTTAGCAGGGTGTATCTTTGCTGCTCCCCTCAACGAACAGCGTGTGCAAACCGCGAGACGATTATTTCCTTTAAGAACGGTGCGTCCGGCGCCGATGAGCGGACCGACGACTATGGTCGAGAGCCCGGGCGCAGAAACAGCCAGTCATATAAGAACGGACTCCCAAATCTCACCTTATATGCTCTGATGATGTCGGCAGTGTGGCCGACGAAAGCTCAGCTTTGTAAATTAAACAATCTTTGTTTTAAGATTTTTATCCCGGTGATCGTTTTTATTTATTTGCTTTACGACATGTGTTTACCCGGGATTCGGATTTTTAGTATAATTAAGAATAAAGTAATAATAGTATTTCAGACAGATGCATCTCTTCAATTGTATGTAGATGTATGTTGAGAACAACTATCTACCAGCATACAATGCCTAAAGAGCAGATTGAGCATTTGGCTACTATGTTTGAGTATATTGTATTTTCTAATAAAATTCAATTAATTATTTTGTAACCTTTAACATATACCTACGGGTTTATACACGTTCCTCTTTTTCTGTGTTGTATTTTCTTTTTCTTTTCTTATTTGATATAAGGAAAGTCACGTAAAACATAACACTCTGAGAAACAAACCTGAGATAAAACGTAGACAAAATTAATACTGCTCTAAGTGACAGCTCCTCAACAAAGGAAGTTAAGTCTTTAACATTTTAAATGTAAATGAATTAGAAATTAATGTGAAATAACTATCTGGTTGGTTGGCATAGTAAGTTTGGTTCCACTGTTGTTTTGTTGTAGAATTTAGCTTATGGCATATCATACATGGACTAGCAATGTATATTAACATTTCATCCAGATTAGTAAATAAATAAATAAAATATACATGTTAAAAATATGTATATCCAAATACCAATGTCTAGGACATCTAACCATTGAAGCGCAGCATTGGTAACATTAAAAGAAAATCAGATATTGGACCGGTATATGCACTCAGCTTACAGCCAGTCATGATCTACAATTTAATGTGGGATCTCACAGTCACACTGAGGGGAGGATACTCTGCCCCATTTATACAGAGAGTCCCAGCAGACGCTGTTTGAGGGGCGAATCCTATTCAGTATTGTCCATTGCGGACATGGTAGTTCAAAGCCTGGCCCCTTTTTTTGTGGGGTCATTTATATGTCTTTCTATGTTTCTTTTGTTGGAGAAAATTTGGCCATATTAAGAGGTAATGACGAGCTAAAGATATTAGAGCAATGGTCTATTAAGCATCTTGAATATTTCCTTATAGCTTAGTCCACTGTTTCAAATGGTTGGCTATGTTCGGTAAGAAAGAATGATAAAACAAAATATTCTCCGAGGTAGTTATAATTTATGCGCAAAAATATCTTCATTGTTCTCTCACAAAAGGAAGAGAATATGCCACAAAATATATTTTACTATTTCTCTTTTGTAATAAAATGGTTGTTCTTGAGTGGTTTATTTTTCAAAGAAAGAGAGAAAGAAATGAAAAAAGGGAAAAAACTTGGCACACATTCAGAGATACCTTCTCATCAAAGGTTGTCTATCGTTTCATGAATCACATGTGATAGATGAGATTTATGAATTAGAATCTGTATCAAAAGATTTACAACACACTATATTAGTTATGACATCTTCATGTCTGTGAGCATAAAGTTTCAACAAAATATCTATATCATCATCACAGGAGCATGGCCAACCCATTTCTTTCATTTCACTGTAGCACACCCAACTCCTGTCACAGGATTTGATGAATTTTTGAAAGAATAGGCTTCAGATCAATTAAAATAAACACCATGAGCTGATTTATCAAATCTGTTCTGAATGCTCTCAGAAAAATGTCAAAAATCTGATCCATTGATACAGAAAAGTCAGAGAATTGTGGCAGCCTATGGGATCACAAAACCTTTTCAAAACTGTAATAAATCACCAGAGAAAACAAATGGGGCTCCATGTGATAAGATTTCTCTTGACAGCTTAGCCTCAACAAGACATATGTGAGATAAATGGATCCTTTTTCTTTGCTTTCAAATGCCAGTGTACAAAGTTCTTAAATTGTCAAGTTGTGAAATAAAATTCCCCCTTTTTTTGGTTAAACAATAGCATGATTTAAAATAGCCCAATTTCTTCACTGTAAGATATATCATGTCTACTCTCTTCATGCAGTTATCTTCGAGCAGAACCCCAACATTATCTGGAAGGCACCAATTGCATACTTATATGTAGGCAACCTTTTTATAAACGTCTTTGTTTTTACCTCCTATAATATGCAAATAATGAACTATGGTATGCGTTTCTTTTAGAGAGCAGAAAGCTGCTCTCGAATCATACTCTAGTATAACACAATATCCTTTGATATTTGTAATCATCATCTGCTAGTTTCATGTTTATGAAATAACTTTAAAAATGCAAGAAAAGCCCAGCCTAATATTCTAATTATACCTAGGGACAAATTCCTCTGTTAATAGGGTTTTGCAAATATACTAAAATGCAACTACTAAAAGTTCTTATTTTTTAAAGACTAATGTATTATTTTGAATTGCTATCCAGAAAACCTGGACTGGGGCTCAAAAAGCAAGGGTAAGCACATACATAGTTGATTGACCTATCTAACATTATTAAATAGCAATCAGATATTTGAAAAGCATCAATAGGATGCAAACAATGAAGATGAAAAGCAGGAGCAAACTTTATACTTGTGCTAACTACGAAAGAGGTGGTTACAGCTATGAAAAGAATTGCATACATTTATAGCAAAACTGAAATTGATTATTAATTTTATTATCTGCTGTTCTCTAGATGAATTCAGAAAGACACACAAAGACTGGACCCTCAATGTTATCTTAATTCTAATCCTAATGGTAAATTGGGATAAATTTAGAAAATGTGACAGGCCCAATATTATCATGACTGACTAAACCTCCTGAGCTTAATTTATGTGTCTTGTCTCTAGTTTACTATTTAGATCTGCACATGCAGACTCCTTCAGTTATACTGCTAGATTTGTCCCTCATTATTAAAGAAGCAGATAAAATGATGTCCACCCCGTCCTTCTTCATAAATGACTCCTTATGTTACAGCTTGAAGTTGAAGAATACCACTCTCGAATGAGCGCTTTAGTGATAGTCTTATAATATTTACTATAGACCAATGAGAGACAGATGAGCAATCAATTGACAATATTCAGCAGGTGAAAAAGATTGTGTGCCAATTTTTGAATGCCCAATATGTCTGCATTCTGAAAGACATACCAAAAGCTCTTGAAACTTTCCTAGCTATTTGAAAGAGTAACATGGGAACCACTTGAGACTACAGTAGAAAATGAGACCAAACCCCCAATGTCATTTAGTGAAGCAACAATATACGGAAACCAATAACCATTAACAATAATAGGGACCCACATCTTATTTCCTCCATTAACCACATTTTCCTATGAAGGATCATTTTGATTTTCCTCTGTTTCATGGGCTCACTAATATCTAAAAAAAGTTTAAAATAAATAAATAAAAATTTACAATAAAAAAAGCTCTTTCTGAATTAAGAATCATATAATCATATATTTGTATATAGGTAGTCCTCACTAAATGACCATTCATTCAGCAACCATTCAAAATTACAATGGCGTTAAATGAAGGCACTTATAACCTATGTCCAATATTCGGCTGTTGCAGCGCTCCCGTGATTACAAGGTTGTAATCTGGGCACTTCAAAACTCATTTGCTGTTACGATGGGTTGCCAAGTGCCACATGATCATGTGATTGCCATTTGTAATCTTCCCTGCTGGCTTCCCCAGAAAGTCAACAAGAAAGCCAGCAGGGAAAGTTGCAAGCTGCTGCCGCCTGGATAATTCCTGGGGCTGACTGAAAAAGGTCCATACCAAAATCCAAGCTTGGATTTCTGCTTGGGTTTTGGGATAGACCTTTTCAACCAGTCATACTGAGAGTGAAAAAACTGTTTTCCAGAGGGACTCTGCCAAGCATGGGGTTAAATCAATCAGGCAGGCAGTTCTTTTGCTCTCAGAGGCTGGCTGAAAAAGTCCTTCAGCGCAGTATGTGTGTATGGGGGAGGGATTCCTGCATTGGGTTGGCTAAATGAAGCTTCATCCCGAAGATTCAAGCCCCATTCAACTTCTTCATGGAAGGAGTTTCCTTCCAGACACCAGAACAAAAGAGTTGCCTGCCCTCCTTTTCTTTCCTGCATGAAAAGAAAGCTGCCCAGAAACACTGAGACTCAGAGCCTTTAATATTTTTTTTCCTTTGGAAAAAAGGACACTAACAAAAGAGGTGGATGCTGAAGGAGAACACGCTAAAGGCTCCGAGTCTCAGTGTTTGAGAATGTGGAGAATTTGGAGAAGGAGCATTCTGAGCCATAGTAAGAATGGGGCCTGAATGCAGGATGGAGTGAGGTGATAGAAAGGTAAGTGAATCCAGGTGTGATGGGGCAGGAGAGAGTCCATGTTCTGGTGGGCCTAGCCAGCCAATGCCTCCCAGCTCGCAGAAAGTTCCACATGCCAGTGGACACTTAATGATGACAATGGGGAGAGCTCAGATTGTGGTCATTGAGCGAGGTGGGAGATTTGTTTAACGACTGCAACAACCCATGACCAAAATTCCAGGTTCAATTGTGATCATAAGTTGAGGACTACCTGTATAAATCCACTGAATCAGAAGTAGGTCTGTCCTATAGTTATATTGGTAGGAAGTGATACATTCTGCAATTTTCACCTATGCTACAAATCAAGAAGGCCCAATATCATGGGACTTCTTGAATGAGCACAAAATCAGATATAACTGTCTTCTTAAACAGAAGGCAATTTTTCAGAAAGATAGCCAGTGTGGGTAGTAGTTAAGGTTGATGAAGATTCTCAGTCATCAAGGTAGAGTTGTCTGGAAGTTGAATCATGGTACCTGGATTTTTCTTTTGGTTTAAAATGTTTCGCTGAGACTGAAAAAGCTACTTCGATAATCAGCAAAATGTTTCAAATCAAAAAAGAAAAGAAGTCCAGTTGCCATATACTCAACTTCCAGGTAGTGGTTAAGATAATGGGCTGGGTGTAGGGACCACCGTTTAAGTCCACCCACAGGTTCAAGTCTACCCTCAGTCACAAAAGCCCACTTAGTGATTTTGGACCAGTCATCTTTTATTCCAACCTACTTTGGAGGATTGCTGCTATTGTGAGAGGAAACATTGGTTGTCACCTTGAGCTCCTGGCTGAAAGGTAGGACATTATTTATAGTGTCATATAGATAGGATAGACCAGGCAGATGACAGCAGATTAATTTACATCATAATGTATTGAAATCTATGCAATCTATAGAAGCCCTACAATTATAAATATGCTTATTTTAGCTCTCATATTGGCTTTGTATACTTGCTTATAGAAATTAGGAGACCAGATTGGAAAATAACCAATGTAGCATAAAATGCAGAATACACAGAATGGAAGGATTAGTGATTGGCAAATATGACTACTTCCATTGCCTTTCAGTCTCATGAGTTATATGGCTGAAGACACTATGCACTTGGAAATGCAATAGGAATATAAAAACTACTGTATACTGAGTTTGATCTTTGGTTCACAGGTATAAGGGGATCATGTTTGATCTCTGCAAAGTCAAATATTGCAGAGACATTCCCTGCACACACCACACACACACCATGCTCCTGCTTTGGTCCATCTTGGTCATTCCTGTTAGTGCTCTCTGGCAAGAGCTATCAACAGAATAACACAGGGACCTTGGATGTCTTCTAGTCCAACCCCTTGCTCAGGCAGGAAACCCTATACAATTTCAGACAAATGGTTGTCTAATCTCTTCTTAAAAACCTCCAGTGTTGGAGCATCCACAACTTCTGGAAGCAAGTTGTTCCACTGATTAATTGTTCTGTCAGGAAATTTCTCCTTAGTTCTAAGTTGGTTCTCTCCTTGATTAGTTTCCATCCACGGCTTCTTGTCCTGTCTTCAGGTGCTTTGGAAAATGGGTTGACCTCCCTCTACCTTAGATATTGGTACACTATCATATCACTCCTAGTCCTTCTTTTCATTAAACTAGGCCACGGGTCAGCAACCCGCGGCTCCGGAGCCACATGCGGCTCTTTCAGCCGTCTCCTGCAGCTCCCAGTCTGCCTTCGCCATGTGCAGTCCCCCCCTCCAAAAAAGTGGGACTAAACAAGTTCAACTCAACCAATCAATTCAAACTTCTCACACAAAAAAAAAAAACCTCACGAAGTTTGAATTGATTGGTTGAACTTCTTTGGTTTGTGGAACTGCCCACAAACCTCTTTTGCTCTTCGGACTGCACGTGGTGACAGCAGAGGAAGAATCGGGAAGACTGCTGGAAAGGTGAGTGGGCCCTTTTTCTACCTTCCTCGGGCTCCCCACCACACCGCCACCGCCTGACTCTCTCCCCCCCCACTGTTTCGCAGCAGTTGTTTCAGCAGGAAGAGAGCTACAGTTAGAAGCTGCCTTGAGGAGAGAAAAAGAGATATTTGGAACAGTCTGGGGTGGTCCTGCTAATTTGCAGGCATTGGCTCAGAGAACAAAACATAAATGAGACGATCGGCTGGTGGACAGGTCGCGTGTCCTCCTGGCTGGCCGCTCTTCTCCGGCCTGACCTGCCGCCCCAGGGCTGGAGCGCCCTGGAAAGGCGAGCAGGCAGCGCTTCTGCACGGGCTGGTTGGGCTTTCGGCAGGTTTCGCCTGCAATTAAGGCAGGGCGAGGTTTTTGGGTCAGGGGAGGCGAGGGGGGAGCTGCTTGTGGGGGCACGTGTCTGCTCAGATAAGCGCAAATGTGTTTCTTTTGCAGGGAGGCTGCTTTGCTGAAGATTATATCTTCCTTCCTCTTCCTTCCTTTTCTTCCTGTTTTCTTTCTTTCTCTTTTTTCCTTCCTTCCTTCCCATATTCTTCCTGCCTTTCTTCTTCCTTTCTTGCCTTCCTTCCTTCCTTCCTTCCCTCTTTCTTTCTTTCTTTCTTTCTTTCTTTCTTTCTTTCTTTCTTTCTTTCTTTCTTTCTTTCTTTCTTTCTTTCTTTCTTTCTTTCTTTCTACTTTCTTTCTACTTTCTCTCTCTCTCTCTCTCTCTCTCTCTCTCTCTCTCTCTCTCTCTCTCTCTCTCTCTCTCTCAATAAGCAAACAATCTGGGCTCTGACTGGCTGCTCCGCGCTTTCTCCTCCTCCTCCCCCCACACGAGTAAACTGCATGCAAAAATCCCACAAGATCTATCAGCAGTGTTTTCGCTCCTAAGTCAGCCTATGTCTGTGCACATGCAGACTTAAAACGGAGGCTTCCAAACCTGATACGAATACACATGTGGATGTCTGCAACCGGTCGTTGCAAAAAATAGGGGGAAAAAGGGGGAAAGTGGGCGTGACTATTTAAAGACCCCCACTTTTCCTTTCCTTCCTCCTCTTTGGCAGTGTTGACTTCTGCTCCTCCAATCCTGGCTGCTCCTCGCGGTCCCTGCCTGCCAGCCGCTGCATTTGACTTTTCTTTCATTTGCTTGGCGGACTGGGGAGAGAGGCGCTCCCCCGCTTCTTTCCACTCCCGCCGCAGTGATTTTTGAGAGCGGGGAGCAGCTGGCTGCTGGGCAAGCCCTGAAAGCTTTCTTCCTCTCCCCAATCTTGCCTTTCTTGCTCGCCCTCTGATATAGGCATCTGCTGGGTTTCCTCAACCTCCCCCCCATTTTATTTTAATCCCACCACCGCCTCCCTCTTTTGCAAAGTTGACATTCCGGGGACTCGGACCTCGCTTTGCTCCCAGAGTCACTTGGCGAAGCTTGAAGGAGAGGCTGCCTGCTCCCACCTCCCGCGGAGCAGAACTGTTGCTTTCTCGCCCCCCAGCAAAAGAACCCCAGAGAGCTGGAAGACGTCCTTTCTCCCACTTTCTGCTTCTCATCCTCTCTTTTCCGAGCACCCCTTCCAGAAACTCCTGGAAACTCCTCTCCATCTTCCCCCTTTCCCACCGCCGGTTTTGGGTCTGTGGATTCCGGCCGGGTTTTCCTCCATCCGTCAGCCAAAGAAGAGGAACGGAGCATCTCTCCCAGAGCGAGCCAGAAGCCTCAACTCCGGCCTCCCGCAGCAGGCTGAGATAGGCAAGCCCGAGCGGCTGTCTGTTGCCGCCTCGGAAGATTTGCTGCAACAGCTCCTTCTCCCCGTTGGCCTTCTCCTTTGCTCCCTCAGAACCTTCATGCCAAAAGGCAGAAAGAAGAAAGTTCCAGAGAGGGAGAGTGCAGGACGGGGGGAGAACAGTCTTTTCCGAGAGGAGGAGAAGCCAGGACGGCAGAGCTGTCCATACCAGAGCTGGATGGGGACAGGGCCGGTGCATGTCTCACCTTAGGCTCCACTCTTCAATCAAGCCCCCTGTTCCACGCGCGCGCATGCGCGCAAACATTTTGCAGCTCCCAGTTTTTTCTTTTGTGAGGGAAACGGGTCCAAGTGGCTCTTTCAGTGTTTCAGGTTGCTGACCCCTGAACTAGGCATACCAATTCCTGCAACCATTTTTGGTCTGTTTTATCCTCCAGAGTTTCTCATTTCTTATGAAGGTTCTATGTGAAAGTTCTTCATGAAAAGTATACAATTATGTTCTGCCATGTTATCCACTAAGCATTATTCAGCAAACATTTGGAAACGTTGATTCTGAATAATTGATTCCTGTTTGTTGATGTAGGTAAACCCATAGGGCTTTTCCCAATGATAAAAGATTGTTTAAAAGGTTAATTTCTTTTGTACTTAGTTCTAGTAAATATCAGGTAAATTCCAGAATGTATACAATGGTTGATTAACAACTGCTCAGCTGGACAACTGTTCAAACTTTAAAAGGTGCTGAAAAGTAACTTTATGACCAATCCTCAAATTTACAACCATTGCAGCATCCCAATGTTCATGTGATTCAGGTGCTTTACAACTGGTGATATTTACAATGGTTGCAGTGTCCCGTGGTTACATGATTACCATTTATGAACTTCACAGGTGGCTTCTAACAAGCAAAGTCAATGGGGAAGCTGGCAGTAATTTGCAAGTTACAATCACAGAATGTTGCGCTTAATAATGGCAACTGATTTGTTTAATGATCACAGTGGAGCTAATATAAGTCTGGTGAGGTTACATGACATTTCACTAAACAACATATTGTTTCATGACACAGTTGCTAGTCCCAATTGCAGTCATTAAGTGAGGAGTACCTGTAAACATTTATTTTGGGGTCACTTGGGGCCATGTTATGTTAACTCAGGGGTGTCGAACTCAATTTCATTGAGGGCCACATCAGCATTGCGGTTGCCTTCAGGGGGCAGGGTAGGTGTAGCCAGGGTGGGCGCGGCCTATTGGGTGGGTGTGGCTGGAGTGGGTGTGGCCTACTGCTTGGGCATGGCCAGCTCTACATCGTTCGCGTCAAGGGTGCCTGTGGGGGCCTGAGCAGGAGTGGGACAGATCTGAGGGTCTCTGGCAGAAGGGGGTGCGACCAGGGCAAGCACCAAGGCATGGGCCACTGGAAGAGCCTGCTGAAGCCCCTCCCCCAGAGCCCATCAAGCCGGATATGTGAAGTAGGCGAGGGCCATTTACTGGCCACTTCCAGGCGATGGTGCATTTCTTCATTCCTCACAAAGGGTGACACCTCCCCAGCGCGTACCCAGGGGGTGGGGGCTGGTCCCTTGCTGTTTCCAGACGGCCTTGTGGAGCTAAGACTGAATGCGTTTCAGCATAGATGGCCACCACAAAATTGTACATTGGCTCCTGGGCGGCCTGGGCCGGGGCCAAGGCAGCGGGGGCCATTCCCTCACTGTTTTCAGGATGGCTTCGCGGGCCACATGAAACCACATCGCGGGCCGCATCCGGCCCCCGGGCCTTGTGTTTGACATGTCTGTGTTAACTGTATAGACTTGACTAAGTCTGGATTTTTTTCTTTAAACTTAGGAAGCACAAATTAAAATCTTTCCTTTCTACCCATGACTGCATAGTTCAAGAAAAACAAATAAATTCCATCTAGCTACTATATGATAATTAATAGCTAGTTTCAAACAGTACCATAAGATACTGATGCATAGAAATGCAGTGAACTAAAGGATCATATAAGGATGACCGTGCTTTGAAATAAATCAATAGTGAAATCTAAGTGATCTAATCCACATAATAATTCAAGCCCTTTCTTTTCCAATATTATCTTGTCTGCCAAAGTTGGCAAAGTACTATAATGACTTCATGGGCTGCTCTTATTTTTATAGCTTACTAATTGCAGTTCTGTTTAAAAATAAATATCTACATACAAGTCAATAAATAGAATACACTAATAAAGTTTGAAGGTTTGGCCTTTTCCCAGTTTGCTTAGTGTTATCACTGTTCACTCCAAGGAGAGCTGTGAATCCTGGTGAAGTATAAAACTAACTATCCAACTTTTAATTCCCAGAGATATTCTCCTAACAGCTTTATTTGAACTCTTGCAGTGCACACACCGGTATTTGAGCTCAGAAAAGCTGTTGGCAAATCCCAGTGAAATTTTTGACAGATTCATCTTTTAGCCTTTGGGAAAGTAAAGGTGCTGCAAGCAAGATATTTGATTAATACCACAAAAACAGTGTTGCTGGCACAGCTGGCATATTGGTAGGGGGAAAAATCACTAACTCTAAAACTGCCATGTAATTTTCTCTGAAGAGTTCTTCTCTTTTCTTGACAGAAAATTTGCACAGGACGACAAACTAGCCTGACAGAGGACAAGTCAGCCAGCTGTTGAAGTATCTCTAAACATGACAGATCACTATGTTTTAACTCAGATTAATTCACTTATTGCAGGCAGACCTAAATCACTGCTCATTGTCAAATCAGATGTCACCACCAGCAAATCATGTCAGGTTTGTGAGCAAAACTATTACCAGATTGCAACACCTACTATAACTTGGGGCATTCATTGAATTCTGGAGATGTTGAGGCTGATACTCATTTTAAAACAATCATCCAGATTTCTCCATAAATTGTTTATCTATCTATACATTTTGTAATTCCCGTGTAGCAAGAATCCATATTTCCTCAGGAAAATTGTGAAATTGAAAATCTGATTTTAATTCCCTCCATCATTCTAAATAAGGCAAAGTCCTTTCCTCAATAATGAAAGTTCATAAGATACAATAATGAACAAGCTTAAGAGAATGTCTGTGAGGGTCCTCATCCACATCTTAATTTATATTTGCCATTAATTAATATGCCAGCCTATTATCTCTCCCACTGCATATAAATCAATTTAAATAAAATAAATCCCACTATTTGCATTTTATTGTATTCAAAAACTCTGGAATTTTGCAAAATCCCAGATTTAAGAAAAAAATAATGAAACAATTGAAGTGCATCCTCACTACAATTGAGTATCATTAACATACTGATGATTTTGTATACCAAACTGACAGTTGACTTCTTCAGTAATTTCATGTATATGTCAAAAAGCAGGGGAGAAAATAGTGAACCTTACAATCCTCCACACTCTGCAATTGCTTGGTCAATCTCTCCACACAAAATGATGGCTCACTCCCCAATCCCTACAGACAATCCCAAAACAATTAGGAAAAGTGCATTACTCCCATCCAGGTCATGGAAAAGGACATCCCAAGGTTGACTAATGCCATTTCCTCCTATGCCAAAATCTGACTACTGAATGAAAAGGGTCTATATAGTTGCTTAGTATGGAACTTATACAGTATGCACATCTTCCTTCTCCATTTTAAGAACAAATTTTCAAATTCCTAAATAAACTTTGGAATTACCATATCAATCACCAGTCTTTTAAAATCTGAAAACGGTAATGGCATAAAGTTAACTTTTCTATATTTTTGCTACATATCTGTAAATATGCAAATCCAAATGGCTTTTAGAAATTTACAATGAACTTTGTAAACACTTTTATAATGACTGTGATGAACAAAATAGAATTACTTGACCCTTGCTAGGTTCATACAGGTAGCTCATGACTACTCATCCACTATATTGACAATGTCTTTTGCATATACAAGCTTAAGTTTCATTGAAAAAGATATTATTGCTATAACTGACAAATGTCCAAAATTTGAAAGTAGGTCATCCTTTCTTCTCTTCTAGAAAAATCTACATTTGAATTGGTACTTTATTATTTATTTGACACAGAGTTGCCACTTATTTATTTATGTGATGGCACCACATTTCTTGTTCAGCACTCAAACTTGTTTGATCAATGTAACAGTCCCTGTAAGATAATAATTTTAAAAGACTGGATGAAAGTGAAAATGCTGTTATAAGGTTCACTAGCAGCTTTTTTGCACAGAGGAAATGAAGTCTGAGTGATATGGAAAAAGGAAGTAATCCTAATGTGAATGTTCTCAATTCTTGCCCTGAGCATTGTGAGTTTTGAAGGGGTCTTTACTCAGTTGTACTTACCTAATACTCAAGTTGTTGAATCCTTTTTTCCCCAATACAAACTGCATTAAACAGTTTGAAACCAAAGAGGAAGACTGTTGCACAACTTGGTTCTTCATATTCAACACTGGATTTTATCTTTTTTGAGGTGACTACTTGTTATCAGTGAATGTTTCTTGAGTTTGCTAAAGCTTACAGACAAAGAAAGTATCTTCTCTGAATAGGGGGGAAACCATGAGAAGAATTTCATTTGTAAGATTTCTAAGTCCAATATTTCCTTGATAAATCAGATATACAAAAAGAAATAAAAGTGCAATAAACCCACACCAACCAACAGAAATGGAGTGGATATGGATATCAAGGTTTTGTTGAATTTAGGTTTTGGGGTTACCTGAACTGCACCCAGGTTTTTCATACTGTGAATGGCAATTGTTTGTGGATATAAGGATACCTAAACTGTAGCAGATCTTAAAACCTATGGTATTCACTTAAAGTAAATTGAGAAGTTATCCTATCCCAATATCCTATCCTGAGAAACTGACATACCGTTATTTTTCAGTAAACTTATTGCCAAATAAATCTCCAGAGCATTGCAGTCCATGTTGCACATTTTCTCTATAAATTTAGAAAAGACTGAGACATAAAAGAGGATGGCTGGGATCATTTACTATAAAATAATACCTCTTCTTTTTCCAAAGAAGGAGAGGTATAATTAGAAGAAGGCAGCACACTGTTCTACCAAACCATTCTTATTATCCATCAGTATTTGAACACTATTAACATCGCTGATTGAAAATTAAAATAGATGGTCCCAGCTAGCTCTTGGTTCATATGCTGTCTAAATTAGACTTTCAATAATCACTGCTTCATAATGGCTAAGAAAAAAATAGTATTCCTGTTTTCTTCCTGTGTCCCTTTATGAGTTCCATAAATAACTAATTAACCTCCATGACAAAAGCCAGTATTAAACCAGGAGGCAAGCTGTGTGCACAAGCAAAGATCCTTTAAACTAGATGGAACAAACACTGGCATCACAATATTCTCCTCTGAATTAAATGCTTATTGACTCCACATTAATATCAATTTAGTAATCTGCTGTTTTTGTTTGTTTTAATATAGCATACAGTTTTACAGTAGAACAGAATTATGCAGTTTAGAAGTATGAATATTAAAAAAGGATTTAATTAAATCCGTTGCCTGAAACCTCTGTCTAAAGCTATAATGACAAATTTAGTCCATATTTATTATGGTGCACAAGGGACTTTAACTAGATCATTAGTTTATATGCCTTACTCAATAGTGAAGTTCTAAAACTTTATGTTTTGCATAATGTTACATTATTCATTTTCCCAACTAGGCATAAAATATGGCTTCCCAAGAGTGCAATACCTAATTCTTCAAAATATACAAAGATAGCAATAAAACTATTAAATTACAACTCTTACATCTGTACTTCTTGTCTTATTACAAAGTAAAAATACTTAAAATGACAAAGCAATGCACCTAATTGTATAACTTCTTATGGACTTTTTAAAATACATGGTGTATTTAACAATCAAAGAACAATAATGGTCACAATCCAGCTATTACTGAATTTATTGTCTTCCTTAAGAAGTTGAGCAGTACAATCAAATTAGTACATATACCTGTTTTTTGATATTCCAGGGTGACTAACAAAAGAATAGTAAGGGAAAAGGTAATATTATATCATAAAACATACTATTTTTACATACATCAATTACTTCTGAAACAAAATTATATTTGTTTTGTGAGAGAAAACCCACTGTTCTAAACTAGTGTGCATTCTGGTAAAAAACTTTTACCAGATTGATAATTGATATTTTATTAATTATACATTAACAAGCATTTAATTCAATCACAGAAATGTGGTAGTGGAGCTGACACAGACCAATTGCCATTGGCACAGTATTTGAGCTCACCATAACATAGAGCCATCTTGAATATAAATTAATACAATGTCAAATCAGAGTTGATAGCAATTATTTTTCTTAAAACTAAATGTTTTAATGGAGACATTTCCCCAGCCAACTTAGCTGTATATTTTATCTTTTGTTTCTGTATGTTCTCAGAGTAAAACTGATATTAATGTATCCCTGAAAAAAAGAATGCCAACAGGAAGGTAGAAAACCAGAATCAATATCAGTTAACGTTGGCCATTTTAGAATCTCTTGAAAATTGTACCAGAGGACAGAATTTACAAATGAGTATTTTTTTTCCCAGTGTCTGGAGTCAATTGCGTTTTAAAAAAAATAAAAACACGAAATTTTCCCATTTGTATCTGTCTTGAATAGCAGATTTTACTTTAGACAAAAATTACTCCACATGTTCCCTTGACATATGTCTCCAAGATATGTTTTGTGACAAAATAAAAAACAGGTTTTTTTTGTTGCTATCATTGGTGCTTCAATTGCAAATCAAAACATGTGAAGCAAAGAACTGCACAAGGCTTGTCTAATTAAACTCTTCAAGTTCCTGAGCAGAAAATATGTGAGCCAACTCACTAATAGCCCCCCAAAGGTTCCATTCTCTACTACAAAGAGATAACATTACAACTGATAATGTGGCAGCAAAATCACTACAAAAAGATACAATTTGAAAAAGTAGGAAGAGGAAAGAACAGAAAGATGTCAGTTGACATGGCATGCTTTGGTCAGAACATCCAGTTTACAAAACCGCATTTTGAATTGAATAACACTCTGTAGACAACTTGTTTCATTTCCCAATATAGGGATAAGGCTTTGTGGAGGACAGGGATGAAAACAGGGAGAAACTGTCTTCATTACAAGATGTCCCTTGATATATAAAATCCTGATCTGGCCTCTGTCCACTACTGTTCTAAATGAGCCCAGTCAGTCTGGCCGATGTTTTTTCATTTCCTTTTCTCAAGCCAAATGACTACCATCTGCTGTCACAAAGCTGTCACACAATCCATAGCGGAAGATTTTTAAGGAATATAATGGCTCAAGAATAAATATATGACACTGCAGCTCACATCTAGCAGTGAGAGAACAGCAATATATTTGAAAAGAACAGCAGTAGTGTTCTTCCACTTCTCAGCAAGTACATTGTAATACAAATCTTTATTTGGACTCAAGACGTTGACAGGTCAATTGAACAGAATAAGTCTAGTTTATGATGCAGTTGTCAGAACTGGTTAAAGCAAGAGTCTGTTTACTGGCGCCCTGAGATATTCCAACAATTTTTCTTGCAAACCAGCACCTTGAGGTTAATTACTTTACCAATTTGAGTAAATGGCAAGCCATATTCCCATCTGTCTCCATTAGTTCCTCACTATTTCTCAATTTATGATGGCTGGGGTCAAGGCTGTGGTACATAAGAAGAGGTAATAAAGCATGAATGGAGTAATTTTCTGTTTATACAAATGTTGTAGTCCCAGCATAAATAAAGGGAAGACATTTAAAAATGCCATGTTTTTACTTTGAAACCTCAGAACTCTAAAAATATTGACAGGAAGTAGATAAATACTGGCAATGATTTGCTAATTCTATAATTAGATGGCATTAACTTGAATTTTAAAGCCAATAGTGTTAGAATTCTTCCTGAAACCAAAATGGTGCTGAATAGTCCAGAACCTGTAAGCCAAGCTGTCCAAGAACAGAATACCTCTATTATGTCACTTAAATATGGCACTGCATATTTGAACATTTTCAAAAAAGTTTTCAGAATCACCTGTGATTTCACAATATCTCTGAAGTCTATTTGTTTCAGAATAAATGATATTTACATAAAGTTTTAGATTCATTGGTCATGTTTGTGTGTAGGCAAATTATGGCTTAGTATTGTGACAAATAAGACATAGCTACCTGTTTGTCCTATTCTGGAATGACTGCATGGATTTTGAAAGCTTTAATTTGCACTTAAAATGAATCATAGTGTTGTGATCAAGTTCTTATCAGTGGTTGTTCATGTTCAGGGGCCAATTTGGTCTAGTGATTAAGGCTTGAAACCAGGAGACCATGAATTCTAGTCCAGCCTTAGGCATGAAAGCCATCTGGATGGCTGATCCAGTCACTCTCTCTCAGCCCGCTTCACAGGGTTGTTGTTATGGAGAAAATAGAAGGAGGAAGTAGTATTAGTTAAGTTCACTGCTTCGAGCTATTTATAAAAGTAATAAAGATGAGATATAAATAAATAATGATAAAATAAATTATAAAACAGCTAAGACTAGTCATACTTTTTCTAATGTCAAATGATAAAACAAGCTGTGATTAATAAAAAGCAGCAAGAGTTTTCACCATACAGTTGTATCAGAGGAATAAAGGAATGAAAAGAATCCAGGAACCAAAGATTTGCCACAGTTACTTTTCTCAGTCTCTCTTTAGCATTATTTCGAAAAGGAACTGTTGTCCAATTACTTGTGCTAGATAATATTACTGTGATCGTACACATTACCTGATAAACTATTCCAAAATTCAAGGAGAAGCTGCAGCGAACTATTCCAACTAATGTTGAACATAACAGTTTGTAGCTTATTTAAAGATATTTAACTAAGAAACCAAAAAAAAAAAAAAAACCCACCAAGTTTTTATTTAGTTATTCACAACTGGTTTTATAGAAAATTATGCACAGAAGCATCTATCAGCCTTGGGGTTTAAAACAGAAGGGAAATAATTAAAAGGGTTGGGCAAACCCTTTAAAAGGACTGCTCTGCTTGAGGGGAGCATGCATGGAGCATCTCTCTTTGAACCATGAAAGCAGTTTGGGGGATGCTTCAGAAGCTTCTCTAGGCCGTCTCTGCATGAGTGGGCATGCTCAGCCACTACAAAATATCAGGAGACAGGACCGACTGTATTTTCATAGAGTTATAAATCACATTATCCTTTGCTTCTCAATATGGGCTTCAGTGGTGCTATCTATGTGAAGGATTATACCAACTGTCTTAATGTTGCGTTTCCAGGCCAGGCAGTTTTAGTTCGGTTTTGCTGTTCCAGTTCTTGCGACCTCCCAACAGTTCTGTCTGGGCAGGGCTTCAGTGATGAATAAAATCCAAATGTTTCAGGAAAAAATAGTTTCATTGTTCTGTAATTCCAGATTTTCTGGAATCACAAAAATCTGACTTGAACTAGAGAGGTAACATTTTTAATATTATTCGAAGAGATAAATTATGGGCATACAAGCCCCTCATGCTGACTTTGCAAGGGATAGCAGTGATGTGAAATGTTATGAACGTGGAGTCTAGTCTAAAGAAATGGAGGGAAAATAATAATTTTAAAAATGATTTGATTCTCTTAGAATGCCTTTTTTTTGCAGAAAGAAAATCTAAATGTACAATGAATTGTGTTACTACCCATATAATAAGACCTGGATATATGGGAAAATATCTAGGGAACTAGCAGGAGCTGCTTATACTAGGCAATTAGCAAACACTACCAATCTTTTTTCTACTTGCACACTATTCCCACAGTTCATCAAATCCCCATAATTAAATATGCAAGGTATTTATACTTGTAACAGGTATATAATAAATAATGCTTTAAGAATCACTACGTTTATCTGGGTATAAGACTGGAACCATTTACTAGTCCTAAACTGTGTTTACCTGAACTATTAAAAATAAATTAATTTTAATTATTGGGTGAAAGACAAGCTATTGATTAGAAAAACAAAATTAATGTTGTATTTCCTCCCTGTCAGAGGAGTTTTCCTTTCTAGTTCTTTCTTCTTCTCTCATTTTTCTGTCCTGTTCACTTCTGGACAGATCTGCTCATAGTGGTTAACCAAAAGAAAACCCAAACATCACAAAAATCAATAAAACACACTATAACATTTAATCATGATCCTATGTATATGTCAAGTTAAATGAAGCCTAGAATCTGTATGGAACATCTCTACTATATACCTTTGAGTAAGGGAATTATTTTTACACTGCCTATCAATAAAGCGGAATATTTGAATCTCAGGGTTGAAATGAAAGGTCCTTGGTGCTCTCTGAGCTTGCTTTTTTTCTTGCAGATGTTTCATTATCCAAACTAGGTAACATCAGCAGCACTAGCCCTGATGATGTTACCTAGTTTGGGTAATGAAACGTCTGCAGGAAAACAAGCAAGCTCAGAGAGCACCAAGGGCCCTTTATACTGTTGGTCTTTCTGTGATACGTTGCTTTGGTTCTATTGAATTAAAAGATCTGATTTTAAACAATGTTCAGATGAGCTGAAAAAACTGGGGATCTTTATAAAATTATTTGTAAATTGTGTGGGAAAAGTCCTGCTTTCAATGATTTTTTTTTTTTGAAGTGGAGATCCTGTGAATAGGGATGCGAGTGTTTGCCAGGGAGAATCCTGACCAGCTCCCTTTCTTCATTTGAATTGACTTCGTGACATTTTTAAAGATTCAAATATGGGGGATTAGTTAGTCTAATTTAAATGAGAAAAGAAAGCATTGCCTTCATTTCTGAAATAAAGCAATGTGAGCTGTCACTCAAAGTCCATCTTATAAACTGCCTATTCCTGTATATAGATAACAGAAATCAAATATTTTATTAGTAACATATTTTACATTGCTGTTTACTTTTGAGGCAACAAGACATATTTTTGCAAGGAATCTGGAGCAAAATGGGATGTCCTGTAAGGACTTCTTGCAGAAACTATCAAGGTTATATTCACTATTTAATCTGTTAATTTTTATTGTTGTCAGTATTTGCAAGAATGAAAAAAATGACAATTGGCTTATATAAGCATGTCCATATAGGTAGTCCTTGACTTACAATCATTCATTTAGTGACTGTTTGAATTTACAGCGGCAGTGAAAAAAGTGACATGACCATTTTTCACACTTATGACCGTTGCAGCATCCCCGTGGCTGCGTGATCAGAATTCTAGTGCTTGGCAACTGGCACGTATTTATGATGGTTGCAGTGTCACAGGGTCATGTGATCATGACTTTTGCAACCTTCTAACAAGCAAGTCAATGAGGGAACCACATTCATTTTAACTGCATTGCAATATTACTGTAGCACATCTTGACTACTGCAATGCACTCTTTGTGGGGCTATCCTTGAAGAGCATGATGATGAATTAAGAGGAAATCCCACCTCCCCCCACACATCTTGTTCCCCCTCCCCATCTTTTAACTATAATTTTAACTTGATTGGGATTTCTATTCTTATTGTTTTTAATGCTGTAAGTCATTTCGTTATGAGATGGGCAGCAAATAAATTTAATAAATAAATAAGAACTGTGGTAAGAATAGTCGTAAAATGGGGCAAAACTCATTTAACGACTGTTTTGCTTAGCAAAATAAATTTTGGTCTCAATTGTGGTTGTAAGTTGAGCACTACCAGCAGTGGTGTATATACTAGCTGCAAGACACATGCCTCAAATACTTTAATGAGCAGTATTTATCATACAAATAGATAGCATCCTTGTCCCTTCAAAAAACAGGAATTATAGAATGGATAGTTCTGGCTTAGGCAATGCTGTAAATTAATTACGCAACAAGATATTCTATCATTTTATTTCTTCTCTTTCCTTGTAGCACATCCTGTGAAAAATTAACTTAAAAATTTTTAATGCCATTTTGAAAGCACAATTATAATAACAACAATAATAACAGAACAAAAACAACAAATCCAAAAAGGTTTGTGACTCAGCCTATTCGGTGAAATCCATAAATAAGTATTTGCTTGAGGCTGACAGTCAGATTCAGTATTCTTATCCTGAGTATTGATATTTCATTAACTTTCACACAACTATTAGTGTATATTTAAATATAATAAATGTGATTGAAATCTTGCTATTTTGAAATCTTTTGCATGACAAATCTTTAAATATTTAGATTTTGCAGTGTTTACTGAAGCATGATCAGTATCTTTTTTATTTTTTGTCAATTGGTGCAAGAGAAGGATACTCCATATTAAGCAAAATAATCTCTATTTTACTAGGGGTCTATAAGGGTCTCTTCTAATTTTCTTTTAATCACTGCCTACATGGCATTTGCCAGAAATATTATTTGAGCAACATCCTAAACATATTTAACAAGCAGAAAATCCTGTGAATATAGTGATATTCTCTTCCAAGTAGACCAGTGTTGGACTGCATAATACTATAAAGTTTGAATCCAAGTTCTAATTGGCAAAGTGCATCTGCTTTATAAGGCTTTTTACAGCAGTCTCATAATTAGAGAAACATGTCTTATATTTTTCTTACTTCCTACGCAATTAAAAAAACTGGCTTCATTTTTAAAACTCTAATTACATGATAGGAAAAGCCTCTAATTTTTGAGAATACACTCAACTTACACAAATAATTTGTAAGCAAGAGGGGGGGAAAAATCTCTGGTGGCAGAAAAATTATATGGTACCATACAAAAGCTTTACTAAACAAACACATTTGGTGTTCAAGATGTCAAGTTCTCCCATACTTCTGATTTATTCTTGGTTTTCATACTGACACAGCATGACACAAATTAAGCTCTTTTGTTAAAGAATAAAACTAATTTGTCATATTATTTTATTGTTGCTAAAAGATTCACACTGTACACAAAAGACTGCTGCAAATTTTGGATGTGTTCCACCTGGCATATTTTCTGCATCATTCAAAATTATTACAAGAAATATGTAAGATAACTCTACTGAGTATTAAAGCTTTTCTGATAGAGCTATTTTAAACATATAGCAATAGCAATAGCACTTAGACTTATATACTGCTTCGCAGTGCTTTACAGCCCTCTCTAAGCTGTTTACAGACTCAGCCTATTGCCCCCAACAATCTGGGTCCTCATTTTACTGACCTCAGAAAGATGGAAGGCTGAGTCAACCTTGAGCTGGTGAGAATTGAATTCCTGGCAGTGAGCAGTGAGTTCGATTCTATTATAAAAAAGATACCCTTATGACTAAACCTTGGAGCAAATTAACTTCTGGTCTTTTATCTTTTTTACTTTGTCCCTCTTACTTTGAGGTACTGATACCATTTAATATTTGGAAGCCAAAGCATAGTCAACAATTTTTCATATATCAAAGTTTTAAAATTGGACGCTGTCACATGATGATTTACTTAACAATCACACTGATTAACAATGAACGTTCCAACCCCAATTGTGTTGTAAGTCAAGGACTACCTGTATATATTCCTATTTTTTAGCAACAATGCAGTTAAAAATACAGATACTTGAGTTCTAAAGCAGGAATTATTCATATTTTAAAATGAAACCAAACTGTACTCACAGTGACTAGAAGTTTGATAGGCTTGAAATAAAAACATCTGAAATCACTGGTGTAAACATGACTACACAAAGGCATTGTTATTGCAATAAAGAAAATAATAAGCACAAGATTAAAGGTTGTTTTGTTTTATTATTGAGATTTTAGTTTACAGGTAGACCTCAACTTCCAACCATTCATTCAGTAACTGCTCAAAGTTACAACAGCACTGAAAAAAATGACTTACAACCGTTGCAGCATCCCCGTGGTCACATGATCAAAATTCACCTGCTTGGCAACTGGCTCACAGTGTCCCAGGGTCATGTGATCACCTTTTGCAACCTTCTGACCAGCAAAGTCAATGGGGAAGCCAGATTCACTTAACAACCATGTTACTAATTTAACAATTGCAGTGATTCATTTAACAACTGTGGCAATTAAGGACATAAAATGGGGCAAAATTAAGGTTGCAAAATGGGGCAAAATTAACAAATGTCTCACTTAGCAGCAGAAATTTTGGGTTCAATTATGATCGTAAGTCGAGGACCACTGTATATTTTCCAAATGTCAAGGTGCTATGCAATAGCTAGAAGCTTAATTCAAATTTCCTTCAAGGTATAACTCTCATTAGGAGACTGTAGTCCATTTAGCATAGCTTCACAAATCCATCTTCATATGATTCTTATAAGGAAATACTGAAAGTAGGAAGGGATATTAATGTGAACGATTCAATAATGAAACAGAAAGAGATTTATCTGTTACAGTATTGGTTTTGATTTCTTGTTTCCTTTAAATACTAGAATTTTGTTTTAGTGGAAAAGTCTTATTTTAATCTTCTATATCCCATCCATGAATTTTAGTGGTCACATGGGGTCATAAACAAGTCTGACAATCTGTTTGTTCAATGTTACTCAGCACACTGAATGGGAGCAGGATTGTTCTACTGAAGGCTTTATTATCCATCTGCTACAAGGCACAATACAATTCATTCTGTTTACTTCAAAACAACAGCAGAAATAGCAGTAACTGTGGAGGAACTTTTCATGGGAATGGGATTTATTTGAAGGAATATATAGGAATTCAGCATTCTTGGTCTAATTTTGTATTATAAATGCTCCCATTTTTATAATTAATAATACCAATAATGTAATATTATTAAAATGATATAAACAATTAGACAGAACTGAAATTTGCAACGTTTATTCAATGAAAATAGGGAGTTGTACTGTGTTACCATACACAGCATTCCCTTTTTTTAATTTAAAAACTTTTCAGTCTAGCAAGCTCTGATTTCATCAAGCAATTCTTTTCATCACTTTATTATGGTATTATTCATTCTCCCTTTGAAAAGAGCAAGGTTTGGCACTGTGTCTCTCATAATTTGTTCTAGAAAAAAAATATTCACTGTTACTAATGGAGAGTGGGAAAACCTAATTCAATCACCACGGCTTTTTAATACGATTAATCATCCAGAATTCTACATTTTTGGGCCATTGGGCATGTTTGGAATTTTCACAGCATGTTTTAGGCATTCACACAAAATGGCTGCCATAGTGGATCGTAAATGTAACAAAACCCATTGCCCCCATTCCTTCTAGCCTCCCAGGATGTTAGACTTGCTGTTTCTGGATTGCAAAAACCCAACTGTTTTCAGTAAAGAGCTAGAATTTTCAGTTACTTATAGCTGCCATCTGGTGACTGTCTGGATTTTTGCAGTTCAGATTTGATAACTTTAAGGATGTTCTTTAATAGAACTATATGAAACTTAGAGGGAGTTATTTCATTTAAAAGAGATTCAATCAAATCAAGCTTTAAAATGAAATTATGTAGTTGATTTGAATGAGGAGCTTTATAATCAAGCCAGAGAGATTAAAAGCAATATGAAGATTCTATAAACTTTCTGGTGATTTCTTATTTTGTAAATATTTTAACTTCTTATTTTTCAAATATTTTATCTTTCCCTAAAGAGACAAAGCTGGAAAGGAGGTTGCTAGAGTGATGGGTTATTAAGTATTGAAAGAAATCCTGGGCAAAGCATTTTACTTCTGTGAATTTTACCAATGACAGTATTTGGATAAATTCTGCTGTCTTTAAGTTTTACCTGGTTAGGCAGGTTCACTTGAAAAGAAGCTATGATGTCGGCATTTATGTCTTCTGATACCTCTTCTGAGTTCAGACTAGCAGGAGACAACATGACCCCAACCAAAGTGTCAATGAAGAGTTTGAGGCAATTACTTTTCCTAAAGAGGAAGAACCTGGAGGCTATGAATTGCTGGAATCAATTGCTCTTCCAGCTCTAAGGCAACAGAGGCAACCAAAACGGTGGGAGCAAAGATCTAGCAAGGGCCTTATTTTAAGCACAAGAGCATCAGAATTTGTTCAGCCACAATAATTAAACTACCTCTGGATAAGTTTGCAGATTCATGTTTTTAGTTCTTTTAGAAGTCCCCAAGCCTTTCATTAAACTTCTGATTGTATCTCAAAGCTCCAGGATTCTTAAGAAACTGACTTAAAGTCATTTTTTCTGACTACTCCTTTAGAGTATAATATTGCCCCAAAATTCTGAAAATGGCCTAATTTTTACCTATAATCTATGCTATCAGCAAGTGGCTATTAATCTTGGGGACTCTACTCTGCTTGGTTTTCCCTTGGCACTAGACCTGTAATGCCATACTACTGGAGTGAATTATAGCCACAATGACTATAAAATAAGGTTCAGATTTTTTTTCTGGACTTTTAAAATTCTGATTTGATCTTTCTTATCTGATCTTCCTTTTCTCCAAACCCTTACCCTTTTATCCTTACCTTGAATCTATTTGTCTTACCTGTCCCTGCTGATCTCTATATCCAATCTATCTATAATTTGTCAGCTCTTTCACTCTCTCTTTTTACTTCTTTTTCATTCTCTGTACTCCTTTCTCCAAAATAAAACAAACACAAATAAATCCCTCTTCTGCTGCTTATACAATGTGAATATACAATGTCTTGTACAATGTGAAGCTTCTTCATTATGTATGTCTGACGGTGTGTGCATATTATACAGGCTTTTCCTTTACATCACTCTTATATATGCAATTATGATAATCCACAAATGTCTTTGTTTGTATTTAAGCCCAAATTATTGCACAAACAGAACATAATGTGGAATCTCTGAACAGGCTAGCCTTGTGGATAAATCATGCCAACAAGCCTCCCAGCAGAGAACAAAAGCAAATAGTTAGAGGAGTGTTGGTTCTTCCATTTTTAGGAAGAATGCCCACATTTAAAACAAGTTTTGAAAATTTTCATTTTAAAATTTTAAATCCTTCTGCATTGGCTGAGAACAACTTCTCCATAGACATGTATGCTGGACAACTCAGAGAGATTCCTGTGGTATCCTTTTCACTTCCCTATTGTGTCTGTCTTAAAAAAAGAAAAGGAGATTTTTTTAAAAAATGTTATGGAATCCTTGAGAATGTAAGGATGAAACAGTGAAAAGTCAATACCCTCTAAAGAGTATGATGTTCCTGGTAAATATTTCTGTAGCCTGCCAAATTACAGCCTGCGGTCAAATCTTCTATAGCACGGGTGTCAAACTCGCCGTGTCACGTGATGTGTCGTGACATAGCGTGACTTTTTTCGCATTGCCGGAACTGGGATGGGCGCGGCCTCTGCATGATGAAACCGACCCACGGGCCGGCAGTTTGACATCCCTGTTCTATAGCATCAAATCGGCAATTAATTTAACCTAAAGCTGGTTGCCTTTGAATTTCAATTTTTAAATTCAAATCAGATCTTGACTGATTCATACATCATTGTTCTGCCATATAGTGGAGACTGTGAAGAAGATTATCTTTAGGCCTATTGATGCCTACCAGTGTCATACTGGGATCTAATTTTAAACAGCACATATTCTTTTATCCAAATTTCCCCCTTAAATTAGGCATGAGTTTAACCCAATAGGTTTCAGTTCACTGCAAACTTCATCTGATTCCAGATGTCTCACTTATTCAGACCATAAAATATCATAACTGTATTTGCGTTGAGCCTAGAACATTCTGCTTAAATGTGAATGTATTTTTCAGAACATTTTTCTGTATTTTTCTAGTTATTAAAAAAAATCCCAGAAAGGATAAGAATAAAATAAATAATCTGGGCTACATCTAGTAGTTTCAGGAAGTTTGGGCAATAGCCAAAAATTCTTTGGAGGCGTACCCCACAGGGACTTTTCACAGCTAATGACATTTTTAGTAAAATGGCAAGCAGGAAACAAGAGGTAAGCAGAAAGAGAAGACAAAACATGTTATAGATTACATCTTCCTTCCTATATTTTTGTTGTAGACAGAACCTCGCGGATTCTCCCTTTGTCAATTATTTATGTTCTGTTCCTCCTCAATCAGCATTTGGGTAGACAGTTAAGGCAAGCCTTTCCAAGTGTATGAAGCTGCCTATAAACTAAGTTCATCTTTGTTTCTTGGAGCTGTACTTTTTTTTAATAATTGGGAAATAGAAGATATATTGGACAAATAGGTCCATCACATTTCCTCATAATAGCTCCATTCTATCTTACAATGCAGAACAAGACATTGCATTTTTATTTCATTAATAAGTGAAATTATTTCATTTGCTTCTTAATATACCGACATGAAAAAAAATTAGCTACAGTTTTGTATAAGTAGAAATACAGTTGAAGAATCTTGTTTTTGGCACTATAATTTGTGTGCTCAGATTAGATTTGAACATGAAGACTAAAAATTGCTGTAGCAGCTGTAAGCTTAATTTACTTTTCTGCTATATCATATTTACATTTATCTAGAAAACATTATTCATGGTTTTAGAGAAGCATGAACATAGAAATCTGTAATTGGATTCAGATTCCCCATACCACATCAAACCTGTGCCATCACACCAGGCTCTATCTTCCTCCTATTTCAGTCACAGTTTTCGACAAACGATATGTACTATATAAAAAGGTAAAGGTTTACTCTGTCCAGTTGGGTCTAACTCTAGGGGGTGATGTTCAATCTGTTTTTTAGTCAAGGGAGCCAGCACTGTCCAAAGACATTTCCATGGTCATGTGGCCAGCATGATTATACACCAACGCGCATGGAACACTGTTATCTTCGATGGTCTTGTGGCCAGCAAGATTACCTTCATACTGAAATGATACCTATTTATCTACTCGTATTTGCATGCTTTCAGACTGCTAGATGGGCAGGAGCTGGAGCAAGTAATGGGAGCTCACCCCATTGCATGGTGCTCGGGTCTTGAACCAAGGCTGTCAGCCTTCTAGCTGCAAAGCTCAGCTTCTTTAAGTGCTGAGCCATCGTGTCACTATGTACATACATATACATTTTAAATTCCATTGGTGCCAATAGAATTTTTTTAAAAAAATTGTATGAAAATGAATTTTCTGAAGAAGTATTTCAAACTACTGTTGCAATATAAGTTTATTTCTTCTGTGTATTTTTTTTTATAAAATAGCATTATGCTTTAATCCAGGACTTTAAACTGGAGTTTGGGAAGATTATTTGGTCACTGAATTAATAAATCTCTCTTGCTCTAAAAAAAAATGATACAAACCTTGCCATTCTTCTACATTTTTATTATATTTATAAAGAATTCCCTCCTATACTTAATGTAAAATGGGGCGAGAAAAGTTATTTTATGTTGCTACCACTGCAGGAGCTTTTTAAATGATTCAAGGAAGTATAGCTTTCATTTAGCTTTGTGCCCTCCAGTCTGTTTATACTGGTCGATACACTTGTCTAAAAAATATAATGGATTAGCACATCATTCAACAAACTAGTCAGAAGGCAGGCTCAAGGCGACAGAGACCAAAAAGTAAATTACAGTCAGTCTTAGCAGCAGGCCATGCTCAGAGCTAGGAAACATCCTATCAGTACAAAACCCGTATTCTATAAGAATGTTCCACCAAATGAAAGGTTTGAAATATTTACAGTGAAATATAACAAAACAATCAATTCTATGAATACATGTCTATGTATATAAATGTTTTCTTCAACATATGTAAAATACCCTAAACTCATTAGCATAAGACTTTTTTAAAATATACAATATTGTCATATTATTGCATTTCTATTTGCTCATTCAGGATTTCTTACAAGTATCATGTAAATATCTCCAAGAAATGGCACTAAAGGATACTATAATATATGTATATAATCATTAATACTGCTATTCATAGTAATAAGCAGCTTAACAACATTTTCCTATGATAATAACAACAAAAGTAGTGTAAACAGCCTCAAAATAAAAGCAGGAAATTCAGTGTAAGCCAGTATAATCAGCAAAGAACAAAACTTAATAAAATGCAAAGTAGGTTAACAGAATAAGTTAATATGTCACTGATGCCTAAAATAGTAAAAGAAATATTTTAATTATGTAGTGTCTTATTGCCCATCTCACTTTCAGGTAAATGTCTATCTCTGATGAGAACTGAGACACATGTGCATGTGCACACTCACATACCAGTATGGATGGAAAAGATTTAAATGTTGCTATATAACCAATTTATTTGCAATAGTTCAATAATCCAAACTTAATGGTTTTAAAAAGAAAAGAATCTCTCTGCTTGTACAAATTGCAACAGAATATTTGTAGAAAGGTTTACATTTCTTACCTTGTGTACAGTATATCCAATTTGGTTTGGACCTCAGCAGATTTACTCAGGAGTTAACAAGCAAAAAGGTATGTGAGCATTTAATCTGTAACTTCACCCCTGAAGGTATCCAAAACTGGTCTTCCTAACCTCCTTAGAATAGAGAAGATGGCAGGACTTATCTTGCTATTCAACTATATTTATTTATGGTTATTCTAAGAACCTTTCCTCTAGGTAAGCACCATGAGTTCAACAGCATTCTTAGTCCCAAGTAAAATTGCAATCTTAAAGAAATTTCTTCTAGATGTACAAACTTCGAAGTGTACAGAGTGTAAGGATGCAAACCAGAATAATTTATTTTACCAAGCAAGTTCTGTAACTATATACTGATCTGTAATTTATTTGGTTACATTTCACATGCATATAAACATGCATTTTCACAGAATCATGTTTTGCTTCCTAAATGAACATTGCATGACATTTCAAGGTCTATATACAACATGGGGAGTAAATGAAACTGATAATTGGACAAGAACAATGCAGAAGACAATTATTTAAGTTTCAGAGAATAGGGGTTATGAACTCTAGCAACTATTTTTTTAAATTCTTACCAACAGAATAAGAAACTTCTTCAGTTCTAATTGAACTGAGTTAGAATTGAAGAAGCTTCCTGGATGAGAAGTGAAATATTTTCGAAAGGAAAAAACCAAGGAAGTCCACTTGCCTTTTGGAAAAAGCACCTTGGGACAACTATGACCTGGATGATTGAGAATCTCCTATCTCCATAGGAGAATCCCCATAGACATTTAGCATACTTTAATGAGAGAGGGTTATTTGACATAATGAACAGCCCAAGCATTTACTTTCCAACTGTTATCTAAAATTTACAAGTGAGGAAGAGGGACTGGTCCAAACTTGCTCAGTGCATCCTAGCTAAGTAGGAGCTTCAACCTGAATTTGCTCTGGAGTCTAACACATGTATATGGCTTAGCCTTTTGAGATAGGTAGGCATGATCAAGAAAATGATCAGCAGTGAGTTTAGGAATGTTCTTCATTATTGTAGAGTAAAATAATGGAATATTTCTAATACATCTGTTACCAAACCAAACCAGATCAGAGCTATTTTGATATTGTTTTTCATTCTTCCTTCCCAGAACTGAGTAATCTTTCCTGAAACTTCTCCCTTGATGGTTCATTCACTCCATCATATCAAAACACAAAAATACTGTAGGTCTGGCAGTTCATCAAGATCAACAGACAAATCTGATAGGGAAGGTCCAGACTGAGCTAGAATATATCCCTCCTCTCCTGTTGTATGGCAATCACATCTGAAGGTGGCAAGAAGCAAGGAATCCTCTTCTTCCGGGAATTCATTATCTGGTGATTCCAGAGAAAATTCAGATAACAGACAAGATATGATTCATGGATATCTTCCATCTATTCCCATGGGGATGGCCTTCCCAGTGAACCAGATATTCTAACTTTCCTCCCCCACTTAGAATCCAGGATATATTCCACAATAGATTGTATGTATATCTATGCCTATCCACCAGAACCAGAGGGAGGCAGGCTGGGCAGAATAACTGTGGAAGACAAGGGACATGGTAGCTCCTTTGAAACGATGAGCAACTGGTGAAATAGCTGTTATCAGTCTTTAAGGTAAGCTGAGAAACAGGAGCAGCAAGGGCTCAGAAATGCTCATCAGCGTTGTAGGTATAATAACAGAATCTTGAAAGCCTGTCAAAGTTTGTTTCTACTACAAGCATAAGATACAAAGAAAGAAGATTGAAGGCAGGAGAAAGAGGGAATAACGTGCTGAGAGTGGTGGCATGGGACATAATTGAGGGGGAAATGAGGCAGGTTCTTTAAAAACAAATGTGCAATAGCTGAACATATTAGCTTTCTTTACATTCCGATCTGGATAAGTCATTCAATCTAAGTACTAGACTTGTTTGGAAATACTTGGATGTGTAGTATATAAATCAATAACAAAGTGAAAAGTGTTAACTGTTACCCTTGACAGGACTATGTAGCAGGACAGTGTTAACCATTTCTCACACAGATTTAATGCATTTATTCTTTTGCAAACAAATTGTTCTTTCTTTTTAATATATGATTATCAAATGTCCTATGAAAAACTCAGAATAGCAATTCAATGATGTAATAAGGTTAAGAAATGAAATAGTAATCTGTCCAAAGTTCAGAGTGGACTTTGCCATTCTAATTTTCTCTGTATCTCTGCATCTAGCTTAGCCTTGTAATCATATTGATATTACATGCAGCTGCTCCTACATTTTGCACCAATGTACACAGACATTCACTTTTTTGGTATCTATAAAACTGATAACTGTGGGAAAAATGGATTTCATGAGCCAGAGAGTTGCATATGTACAGCCAAACAAGGACTACTCCAGTGTTGGGCAAAGGAGATTCGGACACATATGTTAACTTTATTGTACAAACATGAAACAAAATCTTACACCGTGAAAACTGACAACGGAAGGAAGACTGAAGAAGAGAATATTTCCAAGTTCTCCAATGAAAAACATCCAAGGTGGAACAACAACTTGGTCTCCCAGTTTCTAGACTGATGCCTTAACCACTAGCACCAAACTGGATTCTTTCTTTTTCTTTCTTCCTTTCTTCCTTTCTTTCTTCCTTCCTTCCTTTCTTTCTTTCTTTCTTTCTCTCTCTTTCTTTCTTTCTTTCTTTCTTTTTCTTTCTTTCTTTCTTTTTCTATCTATCTATCTATCTATCTATCTATCTATCTATCTATCTATCTATCTATCTATCTATCTATCTATCTATCTATCTATCTATCTATCTATCTATCTATCTATCTATCTATCATCCATCAATCCATCCTTCTGTCTCCTATATAGCTGGACAAGTACCAGGGCCTGAAGAAGGAACTTAAGAAGATGTGGAAAGTAAAGGCCAAAGTGGTCCCAGTGGTAGTAGGAGCAGTCAGGGCTATGACTCCTAAACTGGGAGAATGGCTATAACAGATCCTGAGAACATCATCTGAGCTCTCTGACCAGAAAAATGCAGTACTAGGAACAGCTGAGATATCCTCAAACTCCCAAGACTCTGGCAGAAGGCCCATGACTGAGAAAGTAATATACCCCTCGTAGGGGTGAGAAGGGGTTTTATATATGAATATATACTAATAAGAGTTATAATGTAGTATGCATTTCTTTGGCAAATTTGTCTTTTTCCCTTCCTGATTTTTCTCTATATTTTTCTCTTCCTGATTTTGGTCAATTCCTTCCAACCCCTGGACATCATTCAGAAAAGTACTACAATATACAGAGAGAGTTTGACAGAGCAAAAGAAGGAATGAAAAAGCACACATATTTTTTCTGCTCAACCAATGTGACTTTAATGCATTAAATAAATGCACAAATTAAGAAAATACTACTAATTTAGCACAGTCTCTATGCATATATGAATGTTATTACATCTTATTTTTTTTAAATCACCAGTCTCTTATAATCAGTTTATGTTGCTAACTATCTGGAATTAGAATTAAAATTAATTACAAATATTTGAAACACGTAAGTTTAATTAATATACTCTATCTTATATGGTAAAATAGCAATAAATTACAAACTGTGAAGAATCTAATAGCAACAGCCTTATTAAAATGTAAACTATATATTTTTATAAAAAAATGAAAGATTAAGAATGAAGTACCAATAATAAGGCTTTGCCGTTGACACAATTGACCTATGAAAACATTCTCATCAAGAATTCAGGATTCTTGCATTTATATAGTTGCAACTTTAAAAGTCCTTCACATCTAAGTGCTAATCTAATTGCAGTTCATATTTTGTATAATCTTCCCAAAAGGAAAACTAATTTCAAAATATTTGATCATAAAAGTTGTCCTAGATTTTACACGCATAATTTAATCAAATAATATCAGATAATCTTTAACAGGAAATTGGTAGGAACTTCATTTAAGCAGCATCCATTTGCACTTATATAAATGTACTGAGAGTGTAGGAAGAATTTGACAGCTTGCCATATGTGATTTCATTCCGTAGCCTACCTACTTTACCATCAAAAGTTATATCCTTTGAAGCATTGCCAGAATTACTTTAGCCCAGAAGATATGCTAGATGTGCCCTTTAAAAGCCATATCATTTCCTTTCTATTCTGACTAGTTCAGTGTAGCATCTGCTCAACTAAATTCCTTTGAAGGTTAACCTCCTCCCTCCTCACTGAACCTGTTGTACAGCTAAGGTAGCCAATACTGAATGAGGTTTGCCCAAGCCTATGTTTGAGTTAAATGAACTCACAAAAAGTAAAAAAAGTCTCCTGAATCAATCATCTTTTCAATCACCTCTGAAAATTAATTTACTGAAATGAACAGACAGCATTTTATTTGAAATCAGCACAATGCTGATATTCTCTTTGAGTAAGCTAGAATGTGGGTGTACAGAGGCATCTTTGTCTGACATGAAGGCAACACAAAATGAACAACTATAGCTGCATAGATATGACAAAACCCCTAATGTATAAAAACACCAGAGATAAACATATGTTTCTGAAAGGAAAAAAATATATATCTATTCATGAAGAAATGGTTTTTTTCTTTTGCAGTGTACAGAGTATGTGTATGTGGAATAAATATGTTCAGTAGGTATATGCTATGCCAAAGCATAAACTGGCAATATTGCAACAGTAAAATTATAAGAATAAAATATATGTGTGATATGTATTCTATATGATTATATGCAAATATATTTCTAGATTGGTTCTCTCCTTGATTAGTTTCCATCCATTACTTTTGTTCTGCTTTCAGATGCTTTAGAGAATAGGTTATAATAATAATAATAAAGTTGGAAGGGACCTTGGAGGTCATCTAGTCCAACCCCCTGCTCAGGCAGGAAACCCTATACCATTTCGGACAAATGGCTGTCCAGTCTCTTCTTAAAAACTTCCAGTGTTGGAGCATTCACCGCTTCTGGAGGCAGGTTGTTCCACTGGTTAATTGTTCTAACTGTCAGGAAGTTTCTCCTTAGTCCTAGGTTGCTTCTCTCCTTGATTAGTTTCCATCCGCTGCTTCTTGTCCTGCCTTTAGGCGCCTTGGAAAATAGCTTGACTCCCTCTTCTTTGTGGCAGCCCCTGAGATATTGGAACACTGCTATCATGTCCCCCCTCGTCCTTCTCTTCATTAAACTAGACATACCCAATTCCAGCAACCGTTCCTTATATGCTGGTTGACCCCCTCTTCTTTCTGGTAGCTCCTTAGATATTGGAATACTATCATGCTACCCCTAGTCCTTTTCATTAAACTAGATATACCCAATTCCTGCAGCCGTCTTAATATGTTTTAGCCTCCAGTCCCCTAATTCAGTGGTCCCCAACCTTTCCACCAGCCCGGCGCGGGGGAGGGTGTGTGTGAGTGGCAGGTGCACGCGCACAGCTCCATTGGATGGAGCTTCACGCGAGCAGAGGGTGCTTGCACTTGTGCTTGAAGCTCCACTCACGCGAGTGGCAGGCATTTGTGCTCTTGCCTGAAGCTCCACTCTTGTGAGCAGAAGGCACTTGAGCGGAGGGTGCTTGTGCTTGCGTGCAAAGCTCCACTTGCACAAGCAGAGAGTACTTGCAGGAGTGGAGCTTCACATGCAAGTACAAGCGCCCTTCGCTCAGGTGAGTGGAGCTTCGCGCGTGAGCACAAGGGCCCACAGTTTCGAACAGGCCATGGCCCAGGGGTTGGGGACCGGTAGTGGTCCGTGGTCCGGGGGTTGGAGATCCCTGCCCTAATCATCTTTGTTGTTCTTCTCTGAACTCTTTCTAGAGTCTGGACATCTTTTTATATCGTGGCAACCAAAACTGGATGCAATATTCCAAGTGTGATCTTATCAAGGCATTATAAAGTGGTACTAATACTTTATGTAATCTTGATTCTATCCCTTTACTGGCTTTTTTGGCAGCTGCAGCACATTGCTGGGTCATATTTAAGTGATTGTCCACTAGGATTCTAAGATCCTTTTCACAGGTACTACCATTGAGCCAGGTAAGCTCTCAACTTCCTTGCCTTCTAGGATACCTTGAAGAGCTGGCTCTTGCCATAGGTGTTGGGGTACAAAAATGCTGGAGTCCAGTAAGATGGTATGTATATGTATGAAGGAGTATTGCCCTGGGGTGCCATGAGCTTATGGATTTTTTTATTCAGACTATTTTTGGAGAGGAAGTTGCTTTTAGAAGTTTGTGCACCATTGGTTGTGATTACAACAAGAATGGCTATATAAGTATTTTAAAATAAGTAAGCATTACATTTAAGATTAAGATTATATAACTCCTGTAAGATTCCATTTTGCCCAATTTTGTCACATGCATTTAAATCGCTTCAATCTTATGGGAACAAGTACAACTATATGGGTATAGTTTATCTATGTGTATAATACAACAAAAGAGCAAAATGAATGCATAAGTATTATGCAAATTATAAATGATTAAAATAAATGTGAACTCACAAATCTGTCCATAGCTATTCTTTTTCTTCCATTTTAATAATTGCTTCCTTTGTAATAATAGCTTTTCCATTCCTTGCATTCTTAATGTAGATACAAGGAAGTGGAACAGTCCCTAAATTCATGTTGATATGTTCTTGTATTATAAGTTGATTTCCCCCAAAATATTTCAAATAGCAATAGCACTTAGCACATAGACTTATATACTGCTTCGCAGTACTTTACACCCTAAGCAGTTTTACAGAGTTGACTATTGCCCCCAACAATCTGGGTCCTCATTTTATCAACTTCTGAAGGCTGGAAGGCTGAGTCAACCTTGAGCTGGTCAGGATCGAACTTCCTGGCAGTGGGCAAAATTAGCCTGCAATACTGCATTTCAACCACTGCTCCACCATGGCTCAAATAATGAAAGCATAGTTGTTCTGATGGCCACAGGTCCTTCAAATCTCTGCCTACTTGTTGAATGATGGGCAGCTTCCGTTTCTCAAAGATTTTTTTCAGACAACTCTACCTCACATACCATCTGATGGAAAGGAAACTATTTCCACACTGTTTCTGCTTTTATCAAGCATCACTGGAAGTGGTACACAAGTAAGTCAATTCTTGGCAGGCCAAATAAGCTAATATAATACAGTGGTTTTATACAGTGTAAACATAACATAACATAACATAACATAACATAACATAACATAACATAACATAACATAACATAACATAACATAACATAACATAACATAACATAACATAACATAACATAACATAACATTAACATAACATAACATAACATAACATATACTGGTATTAAAGAGAAGAATAGAATAGAGCTGGAAGGGACCTTGGAAGTCTTCTAGTCCAGCCCCCTGCTAAAGCAGGAGGACCTGAAGAGGGGGTCAATTTATTTTCCAAAGCACCAGAGGGCAGGACAAGAAACAATGGATGGAAACTAATCAAGGAGAGAAGCAACAGGGAATTAAGGAGAACTTCCTAACAATGAGAACATATAACCAGTGGAACAACTTGCCTTCAGAAGTTGCGGATGCACCATCACTGGAGATTTTTAAGAAGAGACTGGACAGTCACTTGTCTGGAATGGTATAGAGTCTTTTGTTTGAGCAGGGGGTTGGACTAGAAGACCTCCAAGGTCCCTTCCAGCTCTATTCTGAATTGAACTGAAATTGAACTGAAATATTCTAAAGGTCTAGAAATCTGATGGGAAAAAGCATGATACTGTTCTGAAGCTAAGCAAGTCTCAGTGCCAGACCTAGATTTGCTTCACTATATACAGTAAGCCATCTTGGAATCTTATGTAAACCACTCTTAAGCCCAACGGAAGACAGAGGTAGTATAGTGAATAGAAAAATCCTCTACTGATATTTTAGGGGATGCTTCACACTTCTATAGAAAGCACTGGAGGTAGTTTTTGTGCACATCAGGGGCTGTTTCCAGTTATTTTATGTGACTGTGGGCAGGTGCAAAATGCTTTAGCACAACAAATAATGTCATCTCCTTGTCTCTGTGTGGTACACTGCATTACTTTTGCAGCGGGAAGTGCCTTATTGATACAAATCAAGGGCAACTTGAGTAGGACTAAAACCTAATAACAGAATAAAATAATACAGTGAATCTTGGTTGGGAGGGGGGAATCTAATGTCATCTGAATCGAACTTGATCCAGAGTTGTTAGTTGATGCCAAGGTTACATGAAAAGTATTTGAAAACATACAGCACATAAACATGAGATTCTACAGATTCATTGTTGATTTTAGAAAGAGCTGGCACAGTAATAATAATAATAATAATAATAATAATAATAATAATAATAATAATAATAATAATAATAATAATAATAATAATAATAATGATGATGATGATGATGATGATGATGATGATGTTGGAAGGGACCTTGGAGGTCATCTAGTCCAACCCCCTGCTCAGGCAGGAAACCCTATACCAGTGATGGCAAACCTTTTAGAGACCGAGTGCCCAAACTGCAACCCAAAACTTATTTATTGCTGGGTGCCAGGTGGGCATGGCAGACTGGGTGGGCGTGGCTATGGTGGTCATGGCAGACTGGGTGGGTGTGGCCAAGCTGGGCGTGATCACCTCGATGTTGCTCATGGGGAGGGATGCCTGTGGGGGCCGGGCAGGGTTGGGGGAGATCCAGGGGGTCTCTGGCAGGTGGGGCGGTGGGCAGGAGGCTCCTCCTGCAGGATGAGGCAAAGCGAGGCAGGGCGGGGGTGCCATTGTCACAGGGCAAGGCGAGGCAGGGGCCAGGGCGACTGCTGCCTGACACCATTGGCCCCCGCACAAAGAGGCCAGGGAGCGCATGGGTGCTGGAATGCATCCGGCCACATGGGACCTCAGTGAATTAGTGGGCGGCTGGTTGAAGAGGGACGGTTGCCATCTCCAGGGCATGGCATGCGTGCCCACAGAGAGGGCTCTGAGTGCCGCCTCTGGCACGCGTGCCATAGGTTCGCCACCACTGCCCTATACCATTTCGGACAAATGGCTGTCCAGTCTCTTCTTAAAAACTTCCAGTGTTGGAGCATTCACCGCTTCTGGAGCCAGGTTGTTTCACTGGTTAATTGTTCTAACTGTCAGGAAGTTTCTCCTTAGTTCTAGGTTGCTTCTCTCCTTGATTAGTTTCCATCCGTTGCTTCTTGTCCTGCCTTCAGGCACTTTGGAAAATAGCTTGACTCCCTCTTCTTTGTGGCAGCCCCTGAGGTATTGGAACACTGCTATCATGTCCCCCCTTGTCCTTCTCTTCATTAAACTAGACATACCCAATTCCAGCAGTCGTTCCTTATATGCTTTAGCCTCCAGTCCCCTAATCATCTTTGTTGCTCTTCTCTGTACTCTTTCTAGAGTCTCAACATCTTTTTTACATCGTGGTGACCAAAACTGGATGCAGTATTCCAAGTGTGGCCTTACCAAAGCATTGTAAAGTGGTATTAATACTTCATGTGATCTTGATTCTATCCCTCTGTTAATGCAGCCTAGCACTGTGTTGGCCTTTTTGGCAGCAGCAGCATACTGCTTGCTCATATTTAAGTGATTGCCCACTAGGACTCCGAGGTCCCTCTCACAGTTACTACTATTGAGCAAGGTACCCCCTATACTATACCTGTACATTTGGTTTTTCTTGCCTAAATGTAGAACCTTGCTTTTTTCACCATTGAATTTCATTTTGTTAGATAGTGCCCAGTGTTCAAGTCTGTCCAGATCCTCCTGTATCTTAACCCTGTCTTCTGGAGTGTTGGCTATTCCTGCCAGCTTGGTGTCATCTGCAAATTTGATGATTTCCCCATCTATCCCCTCGTCCAAATCGTTGATGAAGATGTTGAAGAGCACTGGGCCCAGAACAGAGCACTGGGGCACCCCACTACACACTTCCCTCCGTGTAGATGCGGTTCCATTGAGGACCACATGCTGAGTACGGCCGGTCAGCCAGCTACGGATCCATCTGGTGGTGATGCTGTCTAACCCACATTTTTCTATCTTATCAAATAGCAGGTTGTGATCTACTTTATCAAATGCCTTATTGAAGTCCAAGTAAATTATATCCACAGCATTCCTCTGATCCACTAATTTTGTCACTTGGTCAAAGAATGCAATAAGATTTGTCTGGCATGATCTGTTTTTGACAAACCCATGTTTGCTTTTAGTAATGACTTTGTTTGCCTCTAGGTGTTCGCTGATTCGTTGTTTGATTATCTTTTCCAGAATCTTCCCAGGTATTGAGGTCAGGCTGATAGGTCTGTAATTTCCTGGGTCCATTTTTTCCCCTTTTTTGAAGATGGGAACTACATCAGCTCTTTTCCAGTCCTCCAGTAGTTCCCCAGTGCTCCAGGATCTTTGAAAAATATAGTTCAATGGTTCTGAGATCACACCTGCCAGTTCCTTGAGAACCTTGGGGTGTAATCCATCTGGTCCTGGTGATTTGAACTCGTCTAGGCTGGACAGATGCTCACTTACCATTTTCTTGCCTATCTTAACTTGCGTTTCTATTCTGTTTTTTATGGCACTATTTTTGATAGGTTGGTCTGTTTTTTCCCTTTGTGTAAAGACAGATGCAAAAAACGAGTTAAATAGTTCTGCTTTCTCCCTGTTGCTTGTCACCTTCTTGCCACTTTCACCCACTAATGGACCAATCATTTCCTTCCTTCCTTTTTTCTTGTTTTTTACATGTTGAAAGAAGCTTTTTTTGTTATTTTTTACTTTGGTCGCAAGCCTTAGTTCATTTTGAGCCTTAGCTTTCCTCACTTCATACTTACTTCATACTCCACAGTCATACTCCACTTTGTATCAAGGCTGTGGCTGTGGAAGTGGCCAATAATATTAAGTACCTGGGGGTGCAGATAACTAACAATCTGATTTAGTCTCTTCATACGTTATCTTCAGTGAAGCGTGGAAACCAGCATTTGCATTTCTTGTGTCAGGTGAGGAGAGCACACCTTTCTCCTTCTGTCTTGGCCACTTTTTACAGAGGCACGATTGAGAGCATTTTAACGAACTGCATCACTGTTTGGTTTGGTGGTAGCAGTAGCTCAGATAGAAAGTCCATGCAGAGAATGGTAAGGACAGCTGAGAAGATTATAGGAAGCCCTATAATCAGGATGCTGCTTATAAGCGCTATGTGCTTAGAGCTCAAAGCATTGTTAGAGTCCCCACACACCCACTTCACAGTCTGTTTCTGTTGCTCCCCTCTGGGAGGAGGTTTTGAAGTATTTCTTGTAGAACTACTAGATTCTGTAATAGCTCTGTTCCTCATGCCATTTGTCCGAAATGGTATAGGGTTTCCTGCCTGAGCAGGGGGTTCGGCTAGATGGCCTCCAAGGTCCCTTCCAACTTTATTGTTATTGTTGTTGTTGTTGTTGTTGTTGTTGTTGTTGTTGTTGTTATTATTATTATTATTATTATTATTATTATTATTATTATTATTATTATTATTATTATTATTATTATTATTATTATTATTATTATTATGTCTAGTCTAGTCTACTCTAGTCTAAAACCTTTTCTAACAGGCCACATTGGGTAGCAACAATAAAAGAATGTAATATAAGTCACTACCTTGGTCTTTGTTTCCTCCACATTTCATTATTTGGGATGTCCCCCCCCTTTCAATTGGCCTATTATACACTCATACCAATCATCAAATAGTTTTTAATCTCAACTAGTCTCTTTCTCTATATTTCTGGGTATAAAAGAGAGAATTTCACACAATTGCCTGACCCCCTAAACTATTAAAACTACTGAATGCTGCATTCAGCGAAGAACAAGTGGGATGTGATTATGTTCAATTATACAAGAATTAAGTCGAGGAATGGACGAAGTCCCATTTATATTTTTATTCACAATTTATTCTTCTTAAACTTATTTAGAAACTGCAATACCTGTATACATCAAATTCTGCAATTTTTAGAATTTTGTGGTGCAGTTTGCCACTCAAAGGTTTTGAGGAACACTGCAAAAGTACATTGTATTAATGGGAAAAAAATTGTTTGCAGACATGTGTGAATGGCAGAAAATGTAAAAACAAAATGACCTATATTGGAGCTGAAAATGTATATTAATTTATGAAGACTTTTTTAAAGGAGCAAACTGAACTAGAAACATTTTTCAGTAAAAGCTGGTAAAAAGAGAACATGAGTTAATATTGTTGAATTCAAATTCTACACTGTTATATTGCAACTTCAAATTATTATTGACCATATTATTTTAAACAAACACATATTACCCCTGAATTGCTATACTTTCTTACGTAAGTAAAAATGTGATATTTCAATCTCAGGTTTCTTATTCAAGCATTTCTAACTGAGTGCTGCCATTTATGAATTTCAGAGGAAAACAAAAAAACATTACTAGAGAAAGATGCAATCTTCTATTAAAAGGAAGTTTTACTTCAAAAAGATTATGGTAAATGTAATAGCCATCCTCAAGCAAATAAGGATTTCTATAAATTAAATGTTAATTCTTAACGAAATGCATGACAATTTTATGAAAGTAAGCTCACACTGAGATATATTAACACATCCACTCTGGTAGAATAAGCAGAATCTTTTACGGTTATTCATTGGAATCAATTCTAATGCTTCCATGGAAAGCTTTTTACCTATCAGTGACTGTAGTTTTCTTGTCCATTTCAATGGAGAGGTCACTTTGTATCAACATTAGTTGCATGCATTGATGGGTCCTCCACTGAAAAGAATGTGCATGAGCATACATGGACTAGGATGACTGTCCATGAACTGTCAACTGCAAGATGCTCACAAAAGGAGATTCCTTACCATCAACCATGGAAACAAAGATGGTTATACAGCTTCTTTCTAACTGTGAGAAATACTGAATTCTGGATTGCCACTTTTTCCATAGATGAAAATCTCACTGCAATTTTCTTTATGTAAGCACTTTGGGACATCATTTCTGAAGCAAATTATTAAGCTAATTGAAACAACAGTAATGGCTTACCTTCTTTATGATAACACATTGTGTATGTCTACATCATGACAAAAATACTATTGTTATATTTCAGTTTTTTTCTTCTTACAATTACAGGAAAGCATTAGGCATGGAAAATCTTTTTTTTTTTTTTTTAACATTTCATTATTGGAATTATTTCAGAAAAAGAAGAGTTTCCAGCCATTAAATGGCCATGCTACAAGGCTGTATTTTATTACTCTAAGAATTTGCACAATTCATTATAACTAGTCACTTCCCCCTGCATAAAGGATTTCAGTGTTTCAGATTTAATGACTATTAAATATATTCCAAAGAACAAATAAGGAAGACCTGAGTCATATGTAAAACAATATTCTGCATTTTCTTAGCATCTTCACTCATACCTAATTCCATTTATTCTGCAGAATATTTACAACACAATTTCATCATATTCTAACAACTTTTTTCTTAGGAAATTCTATATAGCATTATGGCCTTACAATGATTTGTCTAACACAATAGAGACATACAGAAGGGAAATATCAAAGCACTGTGATGAGTTATAAAAACTAATCTCAACTTTAACAATACAATAAAAAGAAGAATATGTTATGTTTGCAGCTGTGTTATACTTGCAACTGACTACAAAATGAGAGCCAGTAGATTATATTACATGGCTTTCTAAGGTTGGAAATTTGGATGGCATTTACTAGCACAACCTTTCAACTCTGAGCACATCAATAGAAGAAGGCAGTGGTTTGAAATATGATTCCTTGCAGATAGCATATCCTCATTCATCTGAGTGTGATGCTCTGTGCTCCATTGCACAAACAGCAGCTCACCCACTTCTGAGAGGACACTAATAAAAAAGGCATCAATTTTCAGCTCTAGTACTACTGTGATCTCTTTATATGTTCGACATCCAACATTAAATTAAAATGCTGTTATAAATCCTACTTTCTGAATCTGGAATGAGTGTTGGGTTTTTGTCGCATGAGACCGCAGCAAATCTTGTCAAAAGCAAGGAAGCACGTCTTGTTCACTCAGAATTAATGTTGTGGATGAAGGAAGGAGGTAATGGGTGAATATGGTGAATTTTAGGTGCCTAAGACAGTGAATAATGAGCTTTGGAAAGCATTGAAAACAATAAAGCTTCCTGCATTCTGTGAGCTGTTAATTTACCAATTTGGTGAACAGCAACACACAATGTGTAGGGATTAACTTTTAAAAGGTGATCCCCTCCTGAAACTGGATGTTATGTGTTTGACTAATTTAAATCACCGCAGACGCAGAAAGAGAGGAAAGGGATGTGGGAGGAAGGGAAAATTTCTCCAGCAAAATGTTTTGGAACACAATGTGGCTGTGCAAAATTATTCAAATATAGATGTTGATGTTCATGCTTTCTGTCACTTGCACTTACCGTGTTTCAAAAGTTCTCATGGGAGAAAAGGGAATGCATCTCACCTTTACCTAAAATACTGTAAGGAATTCTGGGCTTAAGAATGAATGGAGACAGATGGCACATTTCTGTATTTAGAAGTCTGTAATACGCTTTGGAGTATTTCAGCTGAATCTGATAACCTCGAATGGCAGGTATCCTTTTTTCTTTTCTTTTAAAAGCAGCACTAAACTAGACCACAATGGCGTCAGTAAATCTATCCGCAGATACTGTATATTCCCTTATTTCATTCATCCATCCATTCATAATTACAAAGCAAAGAAACAAGCCTTGCCTTTCTGAGGGAAAAGGGATGGGAGATGGGGGAGGAGGGTGCCTTGAACAGTGGTTCGATATCTGGATCGAACAGAGGAACTTTTTTCCCCTTAGGATCTTGCCTAGAGGAACCTTGACATGCACAAAGTCAGAAGCTAGACAAAGTTGCCCTGGTGAGAACGATAAGGTCACCCGTGGGATTGCTGAGATTATCTCTGTCAAGCACTTGGACAGCATGCAGTCAAATGATGCATCATGCAGTCATTTTCAAGGGGGGGGGAAATCAATTTCTTCACCAGGTCGCTATTTGCTTTTCAAAGTGCCCTTGTAGGCCTTCCACCACCAAGCATTTATCAATTTAAATGTTGTAAACTGATAATGCGCTCTGTCCCTTGTTCTGTTTCTGAATCATTTTGATACTTCTATTTTCTCAATTGTCCTGCACCCCATTGTGTTTCTATCTTTTAAAAAGGGTTCCCCTTCTCTCTTTTCAATTAAATGCACTTATAAACAAAAACAAACCTGGGTTGATTAACGTTTTAATTAATTTTGAGTGGGTAAAACAAATCTCCCTCAAAGCTATAAGATTATTAATATGTTTATTTCATGTGCAATTGTATGATGCTTATTTAGTGTTTATTTTTTAAAATGAGATGAAATCTTTGTGAAACACTATCAATAGTGTGGTGAGGATGTATGCAATGAATATTCATTATTCTGGACAGGGGTATTCAAATTTACTGAGTGGCAGAAAAAAGATTCCAGTGTTTGTTTGTTTTTCCAAAGCTTCCTTTATATGTCTTTTAAACTATATACAAAACCACTCTCTTTTTCTCTCTCAAAAAAATATCTGTATTTTAAAATATGAAATTAAGTTGCAGCATAGGAAAAGAATGCAAATATCAACATTTCTTTGAAAATGTATTGTAACCAAACTAAGCCAGTACAAGCTTCACGTACATTTGCATCAAAACCAGGTGGGACATAGTTGTTGAAGCTTGGTTTTCAGAAAAGCAAAGGAATTACATGTCAGTTTGCAAAGCATCCTTAACCTCCAGTGAGTTATTGGCTCTTAGCCAAGTTATCAGGGGAATCTAATTCTTCTTTATTATTCAAATAAACCACATTTGGCACCCTGCTTCCCTTTCAGAATAGCTTCACAAATAGAGTGAGTACTGTCATTTATTTGACCTTGTTCTTCTATGCTGTTGCTCTAATTTTATTTGCCATTCTACATGACAAATACTCAGGAATCCAACATACACAGCTTGGTTTGTTATATGAGCAAAGCACATAAATATACCACTTCAGTTTCACCTATTTTGTTTTTTAAAAGGACCCAACCTAAACAACAACTTATCCTTTATTCCCCTTCACTTCTATTAGCTCTCATTATGTGTGCAGCTGTACTCTTCCCTTTTTAGCAGAATCTTTTTAAGAGGGCAATTTGCAACCTTGTATGTGTTCTGGGTGGCTGAAAGCAAGGACAGAAGCATATTTTAAGGTGAGGGCTTTATTTTAGAAAAGAAAATTCTGATCAGTTACACTTCAATATTTAAAGAACTCATTTTTTAAAAAAAATAAAGGTTATTCTAATATTACCTTTTCTGAAAGGTATCAAAGCATTAAACTCTTAGTTTCTGAGAAACTTATATTCTCAGTTCTCTCTTTCCAAGAATGAGTGAGCTTGGGAGTCCTGGGATTACTTGATTACATAGATCCAATCTGGCTTTTGGCCTCTTTATTAAAGGCATTAATATTACACAACCCCAGTCCACTTTGGTGTCACAAAGGTCCATCTCATCCAACATGTGTATGAACCTGATAAGGAAAACTTGGATTTCACATCTGGACCTGAGTAAGCCAACGTGCCTCTGTTTCTTATATCCAACTCCAAATCGGGGCACCTAATTTGTATTGATATAAACAAAACTTTCAATTCCTTACATTCTGAGCTATCTATGATGAGAGTTAGGTTTTGGCTCCCATTTCAGCTCCAAATTCAGACTTCCCCTCTGACATCCTGCCACTTTAAGAGCGAAATTCTGAGCAACCAGCACCAACAGGAATACAAGATTCCAGATATATTCCAGATGACGGGGAGGGAGGGGGCAGAAAAGAGGGAAAGAAAACCTAACACTTTGCTGTGTAACAACTAAAATGCGTAAATATGACACAGAGATAATATATGAAAGCATGATTTGATCAAATCTCTTTTGAATAAAATCACTTCCTCTAAGCTTTGTACAACTGTAGTAGAGAACTATCTTAGGGTTATAAGATATGGACTGCAAAAAAATCTGGGCAACCACTAGATGGAAACAAAGTGAGTCAACTACATCATGCCAAGTCAAAACCAAACACTAAAGCATATATCAGTAAATAAACACATATTATCAACCAAGATATACTATTTATTATCAGTATCATGCACACACTAAGCATAAATTATAAAAAAGAGAACAACTCTGGGAAACTGCTGCTGTTATGCAGTTGAGCTTTCCTATGGAGGATTGCCAAAATTAACAAAACAACACTGGGAGATCTCTAGACCCTAATCAAAAAATGATCAGGACTCAAAGGGACATTAATGTAGATTCAGATTTTTTTTTTTAAAAAAAAAGTTATTTGGCCTTGTGAGGTCATCAGTCAGAGATACAATATCAATAACACCATTTTAAAAAAAAATGATTTCATGAGTTCTTTCAATGGAGCTAATATAAACTAACTAAATATGACTGCAACGTAAATGGAGATTTTATTGCAATAGCTATTGCAATGGGATGAAAAGTATCCCATAGCTGCTACTGCTGTGTGTCACAATATGTTATAACCCCGTCCCCCCCCCCAAGTTGCACTAAATGCCTTGGTCAAGTTTCTTCTGGCACTGAGTGTAGAAATTGTTAACATGGCTGTTTGACTTTGGGGCAATATATTTTCCCTGCTGATATCACTCTTATTAGTGTGAAAGAGAAACATTCCAAATGTCGACTAATTTATTTTTGCAATGCTTGCTCTTATGCTTATGTGCCCTCGAGCTGTTGTTTCCTCTTAGACCCTGTTGATGGTCATCCTCTTTTTCTCTTGCCTTCCAACTTTCCCAGCATTGTAGACTTCTCAAGAAGCTTAGCTGTTCACATAATGTTCCCAAATATGATAATTTGTTCTTTAAATGAGATTGGTTTGTGGATTGATTGATTTGTTCTATGATCTACTTATTTTTCTTTCTGGCTCTGGAACTGATTTGTCCTATGATTCATATATATTTTTTCTTGGCTCCCCATGAATTTAGGAGTTTTTTCGCCCCCAATATCAACATTCAGTGGCATCAATGCTTTTTCCATACTGCCTCTTCAAAGTTTTTTTGCTTCATAGAGTGTCCAATGGAAAACCATTTCCTGCCTTCTTCTGATCTTTGTAAGTATAGACACATTAACTGATATCTTACCAAGTGCTAATCTGCAATGTATTTTTTTACTGGTTATTCCTTTATTCTTGATAGTAGATCCTAAAAGGAAGATGCTCTCCACCATTTCTATATCTTCACTGTTAATACTAATACTGGTTACTGTATCTGTTCTCATTAGTTTGGTCTCACACTTTAGAATAGAATAGAGCTGGAAGGGACCTTGGAGGTCTTCTAGTCCAGCTCCCTGCTCAAGCAGAACTTATACCATTTCAGACAAGTGACTGTCTAGTCTCTTCTTAAAAACCTCCAGTGATGGAATGCCCACAATTTCTGAAGGCAAGTTGCTCCAATGGTTAATTGTCCTCACCATTAGGAAGTTTCTCCTTAATTAAGCAGCTGTTTTGGCTGCTGCAGCACATTGCTGGCTCATAGTCAAGTGATCGTCCACTAGGACTCCAAGGACCCTCTCACAGTTACTGTGTTTGAGCCAGGTCTCACCTAATCTGTATTTATATCTTTGATTTTTCCTGCCTAAATGTAAAACTTTGCTTTTCTCCACATTAAAGCTCATTTTGTTGGATAGGGCCCATTGTTCCAGTTTGTCAAGATCTTTTTGAATCATGAGCTTGTCTTCTGGGGTGTTGGCTATTCCTGCCAATTTAGCGTCATCTGCAAATTATGAGTTCCTCTTCTATTCCCTCATCTAAGTCATTTATGAAGATATTAAAGAGTACTGGGCCTAAGATGGAGTTTTGTGGTACCCCACTGCTTATTTCTCTCCATGTGGATGTAGTACCACTCGCTGAGTATGGTTTGTCAGCCAGCTACAGATCCATCTGGTGGTGATGTTGTCTATCCCACCTTTTTCTAGCTTACTAAGCAGCAGGTTATGGCCTACTTTGTCAAATGCCTTACTGAAATCTAAGTATACTATGTCCACAGCGTTTCACTGGTCTATTAATTTAATATCAAAGAATGAAATAAGATTGGTTTGGCATGATCTGTTTTTAACAAACCCGTGCTGGCTACTGGTTATAACTTTGCTTCTAGTTGTTCGCAGATTTGTTTTTTTATTATCTTTTCCAGGATCTTCCCAGGTATTGATGTTAAACTGATTGGTCTGTAGTTTCCTGGGTCTGTTTTTTTTACCCTTCTTGAAGATAGGAACCACATCAGCCCTTTTCCAATCCTCAGGTACTTCCCCAGTGCTCCAGGATTTTTGAAAGATATGGTGCAATGGTTCTGAGATAACATCTGCCAGCTCCTTCAGAACTCTGGGATATAATCTGTCAGGTCCTGGTGATTTATATCTGTCAAGGTCAGATAGGTGTTCTCTTACCATTTTTTGCTTATTTTATTTTTTGTTTCTAGTTTTTCTTTTGCAGGAGTTTTTTTGGTATGTTGGGTTATAATTTCTTTTTGTGTGTGACTGATGAAAAGAATGAGTTAAGCAGCTCTGCTTTCTTAATCTTAAATCACATTTTTTTTGCTACTTGACTTTCATTAGTAGAACTTCTAGTTCATTTACATTTCCAGCTTTCAGAAAAGAGTTATCACCATAGTACAGGTTATTGGTGCTTCTTTCTCTAGATTTAAAAATATACTCATCTTATTCCAATTTTGCCTCCCTCAATATATATTTAGGATATAGTTTTAATAAATAAGAAGAATATATACAGCCTTGTCTTATTCCTTTGTCAACTTGCCACGAGTCTGTTTCACCTTGTCCTGCATAGACTGTGTCTTCTTGTCAGGTCTATAGGTTTCACATAAAGAAAATGAGTTGTTTTAGGATTTCCATTTCCCTAAGGCCATTCCACAACTTGACACTCAATCAAAACAATGAAAGAGCTTTCTATAATCAAGAAAGCATATAGTGACGAGGGGGGACATGATAGCAGTGTTCCAATATCTCAGGAGCTGCCACAAAGAAGAAGGAGTCAAGCTATTCTCCAAAGCGCCTGAAGGCAGGACGAGAAGCAACGGATGGAAACTAATCAAGGAGAGAAGCAACCTAGAACTAAGGAGAAACTTCCTGACAGTTAGAACAATTAACCAGTGGAACAACCTGCCTCCAGAAGTGGTGAATGCTCCAACACTGGAAGTTTTTAAGAAGAGACTGGACAGCCATTTGTCTGAAATGGTATAGGATTTCCTGCCTGAGCAGGGGGTTGGACTAGACAACCTCCAAGGTCCTTTCCAACATCATCATCATCATCATCATCATCATCATCATCATCATCATCATCATCATCATCATCATCATCATTATTATTATAATATTAGTAGTAGTAGTAGTAGTAGTAGTAGTAGTAGTAGTATTTTAGAATGGTTGACTTTCTCAGTTATCTAGTGTGCATAAACAATATTGTATCTTGTTCCTCAGCCTTTTCTAAAACCAATTTGAATATTTAGCAACAGAATCAAAGTTAAGAAAAGAACCACTGTGGTGCTATAGTTAAATTTTGGTAGTAGCACTATGGAAACCCAAGTTCAAGCTTACATTCATCTATGGAAACTCCCTGGGTGACTATTTCTTAGCTCAATGTAGTTCATAGGATTATTATGGGAATTAAATTAAGTGAGAATCCCATATAGGCTGCCTTATACTTCAGGAGAAAAGGCAGCAAATACATTGTGCATACAGATAGAAAGATGTCACTGAAGCATTACTCTCAAAAAATACAAACCCACACTTCTGAACAATTAAATTCCTGAAAAACTGTACAGTTTATGTAAAGATCTGCAACCTCTGCCAGCTAATAGCAGAAACCCAGCAGTGTTTATTTTATAGCAATTACAGTATTATGAATTCAAAGCAAGCCCATAACCCTTTAAGGCTTGTTCCTGGCATTTTTATTAAAAACAAGAATTCAGTAACATAACAGGTCGCTACAATGATTTTCACACTTGGAAAAAATTTTGAGCTTGTGCTGGCACAATAATTTCTGTTGATGTTCACTTTCTTCTGCAGTAAATAAAAGTTTTAGAATGCTTAATTTAGTGTGGATTATTGCGATCACTGTTAGTGATGAATACTGAAAACATCATAGCTCTGGAAAGGCTATTACACTGGCAATCTCTGAACTCTAGGGAAAAGATAGGGTGATACTTGGAATAGTTTATAGATTTGTAACTTAAGTACCCATTTATTCTTTTAAATACGCTCACTCCTTTTTCTTTTCCAAAATTTTTATAGGCTACTACTATATGAACAGTCTCCTAATCTGAAATATGCAATGCTTTTGGGATACAAACTCCTTGAACATACCATAGATCAAAGGCACAATACCTTAGTAGCAACTAGAACTGTTGCATCTAAGAATTCAAATTTGGCCATCTGTAGATAAGCTTTGATTCCCCTCCCCTCCTGAATGATCAGTATCTTTCTCAACTGATCATTTACATGAAGAATTGTTGCTCACTTTGATCACGTATTTCCATGAATGTCTCAATGCTCCACAATCAGCTCAAGTCTCAGGGGGCTGTAATACTCTTAAGCATCCCTTCTCTTCCTTTATTTTCAAAATGGGGAACAATTTCCTTCCTGACTGACTCCACTGTAGCCTAAACCTCAGTAATGTTCCCTCTTTAGCCTCTTTCCCACATCCCACTGAGATGCAGTGGTGGCAGGCCACAGAGGGACAGAGTTCTCTTTTCCCAATATTTGACTGGTACTTCAATAGGGAGCAGTAATCTGTCCCATTGTTGCTTTATTCATTTTGGCACACCATATTGTCAAGACTCTGAAGTCACTTCAACCTGGAAGATATGTTAAAGGTGAGGAGAAGGGTATTTCTGCCCTTGCTACTGGAGAAAGTGGGAAAAGGGAACTTTTACTTTTAAATAATAATAACAAAGAAATATAAAACTGGCTAGAAAGATTTTCAGCCCAAAGCATCATCTATATTTGTAACAATTATTATGGACTCTATGATGAATTCTGAAAAACAGGAAAGATGGCTCAAGGTCTCCAGACCCTTTCAGGAAAACAAGGAAGATGAAGTAGAGGACAGCATTCTTGAAGACTGGAGGAAACAGTACGAAGCAATCTCACCAGTTTGCCTTCAATAAATAGCTATTTTATGATCTGATGCTAGATAACTATTTTGTGATTGGACACATACAGATAGGAAACCATCTTGTCAAAATACCCAGAATGTCAAAGATGTGTAAAGATGTGTACACAATTCTGCAGGTCTTTCGAAAGAAAATGATAATGAATCTACCACTAATGTTCAAGCTGCAAAGAGCAGGACATGAATGAAAGGAATTAAGTATGAAGAAAACCTTTCATGAACAGAAATAAAGCTCCCAAACCTTACTTAGCTAATTCTGCTGGTCTTTTTGCCAAGAGGAAACAGACAAGAAACTTCGATATATTATATAGAGATTAAATAATGATCCTCCTCAACTCCTGTGCCAATCTCTGTTTTGGCAAGCTATGCACTTCCTCTCTCAAAAACGGAGAGAGTAGCACAACTCTTCCCCAGGGCATCAAAAGGGCTGTGCATCTGTCCACTGCATCAAAGTGTTCTCAGTGGGATCAAAGCTGCTCTGAATGGATTTGCACTGCAACAACGGCGAAAATAATCACATCGGGGATCTTGAGAAATATTTCCTTACATTTTTAAAAAGCAACCAACCTATCCTGAACTCAGTATGATGCCACCTTTCTTTTCCGACCAAAGGCTGGTCCCTTGAAGCAGAATATTTGACCTCAGGAAGCAGAGTTTACTCATTTTATTGGCAATTACACAGTTTTATTTTTAATCATATGTTTTTTCAGCAAAGCACTGACTGAAAAAGATAAAGGTGTTCCCTATTGTTTGGCCAGATGCTACATTCAACCCACTATTATAAGCAGAAAAGCAATAACCTGCCCCAGAGTCTAGGCTTTGGTTTATGGGAGCTGAAATTGTAGGCAGCTGGAGGGCCCTAATCTGTGGAAAGCTAGTCTGCCTGTAGTTCAAAAAAGTTTGAGCCATGGTGCTGCAGCTCACTATAGGAGTATGCTTTTAGCAAGGGGGATGCGGACAGGGTTAAAGCCAACTTTTTTTCTTGAACAGATGATATTTCAGATGGTGACACTATTCCAGATGCATCAATTTCCTTGAAAATCGAATCCATATATGTGCATATGCTGTGCTGGCAGGAGGACTGCCTAAAATGGCCCCAGCCCAAGAGCTAATATTCTTTTGGCCAGAATAATGCAATTATTATTTTCCTAGCTATCAGTCTAAGCATACAGAGCCATCTGTTATGCAAAGCAAACATACACATCTCAATTACTGAAAATGCAGTTGCCTTGACAGAATTTGGATTACACCACTAACCAGGGCTGTAAAATTTGTTTTCAGACAGTGTATAATGGATGCCTTTCAGGAGTTTCCTAATTAGTACTTACCTGTTTAAACTGATTAACCATCCTTCTTTTTGCTGCTTTATTAAACTTTTTTGGACACCGCACAAAACAGATTAATATGTAATATGAACCCAAGACAATAATAAACATTAATGTATTTTGTTTTTTTTAAAAATAAAAAACCTCCATTAATAAATGGAGTTTATAATGTGTGATTTACCACTAACAAATTCTGAAACATTTGAAACTGATACCCAAACCAATCAAAGCAGGAATTATATCCTATTATCAAACTAAGATCAAAGTGAGATATAAAAATACTGAATTTTGTTCTTAATTCTCTCACCATTTTCACACACACACACACACACACACACACACAAAGAGAGAGAGAGAGAATTAATGTAAACAAATATAACCAATGTACATTTCATAAATAATACTCTGCACTGGTATCTCATTATTTTCAGTCCGGGTATTTTTTTTTACATAAGTTATTGTAATTATTGTTGTTATTAGGTTTTTATCCTGGCTTTCCTCCAGACATTCATACTTGCATAGTCAGCACTGCTTTCTTCATTTGTTCATATAATTCTTAATTGATTACTGTAGTTAAACATTTTCAACTTAATTTAGGACATCCAATTAAATCATAATGTTATGAAAAGTTGCAATCCAAGGACTGTCTTAATAATCACAGCAATGCAAGCAAAACATCCAGTACGACTCTCCATTCTAAGCAAAAGGACGTAATATTATCATAGTTGGGTTCCTCAAGTTTAATTCAATTATAAGCACAGTAACCTATTTTGTAATCATCATGAAAAAAGCCTCCAAGGCTTCCCAAATTTTTCAGGATATCTTTGATTCCATGGTTACTGACAGCTCAGTTAACTGTAATAAATAAAAATAATCCTTCCTCTTCATACAATCGTGGATTTTAAAATGAAATGATACAAAAGAATGAACAATTATACTGCACGGTTTCATAAAAATTCTCTACCCATTTACTTATACATGTGCAAAAGAGAGACCGTGTCCTTGTTGAAATCCTCCCTCTAAGCCTTTTTAATGGTTTCATTCAGCATTTTCTGACTCCAAGAGACTCCCTGCCATTGTGTCAGCTCCCAGGATAATGTCGGGTTCTCCATAAACATCCAGTAATAGGGCACAAGGGAAGTACTATTTCTGAGTCCCTTTCCTAACAGCCAGGGAGGTTTAAAGTTCAAAACAACTGAGAGAAGAAACTTCATTTGTTCTCAATGAATTAATAATGATTTTTATGGGAGAAAAGGATTTTTCAAACTCCCACTTTTTCTTTTCCATTGGAACATTCTTTATCAACTTACACCTTCTAGATGTGTAAAACCAAGCCATTCAATTATAAATTCAACCTGATGTGAAAACGTCCAGAACGCCCTACCATTTTAGAAAGAGTGAGCCCTAAAATGGAATGTGCATCATTAAATGTTCTACTTACTTGGGAGAGGCCAAGATAAATGGAGACTGTTTCCGAAATGTACAAAAACCTTCCTTCTTGGTTTAGTGCAAATACAAATCCATCCAGTGACTGCAAAAAAAGAAAGAAAGAAAAAAGTGAGATGTTACATACAGTGAAATATATACAAACAGATAAAACATTAGCTGTCATAAACAATGCATTTTCCTTACAGACATTAACACATTAAAATACATAAAACAAGATGATACATAATACATAAATGACAAGATGTTCTTTTCAGAAAATAGAGAAGAAATGATTGTGAATAGTAGTAATTTGAAAATTAACAAGGAATTATGATCTTCTCTTTATTCACAAGCGTGCCCACACATTTACTGTTTTATTTAAACACAAGCAAAACTAATCAACACATTACTGTCAGCTAGGTTCACATTTAGAAAACACAGAGATCCTGAAAATGTAATCTTTTCAGTATAAATGTGTAGATTTAAATTGTATTCTGACAGGTAGTTGGACTTTAGATATAGATGCAAGAATAATTTGACAGAACATTGTTGCTGGTATATAAACATTTAGGGAAGCCATGTGAAACTTACATCAATTAATAAACCATCTTATTTCAAACTGACACAATACTACAGTATATAAGACTCTGCATGTACATTTTTGTTGACTGAATAAATATTCATCCTGTGGTGCAATGATACAAGTTTAGACTGTGTCTTATGGGGAAGTGAATGCTTTAGATGGCTATGCTGAATTTCAGCTGTGTACCACACAACTATATTTCTCCTCTTCTATCCATTGCCATTACAGACTCTACAGCTGCTTTTAAGCTCCTGATACCTGGGAAAGGCGGGGGGCGGGCAGGGGGCGGACTACTGCCTTATATAAGTTTAAAAGAAATAATCTGGCCAGCTGCAGTTTCACATTTCAAATTGTCTCAAATTGTGGCATCACAATGGGTGGAAAGAATACTGTTCTAGGTATTACATGTATTTACTTAGAAATATGTACTAATTGTTACAGAAAATGTTGAGCTCTTATTAATAAGAAAAATAAGGCTATCCCCTGATTTTTTTAAAGAAAAAAAAATTATAAGGATGAACAGAAACCCAGATTAACTGCTGTGTTATATCTGTTGGGTGCAAAAAAAATTAGAGCTGACATTTGGGAAGGTTTGAATGAGACATGAAGTCAAGAGGTAGAAAGAATAGTGAGAAAGGCACTTAATTAACCCTACCTTGATTTGGTTTAGTCTAAGATGAGACAAAGAGAACTTGGACAAGATTCTGTTCATGACCAAAGATTGTGTTACTATACCCGACAGCAATAAGTCCTTCCAGTATCTGTTTCCTGCCTGGCCTATCCTGAAGGGCTGAGAATTGGTCACCACCACTATCATTTGTCAATTGCTGGGTGATTAGTGGTAGATCAAAGAATCATAACCCTTTAGATCAACAAAGATGTGATTTATTTGTCAACCTTGCTAAATTTGGTATCCTCTGGATGTAGTCTTAACCCCCCCCCCCCGCAATTCTGAGCCAACATAGTTTTATAAATCCTGAAGATGCTCCCTGATAATTCCTTTTTCTCTAAACTTAGCCAACAGAACTAACAGGGTAACAATTGGATTGGGGCACATGTAGTAAGGAAGCTTCCATTAAGTTCTGATACATGACCTTGTCAGCATTTCACATTCCAATCTTACTTCACATTAGTGCTTGAGAAACTGTATTTCTCAGGAGCCCAAATACGTGGGATGCTGTTCCAATTCATGCCACAGTAGACATTGTGAGAATTCTGGAGCCCTGGTAACTTCAGTTCTTGGCAATCAGGATGCTGAATGAACTGCCTGATTGTCAGGACTCCAAGTAAACCAGACAGGAAACATGATAAAATGAACTAATTCTACTTTATTAAGTCTACATTAACAAAGTCTTGCAAGTCTGAAAGTACACACTTCTCATTGCCATCTTTAATTGTTTGATCCATTAGGGCAGGTCCTCCCTAAAAAAATTTTCTCTGACAGTTGAAGCACTAGGGGCTCTTGCCTCTTTTATCTAATTATTTCCTAGGCAGCATCTTTTCCTCTCTTTCTCCAAGGTCATCCACACATTCCATTACACTGTTAAACCAGTATAGGGAACTGGAAGAGATAGAGAGTCAAAATAAAATTAAAAATGACTCTTATGTTACAATTATGTTACTGGTGCAATAAAAGTAGCCTGGTTCTAAATGTTGATAAAACAAAGGAAATATTGTAGATTTCAGAAAGAGCCGGCATAGTCATACTCCACTCAGTATCAAGGATGCAGCTGTAGAGGTGATCAACAGTATTAAGTATCTGGGGGTACAGATAACTAACAATCTTAATTGGTTTTTCCACACATCATCCTTAGTGAAGCGTGCAAACCAGTGTCTACATTTCCTGTGTCGGATGAGGAGAGCACATCTTTGTCCTTCTGTCCTGGCCACTTTTTACAGAGGCACGATTGAGAGAATATTAACAAACTGCATCAATGTCTGGTTTGGTGGCAGCAGTGCTTCAGATAGAAAGTCCCTGTAGAGAGTGGTAAGGACAGCCGAGAAGATCATGGGAAGCTCACATCCTGGTATTCAGAATGCTGCTTATAAGCGCTATGTGCTTAGAGCTCAAAGCATTGTTAGAGACCCCACACACCCACTGGTAAGCTTGCAAGATTTGTTTTTCTCACCATGCACATGAGAGCTAAAAAGCTCAAAATAGATATTCTAGAGTAATTCTTTGTCGGTAAATTTAAAATTTAACTCACCATGCACATGTACAGTATATGTAATCCGAACTAGACTGTGTTGTTTCTCTGTGTCATATAATATATGTGGGTATATGCATATTTATTTATTTATTTATTTATTTATTTGTTTGTTTGTTTATTTATTTCATATTTATGTGGTGTATATTGGAGATGGTGACCCTTTGAGAGCTGTATGCAATGAAATTTCATTTTAATGGACGCTGATTAGCGTACATTCAAAGTAACAATACAGTTATTATCCTCTCCTCTCCTCTCCTCTCCTCTCCTCTTCCCTTCCCTTCCCTTCCCTTCCATTCCATTCTATTCTGGAATTAATGGCAGACTGTTAAGATTTCATTTTAATTAACCTTTCCTCCTGTCCACAACTCTGCAATCTTCCACACTACAGTATATACATGAACCACCTAAAAACACAAGCTAATTCATTTACTTAAATGTAAAGGAATTCTTAAATTTAGTAGAGGGAGTACAAAAACCGTTTTAGTTGGAGAATACGTCAGTTATGAGAAAACAAGCAGTAAAGTTAACATATTAAAGAAGGATCTTCAATTTATATTTATGAATTAATAAAAATGTAAATCTGTATAGATTTTAGTCAAACACAAGAATTTATACAAACAAGTAGTTTATCTGAAAATTACCATAATTTATTTTCAGATGATTAGCACAAAAACCTTGAACACTGACATCAATTACTTAGGAGCAATTTCAATGGACAAACTTTAAAGTTGATCCAAACAAGATCCAAACAAGCTTCATGCATAATAGCAGGGGGGTTGGACTAGAAGACCTCCAAGGTCCCTTCCAACTCTATTATTATTATTATTATTATTATTATTATTATTATTATTATTATTAGTAGTAGTAGTAGTAGTAGTAGTAGTAGTAGTAGTAGTAGTAGTATTAACTATGGTTTTTAAGGGCAAAAAAATAAACTGACTAAAGAACAGAAATCAGAGACACACAAAAACATTTAAATGTCTATAAAATTGTACCTTATTCAGAGTAAAAGAAAGGAGAAATTACAACTTACGTAATATTATGTATTATATACATAATACTTAGCAGTTTTTTCTGTTTCTTTTTTGTATTTTTAAACCATAGATAGTGGAGATTTTGACAGCTCAGAGATTTAAATTCTTACTTACACTGTCAAAAAAAAATAATGCACTTAAATGAAACAGTACTTTTTATTGTTAATTACCAGTCAAAATTACACTGAGCATTAACTATACAATCTTGGTAATTCCTTGTCCACTTATAAATAACAAATTAATATGTAGATTCTCTTGTGAACATATAGTGATCTTGGGTTTGCAAAGATCACAGCAGAAATTTTGTGCTCAATGGTCATAAGTTGAGGACTACCTGTACTGGGGTTTTTTTCCTGCCAGCTCGTCTCTCTTTAATATTAGGATAAATAAGTAAGAAGAGTTGAACAATCAAATGAAATAGATACAGTTTAAACAAAAAAATGTTCTTCACATAATACAGGAGCTGGAGCAAAGGACAGGAGTTCAACCCTGCTCTGCAGCATCACTTAAGTCTTGAATGTGGGCTTGAAGCTTGTCAACCCAGCATTCTAACCACACAAGCCACCATGCTCCAGTTGATCTTTGGATCAAGCCATCTTAAAGAAAGAAAGAATCCAAAAGAAATGTAGCTTGTCCAGGCACTTAAGAATCTTTTGATCTTTTTTCCATTTTAAATGTAAGCTGCCCAACGGTGCTGTGAAGTCGGGCACCTTCTAGATCAAATAAATAAGTGACAGGAGAAAGGACTAGTTTTCAAAAGCCCAACACAGAATAAATGATGGAAAAGTAATTACCTATGAATATACTAAAACAGCTCCAACTTTGAGCAACAATGATTATTGAAATGGATTTTTGAAAAGTAGATTAATTAATTTTGATGCAATGAACATGAATTTGGGCAAACTCCAGGAGACAGTGGAGAATGGGGGAGCCTGTTCGGACATGACTTAGTGACTGAACAACAACAAAAGCTTAATTCAGAAGCACTGCATCTCCATCTTTATCAATAATTTGATTTATTGAGTAAGATGGCCTTCAGAAAGGAAATATATACATGTATATACATAACCAACAACTGCCAATGTCCAATATTGATAACATTCCCTGAATTGTTGGATGTCTAACTAAATAGACTCTTCGCATTGCTAGGTCAGTGAATTGTCTTAAATGGTGGCAAGAAATATAACAAAACAAATGAAGGCAGAGCCAGAACTAAAAGACAGAACAAGAGAAAGTGTTGGTGCCTCAAAATGTTGCTGAGCTATATGAATACTTGCATGAGTAACTGTGTTTCAATGCTCTGCATGCTTCAGTTATAGCTTCCTCAGGGGCAAAAACATAGCCAGTTAAGAGTAATTCAATAAAGCATTAAGCCCTGGGCATAGAAATGTCTGATGCAAGGATTTCTTCATCACTCAGTAGAGAAACCAATTGGTATTTATGCGGTACTGAAACTCTGTCAATAAACAACAGACTAGATTTTTTAAAAAGCAATTTGTTGTATAATCATTTCACCTTTAACACCGGCAGAAAGTGTGACTATTGCTAAGGATTTGCATACTGTCCTGTTATTATGAACCAATCTCATCAAGATGTAAATTATAGTTTAGCCATCTCCAACATTAAACAATACTTTTCCTTCAAATATGTGGAACTCTTCTCTCTTGAACTGATTTCTAAAAGTTGACAATGTAAAAAAAAACATTTTTGTAGAAATGTGATCATCCCTGATTTTAAAGTTTGGGTAGAAATGCTGGTTGGTATAATGACCCTTTTCTCCTACCTTCTATATACAAAACACAACTAAATTTCTCCAGCATTACCTTATTTTGATTTGGGGGAGGAGGGACCTATTATGTATTATGCTATTTCAATCACCACAGGCAACTTTTTTTTCAAACTGCCCCACTGTTTTCAACAGGCACCAATTAAGATTCTGGGGTCAAAGAGTTAATTACATATTCTTACCCACTATGTAGAATTTTCTGATTATTAAACAAGGTTGGATTAAGATGAAAAAGTACCGACACAAATGTTAATATATGCCCCTCCTCAAGAAGATTTATTATAAAAACATGCCGAAATCTAAATTTTTCTTCCCCTCAAAGTAGTTTGAGACAAAATCTTAGAGGAAACACTAAAATAAACACTTTAAAGGCATCCAAGTATCTGATTAATGGAGATAGTTTTCTTGGTCTTGAAAACAGCTCTAATCAAGTCAGAAAGAAACAGTGGGATTTTCTCCTTATCAGATCTTAGTAAATTTATATGGTCAATAGGAGGCAAATTATTTTCAGACCTAACGAGGAGCTGTGGTATGTCTAAATAATGTTGCTGATAAATTTTAATTCATGTGAATCAGAACAATATGCAGGGCAGATATATAAAACCTATTGTGCTTGTAGTGGGGTTATTTATTTCATTTTTTCAATGCCACTTTTGCCCTTTTATGTCACCTTCAACATTTTTGGAAATTACATAGCACAGAAATCAACCCCCAATTGTATTACTCATGCTCACACTCCACTTCATATTTTTTATCTATAGTGTTAAAAAAATGAACTCTAGCACAGTAATTGTATCCTGTTTTGGAAATGTTGCAAACACAGTTCTCATATAACTAGACTTTCCTCCTTTTTCCTCTTCTTCCCCTGCTCTTCCCATCAAATCAGAGATAGGAGGGAGTATCTAATTGGATATAATTCATAATATTCCATAAGTTTATTTGATAGATTTATATTGAGTACTTCATTATCTGTGAATGTGTGTATTTACATATGTGCATGTGAAGCCCATACAAGCATACAATTTGCCTCTCTTGGCTGTTTTAAATTGAAAATCTGGTCTCTTTTAGAAGAAGAAATTAAAGAATTTCTGGATTTTGGCATTTGGGCATAATCCTTGTAATTCTAACCTTTAAGCAAACAATCAACACTATACACGTAGTCCTCAACCTACGACCACAATTGAGCCCAAAATTTCAGTTACTAAGTGAAACATTTTTTAAGTGAGTTCTGCCCCATTTTACAACTTTTCTTGGCACAGTTGTTAAGTGAATCACTGCAGTTAATAAGTTAGTAACATGGTTGTTAAGTGAATCTGATTTCACGATTGACTTTTACTTGTCAAAATGTGATCATATGACTTCTGGACACTGCAACCGTCATAAATATGAGTCAATTGCCAAGCGTCTGAATTTTGATCATGTGACCATGGGGATGCTGAATGATTGTAAGTATGAAAAACAGTCATACATCATTTTTTTCAGTGGTGGTGTAACTTTGAACAGTCACTAAATGAACCGTAAGTCGAGAACTATCTGTACAAGCTAAAAGCATCAACTATTCAATCCCAGCTGTGGGTATTCAAATACATTGTAATGTTCAAAAATCTCGAACTCAGTGTGGCATTGTTTTTATGACACAGTTTGAAGGATCACTTTGCTAGGGATTTTTTAAGCTTTTTTGTTGTCTTTTTTTTTTGATACAGTATATATAAACGTTATTAATGGCCGCAACCCTTATATTTTGGAAACAAAGGGAAATATATACTATTCTAGTGTGGTTTTTTTGCATCCTAACAGCAAACTGATTTTTTTAAAGTACATTTTAAAAAGTTTTTCTTTTCTTTTTTCTTTTCACTGTTTAGAGTCCATTTGGACTGAAGAGGGTTTTATATGTTAATAAAGGGGAGACGGATACAAAAGGATGTAAAATATTATTATATTACTCTTCCAGGAAATATCTTTGAACACCAGAATGTTCTCCCTGAACTTCCGAATACTTTGATTATATGCCATATTATCCTTCCCATCCCCCCAAATCCTGTTACTCTGACCTAAATTCCAGTTAGAATGAGGAATTACCAGTAAACTAGGCTATTTTAATGATAGATTATTTTAAACCAAGCCTTTACCATCTGTTCTTCTCTCTAATTATGAATGCAAAAAGAACATATTTCACAATTACTTCAGTTAAAAGAAAGATATACATGATTTAAATGAATATATGTGTTATTGCCCAATGCAGCAGGCATCTGTGATGTTTTCTTTATAATTTATGCTATGATCAACAAGAAAACTGCTCACCCCTGATTAACAGACTCGGTGATATACTAAACTTTCTCCTTGGCAAACAGATAATTTTAATTAGAACTTTCTACTGTTAAGATATAATTATATTATAACTGGAATTAAGCATTACTTTGAACACAGGGTTGTCACCAGTTAGATATGTAGCATCTGATAGCAGCTAAAGTAATAATAGGAGTAGTACTTTTATTTATCATGCTTCTGTAAATGTAGTATAGGATAAAAATAGCAATTAATATGTAACATACTATAAACAATTATATAAATAATATAATAATCATAAGGTAAAGAGCTTCAAGATTAAAAGCCTAGTGACACATAATAACATTAATGTCTGCACATTTATTTATTTCTAATTTTAATTGTTAATAGCTTTACAGAGTCCCCAGGGAAAAAAAGATTTTTTTAAAACAAAAAGTTTAAGCACTCTGCCTCTAAACATAATTCTGATGAGTCAATTTCAAAGAACTGATGCCTGGTTTTGGGGGAAAAACACTCTAATCTGTTGTGGCTATTCTAATTTGTGGGAAAACCAATTGGCTCTATCTTACCTACAGACACATAAGATGGATTTGACCATACACAGAGCACAATCTGTCAGCAAGTAGTGTAATGAGTAGAAATAAAAAGTGGTTGCAGTGAAATAGGGAAAGTTCAGAATAGTTTGGATAACAGTGTTTTAACTCTTGCAAAAACAAGGCCATACTGGGCAGGCCATATTAAAAAAGCTGTCTTCATGTTGCTTGATGAAAGTTTTGAGTGTATTTTTAATGTGGTAGGCCCCTTGTCTATTGTCTTGGAGCTCACAGGGATGGAAAAGCAGTCTAAATTATTTTTATAAAAATAAATAAATAAATAAATAAACTGTTCTTGCAAAGAACAGTTATCTATGAAGGATATATCACTATAAAATGCAAATCTAGCTGCTTGATAATTCCTTTAAAATGATATCCAACTGAACTAGAAAGACCTCTCAAACTTCTTTCTCACAATAAGCAACTATATTATAATTGCATCTTGGTGAGAATTAGCTTTGGCCCTTCAAGATAGGTACTATTGCTTTATCATTGTTAAAGTGCAATGTTAGCAAAATAGAGTTTCTCCATGAACAGAATTCAGCACTCCTAATTACTCCTAAAAACTCTCATTTTGCAATTCCCTTCTATCATTTTGCCAATTCCAATGAGGAAATTAAAAGAAATTAAATTGTGTTTGTGCAAGGGCACCTCGGGGGGGGGGGGGGGGAGTCAAGAAAGTTAGGATCATAGCCATAAGTGTGTGACTGAATCACTGTCCCCTTTTCACATGTATGTGAATGAGGTGGTGCTTTGATCATGTAATTGAAGTCATCATATTGACTTCAATTACATGATCAAAGCACCACTTCATTCACATACATGGGGAAATATATACAGATGCACACACAGAGAAGTGTCAACAGGGAAGGTAAAAAAAGTCATCATATTGACTTTTTTTATCTTCCCTGTTGACACTTCTCTGTGTGTGCATCTGTGTATATTTCCCCAAAAACATACAGTGAAGAAATCAAAAGATGAGTAGCAAGATTGAAATAAAAGAATGCAGAATGCCTAAAGTATATTTATAACTTAATAATTATAACAGGAAATATATTTAAATAACACCTGTAAGTGCAGCAATATGTTGAATAGAGTACAGTATTACTATGAGAAATCATGATTTGTGGTCTAAAGACCACCCAGTGTTACATGTAAAAAAAATGCTGCTCTAAAATATGTTTTTGGACTTTAGCTCTTTCCTTTCAAAATAAAAGTACATATCCCACTGAAATAACATTTAAACCAATTTTCCCTAAACTCTCGCATTTTCATTCCTATTTTGAAAGACGTGGCATGTGTCCTCAAAGACACATTGCTGGCTCCAAGAAAATGGGACTATTTTCATCCAGTCTCCAACATTTCCTTTTTGGGATTCAGGCCAGGTTATTGTACTGAAGTAACACTTGCTGAACTTATTGGTGACCACTAGCAGGCTTGGGGCAGGACAGTGTGTTTATTCTGGTCTTGATCTTTCAACAGCTTTTCATACCAATGCTCATGGACTGGGTAGGGGTTTGTGAATGGAGGGCATAATCTTGCAGCAGTTCCTCTTCCTTCTTCAAGATGGGATCCAGTTACTGTTGGTGGAAATAGATCTAGGCCTGGAGGCTGTGGAAGTCTTGATTAGGAAAAAGAAGCTTCAACTTAATGTTAATAAGATTGAATCCTGTGGGTTTTAGGGTCCCCAGATCCAGAGTTTTCATATCTGACTCTGAATGGAATAGTACTCCCTCATGCACAGCTGGCACACAATTTGGGGTTTTCTTGGACTTGTGGCTGCTGTTTGAGAAGTAGATGGCAAGAACAAGTTTACATAAATCCATCTTGTGTGCCAATTTTGCCCATTCCTGAATCAGGAGATTGTACTCATAGGTCATTAATGCTTTAGTCATCTTTTGATTGAACTACTGCAATACACTTTAGATAGAATTATTTTAAAGAATATAGCAATAGCAAGACCACGTAGATTATATACAACTCCATAGTGCTTTAAAGCACTCTCTGAGTGATTTATAACATCAGCATATTGCCCCCAACAATCTAGGTCCTCATTTTACCAGTTTCGAAAGGATGGAAGGCTGAGTTAATCTTGAGCTGGTCATGATCGAACTCTTGGCTGTGGGCAGAGTTAGCCTGCAATACTGCATTCCAATCACTGCGTCACCCCATGCATTCAGAAACTGCAGAAATATAGCAGGTGTAATGCCCATGTAACATTAGTGCTTCATGAGTTGCACCGACTCCTAATAGGGTTCAATTCAAGCAGCTGCATTCAAAGTATTACTTATCTCCTATGAAGACCTGAATAGCACAGAACTGGATTACTTGTTATTTGGTAGGCTGGGATGCTTTGGGTCTATCTGTGACACAAGAAAGGGACCTAGTAAACGGACCTTGACTGTAGGAGTGCCTGCCTTATCGAATAACATATCTCCTGAGAGACAGATGACCTCCAACCATGATAACTTTCTGGAAGGCCTTAAAGGTCTAGCTTTTTGCTGAGGTGCTAAGGCCAAGATGAATGAAGCCTGATATATATTGTGATGAATCACAAGAAGTTTATTAGAAGCCTCACTTGCATTATGTTATTATTTATTCTACTGTGCTATTTTATGTATGTGTTGTTAGCTACCCAAAGTCATTAGATTATGATGGGCAGCAATATAATTTCTACAGCTACCTACCAAGCTAAACAAATAAAGCACTTTTTGACAGAGTGCTGTTCAATATCCCTACCTTCCTGCTAATTATATCATTGTACATGGATCTAAATTATTTGATATATTCTTACTTTTGCAATCGAAACCAAGAAGATTATGATTTGCAGGCAAAGTCTACAGCAAGGGTAAAATTGCTATTTGAAAGTTGTCTGATGTTTCATGCAAAGCTAGCACAGAGAAGTCAACTAGAGGGATCAGTTTTAATTTATATGCTAGGTTTTACTAGGATTAAGGTTTTAATAGTCTGATGACCGGCTATAGTTTGAAACTCTTGGATGGCTTTAAATTCCAGATGGTAGTAGGTATCTAAGTGAAAAGCTAAGAGTTATATGCTGTAACAGGATAAATTGCTACTGAACTGTATGATTTCCAGAGTCCTTATTCACATTTGATAATGCCCTTTGATAAATGCCTCTTGATAAATGCAGTCGCATTACTTATCTTCTTTTCAACAATTTCAAAATACAGTTACTATTTTTCTAATAGTATACGTATACTATACTATACGTATTCCTTCTTTAAAGATGAACTGCACCTCTTTCAAATGTGCTTTTATTCACACGGCAATATTAGAATCTTGTTTGCATCTTTATTCTAAAAAAAGGTGTACATTGATTAAAAAAAAAGATCTGTAAGGTAATGTGGAGTGAGGTTTTGTGAGGGAGGAATAAATGGCTGCCATGTGCAATTAAAATTTCCTGTTGTGGGAGTTAGATATTAAAGCACTGACCTTTCAGAGGATGCCTGTTCATGCTGAACATGTATGATTGAAGTAGTTTCTACAGTTTTAGTACCAGAGAGATCAGACAAAAGATCACAAGATACTCAGTGCAAAAAGGAATATAAATACTTAGAATTAAAGCTATCGTGCAATGGACATTTTTCTCATGGCTTAAGAGCAGGAACACTAAAAACTGACTCTTGTGTTTGTGTAAGGGCGGGGAGATTTGATTTACACGTACATAGTGTACGTTTGCAGATCTTACAAAAGAAAGCCACATAGAACATTGATAAATTGTGCAGAATAGCTTGTAAATGCTGAACTGAGAATACCATAATACACTTTCTTTTCCCCTCTCTATATTTTAGCTCCTAAAAGATCTTCATTAAATTACCTGTGCTTCAGATCTATAATTTAGATCTGAAGCACAGGTAATTAATAATTTAGACTGCAGATTTACTTTTTTCTTTCTTCCTTATCCGATTTGGCAACTTCCTCTTGGTATCTTCTCAAACTGGGGCTTCAGGGAGAGGCTGGTGTATCTTCCAGAGAAACAAGCATGACTCGTAGGTAGGTTTTCTTATTAAGTATTGAGCGTGCATTGAGCGTGCATTACAGTGGAAGTATATCCCACAAAGCAGAAATGTCTGTTCGTACTAAAATTAATTAGAAGATTAGCTCTGAATGTTTTCAGAATAGTGGCCTAGTTTACCTTTACAGGGCACTGTTGGATTAACCTCCCATCACTGTCTCACAGCTGGAATATAAAACCAGGTAAGAAGACAATATGTAGCACTGTTGTCAAAGGAACTCCTAATCCCACTTTAACCTGCAGGAGGATGCTACTTCTCTCCCACATCTCTCAAACATAATGGCTATTTTATGTCTATGTAGGTTAATATGGATTTCACTAACTTCCAATATCCTTGCTTAAATACAAGCATATCAGCTTCCTGCCCTGAACTGGTTTTTTTTTTCCTGGCTTTTTTAATACAAAGTGGCAAATGTCAGTGAAAACTGCAGAAATTATTTCTAATTATCCATGCTGAGGACTACGCCATACATTTACTTCAGAAACAAACATAGTGGTTGACAATTTATAACTATTATTCATATTATTGCACAATCAGATTGTATTTTATAATGGAGCATAATCAAAATATTTATTGAGAACTTTTTAGAACATTTTTCAGCCTTATCTCATGTTTAATTTACATTCCATTTGATTAAAATAAGAAAGAAATCAAAGCCAGAAAAATATATGTCCAGCTCAATTAAGGAAGGAAAGAAAAAATAATTTAATTTATATAATTTAGGTACTACCCAGTGAATCTAGTGGCTAATAATATATCAACAATGAGATAAGATATGAACAAGAAAAAATAAAATAAATTAAGAACAAGAAAACGTACATAACCAGGATAATTATCTGGCTAATAATACACACACACACATACACACACAAATCTCATAGAGAACTCATCTACCCTTTCCCAAGGCCTGAGACAACAGCCAGTTCTTTAAGGCCTTCTGAATGCATCAAGATGGGAGTCACATGGATTTCAAGAGGAACCTCATTCCAGAGGTCAAGTGCTGTGAGAGAGAAGGTGCACTTCTTGACTCATGAAAGATAACTGATAGTAACTGATAGAACTAAATGTACCAACCCTGTCAGCTCATACCACTGAAGAGCCACAAGATACAGGGCTTTATAGATCATAACCAGCATTTGTTACACTGCTAGGGACAACTTGTTCAGGTCACTCTTTTCTTAATTGCTTTCTAGATATATTAGTCTATAGTGCTTGTGGTCCACGATCTCACTGATAGGAATATCAGGAAAGCACAAGATTGCTTATTTATTTTTATTTAAAACATTTCTATCTTAAAACACAATTCTCAATGGCTTACAACAATAAAAAACCCAACATTCAACCTAAAACATCCCCCTTTAATCCCAGCATCTGGGTAAAAAAAAAACACAGGTCTTGAACCTGTAAGCCTAAAAGAGTGGTAGTGTAAACCTCTAAATGAGGTAAGAATGGTTGTCAGGAAGGAAAACTACATTGTTTTCTCCCTTTTTCTCCCCTAAAAAGGGAGAAAACAATGTAGTTTTCCTTCCTGACAACCACTTATTCTGTTCTTTTGTGTATGACCGTTGAATCACTTGTGAGGCTAAATTCAAATATTATCTATGTCCTCTCAGTGGTGCCATATCATAAACCAAATATTAACCCACCGCTTGAATCAGATTGAGAATATTCTTGGTCCAAGACTGAGATCCAATCAAATTTTAGCTATTTCCATTATATGAGAGACTACTGCAATCTCCAGTACACATGTTCTTGTTATGTACCTCGTATTACAAACCCCACAAAGAATCTGATTTTCCAGGAAAGCAATTTTCTTTGTTCAGCACGTAAATTGAAAAAAAGAATACAAATTAACTGATGGGTATAATATTTATAAAACAAGGGGTGCTTCAAAACATTAATTATACACCACGCAGAAACACGGGACTGCAATGACTTTACATATGTAATACCCCAGCAAAAATTATTCTTCCAAGTATTATAATCTTAAATAGCATTTACTGTATTGCAAAACACAGCAGGTGGCAAAATGATTCTGCACTGTGGACAAACACATATGTTTGTTGAGCCAAATGTTTAGAATAGATAAACCTATTTTCTAAACCTAGGTTTAATGGAGTAGAAATGAATGGAAAGTCAACTAAATCATTGTGCATATGCTGGAAGGAAACATGCTGCGTCAAGTGAACTTGGTAATATCAAATGCTGTGCTTAAAACAACATAAAAGCAGAGCATAAGTCTTGCCACAATGAATAGTTTTCCTCCACTTCCTTCCATTTACTGCTTTCAAGAATATGACAGTACCAGACTGAACATCATAGAGGTGAAACACAAAGGGAAAAAGCAAGAGCTCAGTCTTTTTCAGCCTGAAATCGATGGACACAGAGAGAACATTAACCAAGAGGTTAATAAAAAGAGTTTGCCCTAGACAGAAACATAAAGAGCTCTGATATATCTTCCTTCCACAAAAAAAGCTGTCCATAACGCCAATTTTCCCTGGCACTTGCAATACGTTTTCCCACCTCACTTTTTGCTTTCTCCCAATTTCAGGCTTGCATTTTATTTTCCCATTTCCTATGCACTACTCTCCTGTTCCCTTTTCCTACCTTGATGTTTACAGAGATCTTTCATAGAACTGCAGGATTTGAAGAGATTCTCTCTTTTTTTCATAGCAATGCCCACACTTCTTTCACAGGGAATAGACAAGTTTACCTGGATTTTTTAAAAAATGAATGCAGTCTTTTGCTCATCAACAAAGTATGCCTTTTTGTAGCCAGGAATAAGTTAATAAAACAGGAGGAAAGCTTGCTGCTTTTTTTTTTTTAAAAAAAAAGAAAGCTCCTTGGGGTTATAAACGAACAATGTTGTTTTTTCTTCCCAGCGTGCAAGGATTTAATTAAGTGATAACAGTCACCTTGGGGTGGCTGCAGAAGGCAATAATATCTAGGTGAAGAAAAATGCTGAAGAGAGTTGAGTACAGTCAATTTATCTTCAGAGAAGGCAATAAATGAACAAAGGATAGGTATTTGGCTGATTGTTTTGGAATGTTTCCATTAATGATAAGTATCAAAATAAGAAAAGGACAAAGATTTGGTATTTTCAGTATCTGAAAAGTATTAAATACAGAAGGAAAGGAAGGGATAAATCGGCATGAGATCATGTCCTGGAGTTTAATTGCAATTTGTTAACTTAACATGGAACAAGGGAATTTTAATATAGACAAAAAAAAAGGAAAATACTTTTTAAAAAATGTTTTAGACAGCACATTATATGGAATACAGAGTATAGATATCAATCTGCTGTGGAGGAGGGTAGGAAACAAGGAAAAAAACAAAACCCTATAACATGAATTCAAAATCATGACCCTAAGAACTGGAAAGCTGTTTACAGAAATAGAAATGAAATAAGCAGTATGTTAAAATGTCATGACAGGTAAATATGGTAAATATTAGGAAGAAAAGAGAATTGAAAGAAGGGAGGGACATGATAGAATCTCGGTAGAAAGCAGTCTGAAGCAGATCCTCTAAGGCTTTGCCCATCCCTCACCTTTCCCAATGGAAATATAAAGGTTGTGCAAGACCATCAGTTCAGGCTGCTGCTTGGATACCCTGAAACAACAATTGTGGGAAGTCATATGGTATCAGACAGAGAAACTGAGAGAGGGCAAGGGGAGGGGGAGGGGAGGAAAGGCGAACATTGCTTAATGACATCATCTAGTCCCCAAAAGTCAAATTGCCTCTTTCCTGAGAGGCCATTGTGTGGATGACCCAGGAGGTGAAGTTGAGATGATGATTGGCAAAAAATACATTTTCATAGCGGCACACAACTTATGGAATGCATTGTCTTATTTTGTACTAGCTTTTTATTTTATCTGCGTTTTAGTTCTCTTTTAACTTGCAAGGTAAATATCATTGACTATACAGATACTGCACTATTAAAAATTGCCTTGAATTTAGGTTTTATGTCACTACATATTTTATTGTTTTTAACTTCCTTACTTTTAATTATAAGGCATGTTGGAAAGGGCAGCTTGCAAAAAGATTAATACAAACACAGGAAATGTAAATGAAATAAATCCTTATAGCATATGAAATGTAAGCATTGTATTGATAACCTTTTGCAACTTAATATTATAATTTGTGGATATAATTTTGGAAATATTACATCTTTATCACTATAAGAGAATAGGATCCAAATGGATAGTCCAGGCTCTTCTTCAGTGTGAACATGATTAACTTGATATCATATCCTTGTGTTGTTAAACACATCCAAGTTTGTGGTTTGGGTTTAGCTAATCTACATTCCCTGAAAATTTTAAAAGCAATCTCATGTACAAACCACAGTAATTCAGACAGGAAGTAAATTGTCCATGTGAAACATTTTATTCTATGCAGATGCATTGGAATAAAACTGAAACTAGACATCCTGAGCATCAACTCATCTTGTTCCTCAAATGATAGAAACAGATCAATCAGCACTTTTAAACCATAAGCCAGGCCATTTAGGGAGTGTAATTCTCTTCAGAACAGAAAAAAACTCAATTAACCCAGGTAGAAAACACAAAATATCATTATATTCACAGGATAAAGGTTCCAGTCCATGAAAATTAATATATTTGCCTTTGACACTAGTCACTGATACTAGTGGAGAACTGACTGAACCATTCCTTCCCCTACTTGCATTGCTCTTTTGTAAAGTTATCCTCAACTGTATAACTACTAGTTTATTAAATTCCTATGTGCCATTCAACTCCGAGCTACTCTACACTACAACTCTTATACATCTTGATGTCATTATCTATTTTGACATCACATCCTTGTGCTGCAGGCATGATAATAATATTCCCGTGTTATTTGGGTTTAATTTCTTCACTACAACAGAAAAAGCAAACAGTTTGACTTTTTAATAATGTTGTGTCAGTAGTGTGTAATGAAGTGGCTTTGAACATAAAGAAAGACATTCTTTGTTGCTGAAAATGAACTATTAAGTCCATCAACTAAATAATAAATATTTTATTTGATAACCAACATTAGGCTTCCATGTTAGTCAATGCATCAATTCTTAATTTTTAAGTTATTATTAGGGTGAACAAAAATGTTTGAGAAGTCTTATGTAATTTATTCACTGTTGAACTTCACTTACAAATCTCAGGTTCATTTCTATTAAAGTTTTTCACAATACTGCATAATGAAAACATGAAAGTGAAATAATTATGAATAACTTAAGAGAAATATATTTAAGAATGAACATATTGTTTCCTTTTTTATTTCTATTGCAAAAGGCTCATGGTATCTGGCCAACCTTGCCTTGATTTGAAAATGGAATCTCAGGGCTAATAATTAGACTGAACAATTCCCCTCCCCCAAAAACATTTTAGAAAATTAAAAATGGTAAACTATTATATACTTTCACTAAAAAGAAAAGTGCTTCATCTTGTATAGCATTAAAACATGACAAAAGAAAAAGGACATAATATAGCATTTTCCTCATTTTAGGCTACAACAACTCTATGAACTAGGACATGTTGACTACAACAAAAACAGTATTTTTGGGTGGCTGGAATTCTGTTTCTTCTCAGATAATGCACAATACTCTGAAATATATGCATAATGTAGTCTTTTGAAATCTCGTGAGATTTTAAAAGAAAGATTAAAATAAAAATTAATGTGGTGGTGGAGACATAGACAGTAATTTCCACAATCCAACTTTATTTCTGGGGCTCCATGCAGTTGGTTTAACCTAGACGAGGCACTGTGAATATTCTTTTTCCTAAAAATAAAGCATTCTTGTGAAAACCTCTATGAGAAGAGAGCTAAGTGACTAACCCAGTTTATTTGGATCCCATCCAAGCCTTAGCAGTCTGCAGTAATACCATACCAAACTAATTTAATAATAGAAGACATACAGGCAGACTAGAAAGAAGGGGAAGAACAGGAAAACACAAATTGGAAATTGGTTTGAGGCTCACAACTGTCCCATCAAATAAACTGTTCTGCTCCCAGTTTAGCAGAGTGAAATAGAGTCCTGTAGTAGTTCATCCTTTTAATGTGATGAGACTTTGCCTGGAGCAAGTATCAAGGAGACTGGTATCACATCTAAGAATGGGCACCATGACAGAGAAAAGTGATATTTAGGATGCTGCTAGATTGTACTCTTCTGGGAATTAAAAAGGAAATAGATAGATTCAGTTCATTTTTCCTTTATGTTTGGAGAATCCCACAGATTTTCAAGAACATATTGGTTCACAATAAGGAAAGGAATGAGACAATGATGCATATTATCCCGATACCTGTTTAGCTTACATAAGTTTGTTTAACTTAAAACAAATACATTGTAAGAATGGCAAGATTTAAGATATGACAGACAGAATTAAAAATTGACAAACAGGTGGAAATGCAAAGAGGACACTATTTTATTTGCAAACTTTTTTTAAAAAAGTTCCATAGCTTATCCACAAAGCCCCATGGACAATTCAGACTGGATGGGCCACAGCAAGGAGAAACACAGAGGATGGAAATCTCAAAAGAAAGCAAGACAATTCTGATTTCCAAGTATCTCCTCTCCCAACTGCACACACAGGCAAAGATTTCTGGAACTGTGTATTATTTCTGGCCACATGTCTAATAGGGAAGATTATCTTTAATAGCAGATATCAAGCTAATTTAGAACAAACCAATTTTAATATAAATTTAATATAACAGAACCACAGGAATTGGGCAAGTGAAAACTATAAATCACTAAGCTGAGTTTTACAAAAATGTGCAAGAAATAGGTAGGAAAAACAAGGGAGATCAATCTGATGGGAGGTGGAATGGGGCTATGTTGTGACTGATAAGATTGCTCAGTGTGAATAGTGACTTCATGGAAGCCCACTTATTTTCCACCCTATGCATTCGGAATCTATAAATATCCCCAGATCGCAAATCTGCTGTTTCATGAGTAGTGCCTACCCATTAAATGACAACACTGGCATTGACAGAGAACTCTGATGTAGAAACAATAACTGTATTTTTCTTGGTTTTCAGCCTCAATCAGTTTTGTCCCATCCAGATTTTACGGCCTCTAAGCACCAGGATAGTCATCAATGGTAGATCCCCTCATGTGGTGTTGCAAAGTTGGGTACAGGTAGTCCTTGACTTACAACTATTCATTTAGTGACCGTTTGCGGTTACATCGACACTGAAAAAAGTGACCTGTGACCGATTTTCTCCCCTGCATCCCTATTGTCACATGATCCAAATTCAGACACTTGGCAACTGGCCTGTTGCAGCATTCTGGGGTCATGTGATTGCCATTTGAGGCCTTCCTGACAAGAAAAGCCAATGGAGGAAGCCAGATTCACTTAATGACTTCATGATTCACTTAACAACTGCAGTGATTTGCTGAACAACTCTGGAAAAAAGGTCATAAAAATGAGGCAAAATTGTCTGCACCTGTATTATACCAGATCCCAAATCATGAGAAGACCTCACCCAGCAGCTTCATATATATTTTAAATAAGCAGAAAAACAGGACCAACCCCTTTGGCACCCCACATAACAAAGGCCATCAGACATCTTTCATTCTGCCAAGTGATTGAAGCCACCCTCCGAGGAAGAAGTGGGGACCATTGCAAAATAATGGCTGGTAACTTTAAACCAGTCACTCTTTCTCAGCCCAACTTATCTCAAAGACCACTAAGGGGAACAATGGGCATAGTGGGAGGAGGAGGCACTATGTAAATCATCTTCAGTTCTTGAAGGAAAGCTGATATAAATCTAACAAATATATAAATAAATGAGTCCAAGATCTCCTCTCTCAATCCAATGAAGTTACTTTCGTCTCTTATCCATGTTTATTTCCTATATTTAATTATAAGAATAACAACAAATAATTATAATAATTTCATCTTTAAAATCCATCTTCAGTAAAAGGCAATTTGATGCACTTAACAAAAAAATAAAACACATTTCCATAAAACATAGCAATAAAATGGGAGTATAACCATTTAAAATGGATTTCTGTGAATATTTAAGGTACAAGTTTTAAAGTTGAATGGCTCATAAAAAAACAAATAATAAAAATGTCAGAAAAGTTGGGGTTTTCTGAGGTGAAGTAGACCTTTCTCACAAAATGATGTAGGCTTTCTATCCTACAGAAAGGCATCCAGTTTTCAAAACATGTACCAGCAAATTTCATGCAGCTTTCTTTTCATCTGCCTGTAGTGGTGCATCAGAGGCTTAATTGTTGTGTTGCCCTGGACATGTTCTCCATTCTACCACCAGCCTTTTAAAGTCTGGAGATCACAGTGATTTTTGCCTATCAGTATTCAACTGTTTATACCTTGATCTAATGCAGGGGTAGGCAACCTTGGCTCTTTTATGACTCGTGGACTTCAACTCCCAGAATTCCTGAGCCAGCCATGCTGAAGGGAAAGGGAGAGGTTTCCAAGCTGAGCCATGCTGGCTCAGGAATTCTGGGAGTTGAAGTCCACGAGTCACAAAAGAGCCAAGGTTGCCTACCCCTGATCTAATGCAAAGGATTCTGTAACTTCAAACAGCAAATTGGCATCACATATTCTTCCTTTGCTGGGTTTACATGGCATAATGGTTGGCTTCCCATATTATAGTTAAGCCCAAACCAAATACATTTAAAGTATTTTAAAAATCTGATAATCAATACATGTCAATAGGTTTAATGTGTTGAAGAACAAAAATGTATATCACTGAAAAAAACCTGAAGAAGGTACTCTAATATTCTGAAGTAAGGGATGATATGGCCTAAGAAACAATGATAATAAAATTAATTAATGAAAGCATTTGTATCAAATTTAAAACTTAACCAAATATTTAATCAGCAAAAAGAAAATGAAATCGCAATGAGAAGTACTGAGAGTCTCTGAAAGATGGATAACTAAACTTTAAAAATTTATTAACCCTTGCTACTTTTCACCTTACTTAGATAATTACATTTGACATTTCTAGGGTTAAAAGGCAAATAGACAAAAGAACTGAGAAAGGAAATTCCCCTGCTTCTTAGTAATGGAAAGCGGAGGGTACACCTTCTGTGGTTGTCTGTAAGATGCTTTCACATCCATGTGTCAAGGGTTTTTCAAACTGACAATTTGCAAATTTGAAATACAAAAATGCCCAGAGCAATGTTTTAGTGGCTTAGGGAAACTCTTGAATGAGAAAAAAAAAATCTAAAATGAAACGTCTCTAGAAATCACACAGGGCCTGACCACGATACTCTAATTATGCTAATTGCTTCAATGCCCTTGCTTTATTTATGCTGAGCAGCTAAGATAAATAAAGGAAAATTGCTTTGGATCTAACTATATTCATATCAGAATGCAAACTAGCCTGTGTTTGTTATGTGATTGCTGATCTGTTTACACTAAATTCTGCAGGTAATTGCAGTTTTGATTGCACATTTATTTCTAGCTACACAGGTCCCAGGACTAGGTCTGTCTGTTTTTATAATTAAACCATTTTGCAATATCTAAACTCACTAAAGAGCAAAATGATGCTTTGAGAATTTACATATTATGTATTAAAGATAATACTTCAGTAGCTGCTAGTACGAAGGTAAAATGTTGATTGTGATTAAAAATGGACTGCTCTGGATTTGAAGAAATTCAAGATCTATTCCAAGACCGGCTCATGGAGTGGGACAGATATCCTCAGCATCCCCCTATTCGCTACTTAAATATTGCTACCATATATTTGAACTTAAAACTAAAGTAAAACAAATTAACAGAGTAAATGGTATCTTTGGAGATAAGCACTTTAAACAATTTTGCACCTGTGCAAAACTGTAACTCTTTCCCAGGAGAAGCATCAGAAAGGGAAAGTATTTCGTTTTGCCTTCTACTAGAGGGCAAGCATGTACTGTAATTTACCAATATTTGGTTAGTTGACTGAAATTTGTGAAATTTGTCTTCCCCCTTATTACCACTTCCCCCCCCGAAGGGTGCAAGAATTCAACCCCAAAGAAAAAGGTATTGAAAATATTCTGATAGCATTGTTACCTAAGGACATGAGAGGGTCTATGAACATTGCATGCCATTGCGATCACAAACTGAGGCCGTTTACTGTTGCTAAATGTTGTTAGCAGCAGCAGCAGCAGCAGCGATTTCCACAAATCAATTATTTGGCATTTTGGGGTTATTTCTTACAATATATAAAGAAGTCTTTGTGGAATATGAGGAACTTGGCAAGCACTAAGAAATTGTTTGAGAAATGCTAAATGTTTTAGTCTCTAAGATTTTTTACTCCACATTTTAACATTTTCTTAGTTTTGTTCTTACCCATAGCTTTGTAATAGTTCTGCAGAATTTTAATAAAATATATCACTCTGCTGTATGTGATTATTTCTGATTAATTATGTTCCATCAAATTGGTATTGACTCTTAGTGACCATAAAACATTCTCCATGACAATCTGGCCCCAGCTTAATTCTTCATCTTTTCAGAGTTAGGCTCTGAAGTGAATGTGGAGAAGAAGACAGATCTCCAAATCAAACCACAATAAAGTAAGCAAACCTAATGTAAAATATTGTGATCTTTACATATTTCTATTAAAAAGTTGTATTAACTAATTTGAAGGTGAATGCATTGGCGATCTTCACTTAAGACAATTGTTTCAAATAAATGTTTTCAAGATGGTATTTAAATTATGACTACTTAACAAATAATTCTTGCAAGATAAAGATCAATGTTTGGGCATGTGTAACTTTGAGTTAATATGTGAATTTGCCCTTTTCCTTTTCTAACCGTATTCTTTTAAATTCTGTACTTGACAGCAGGAAGTATCTTATTATTGATCTTTGGAAGCCCTTCTCAGAGCCTTTTTCATGCACAGGAAGGAAAACATACTTTATTTAATAAAAATGCCCTAATCTCTCAACATCGTACCACACACACACACATGCAATTTCTTCATAAATTTGTGTGTGTGTGTGTGTGTGTGTTTGTACTTCAGTCATCTATTTTGGGCAAATGTGAAATGATTTGTGAACATACATGGTAAGTGCTTCAATTTTTGCATTTACAGTCTCTACCTGCAGAAACATAAGATGAAAAAACAGTTTCTAGTTCAGTGTAGTGGTTGGGACTTCAATTGAGGTTGGTCTTCAGCTGGGGCACAACCAGATTCATGTTTACTTTCTGACATGGCAACACTTTGGATGACTTAAGGTAGCCACTTTCTTTCAGCTCAATCAACTTCACAGAGCTGGTGTTAAATAAAATGAGATCCCTATGTAAGTCACTTTGATCTCCTGAAGATAACAGCTGGATATAAATGAAAGGAAAGTAAAATAAATAAAATCCTTTACTGAACATTTTAGGCAGAGAGCAATTTCACTGGAATTTTTCATTAAGATTCTATTATGTATCACACAATACCATATCAAGTGGTTTGCTTAAATATAGTTCAGTAACTAAATTGCTATTAGCTGGATTCATACAACAGTTCATGCAATACTTAAACCAGATTTCAGATCGTAATATAAAAATAAGCTCAAAGTGAAAATATAATCTAGGATTTCCCCATGTGTCACTTGAAACTGAACCAAGATTCTTTGCCATCCCTTCCCACAGTTGAAGTGGAAGAGTTGCACTTCACACTAATTAGTAGTGCAGTTTTGGTTTGTTAACAAAGTTTTGTCAGTATTTCTAAAAGATTCTCCTGTGAAAGACTCCCTTCTATTTAACAGAACTATAAACAAAATATGAGCTGCTTTTGTTATGTAAGATAATATGTTTTTTTCCATTGCAGAAACTGAGCATTAACTATACTGTGTTTATAATCTTGCAGGGGCACAGATTCTTTACATCAAACATTGTTATTTTCAATAAATTTTGAGAAATGAATATCTGACACAGGATGCATTAAGCACGATGGCCGGACAGAGCTCTGATGTCCACATACTAGGGGATAAACAATGGGAAGGCTGTTGACTTCATGCTGTGTGTGATGATTTCTTAGGAGGTCTAGTGAGCTATTATTGGGAAAAGAATGTTGAGACTTGTTTATATGCAGAAGAGATACATGGGTGCATGCTTTAATTTTATCATGTCTAGCTGAGGAATGAACTCAACAACAAAATATTTCATTTACAATTGGTGTAGGAAAACCTATGGCTTCCTAGATACTAGGTTACAATTTGCTCACGTCCATTTGGCAAGTTAATAGTCAGAGCTGGTGGTAACTTCAATCCCCCAATATCTAGACAACCATAGGACTTTGCACCTGGAGATTATAAAGTGATATTCATTTTAACCATCCAGGTCCTTAATTGTTTTTTTTTAAATAAACTGTATTAAAAGTTTTACAAAAACAAAAACTAATGCAAGCTAATGAGTGAAACAAACAAACAAACAAATAAAAAAGAGAACAAAAAGAATAGAAAAAAGCTTCCAATTTCTTCTGCAGCAAATATAAGTACGTTTATAAAATTTACTCTTACATTATGATTCCAAAGAGTACATTTTTCTATTATCCAGTTTTTGAATAATCAAAACCACAAATCATGAATGTATTTTTTCTGTTTCATGCATAAAAGTCGGTTTTCCAGTCAACTTCATGTCTTTAATTATTGTGATTACATTTTCATTAAGAACATTTTAAGTTAAAATGGGGTTATATTAAGCTATTTTTGATGTTAAATTTAAGAAATATTTAAATCCACAATTTCTACTTTTCTAATCTTGCTGCTATTATCTTGTACATCAAACCTCTAGAGAACTCAGTCTGCTGATTCTTCATGACTAACAAGCTGTTTAATTCACTAAAGACATTTCTCCTCACTTTAACAATTTAACTTGAAGAAGATGTAAAGAATTGTATAAAGTGAGAGCTAGGACTACATGTAATATTATAAAGGAAAAACAATTTCTTGAACGTAATCTTAGTATCCTAAAGATGCAGCCTTACCTGAGATGCATATGTACCTGAGAATTAGATCAGTTGGTTGGACAGTGGTAAACATGCAGAAAATTATGCAATGCATATTCATTATGAAATAAGTCCGACTAAACTGAAAGTAAAACTATATATACTGTGATTAAGTCAGATGAATATAAATCTGTTTTTGAGACATACTGTAAAATACAAACTCTGGAAATAGAGCTAATAATTAATTAATTTTTTTAAAGAGATGCAGGATTTTTTAAATCATTCATATTCTAAAATAACAAAACATCTGTTTATATGTATAGAAATAATTCATAAGTAGTAAAGCTGTTGTAATGGTTAATTGAAGTTAGGACTAGCTAAGATTGGTGAAAAATGTTCATTTTTTTATAATGCTCATTTTTTTTCAAGTACAAATTTATTCCACCCTGTTTCTGCAAAACTTTGAGGCTGTTTTAAATGTATGTGAAAATTTCTATGTATTTTTATTTGCGTGAAAAAGCAGGCATTTTTAAAATGTTTTCTCTCAACATTACAGTAAGGGGCACAAGTGTCTATCTTTTTGACAGACAATGTTGTATAATATTTAAGGTGTTGGACTGTTGTTGGACTGTTGGACTGTAAGTACCAAGTTCTAGTCCAGCCTTTGCCACAGAAGCTCACAAAATAACTTTCATACATGACACTTTGTACAAAATGACTAATGTTCTACAAACTCCTTTGTATGGCTCTGTAGGTGAGCCTCTGAGTCCCCTTTATTGAAGAGGGCTTGGGTCATCCTAAACAAGGGTGCTGGAAGACTATCAATAATAATCTATAAAGGTGGAAATGCAAGGTAAATTCTTAATAGTAGTTCTAACTCATGTTTGGTTGACTTCATTCTTCCTTGACCTCCTGTGGCATTCTAGATATATCTTAACCAGTTTCATCTGCCTCAGCTCAAATGATGGGTTTGATGGGCAGAGAAAGGTTAAACATCAGGTCCATCAGATGTTGGGAGTAGGCTGATTAAATATATATCCAGACAGATAGACAGACAGGTATACACATACAGTATGAGTGTTTAGTTATATGTGTGTATATAGGCACAGAGAAAAAGAGAGATCTGTGGATTGTACAGTATCCAGCATCTTCTCCTAATACTGTGATTCATGATGGCGTGTGGGACTAATGTGATTAATGATAAGTGATATTACTGTATTCCTAGGAGGCCTGGTGGTGCAGTGGTTAGAATGCAGTATTGCAGGCTAACTCTGCCCACAGTCTGGAATTCGATTCTGACAGGGCTCAAGGTTGACTCAGCCTTCCATCCTTCTGAGGTTGGTAAAATGAGGACCCAGATTGTTGGGGGCAATATGTTGACATTGTAAACCTCCCAGACAGTGCTGTATATAATAATAATAATAATAATAATAATAATAATAATAATAATAATAATAATAATAATAATAATAATAATAATAATAATAATAATAATAATAATAATAATAATAATAATAACAACAACAACAACAACAACAACAACAACAACAACAACAAAGTTGGAAGGGACCTTGGAGGTCATCTAGTCCAACCCCCAGCTCAGGCAGGAAACCCTATACCATTTCGGACAAATGGCTGTCCAGTCTCTTCTTAAAAACTTCCAGTGTTGGAGCATTCACCGCTTCTGGAGGCAGATTGTTCCACTGGTTAATTGTTCTAACTGTCAGGAAATTTCTCCTTAGTTCTAGGTTGTTTCTCTCCTTGATTAGTTTCCATCCGTTGCTTCTTGTCCTGCCTTCCGGCGCTTTGGAGAATAGCTTGACTCCTCTTCTTTGTGGCAGCCCCTGAGATATTGGAACACTGCTATCATGTCCCCCCTCGTCCTTCTCTTCATTAAACTAGACATACCCAATTCCAGCAATCGTTCCTTGTATGTTTTAGACTCCAATTCCCTGATCATCTTTGTTGCTCTTCTCTGTACTCTTTCTAGAGTCTCAACATCTTTTTCACATCGTGGTGACCAAAACTGGATGCAATATTCCAAGTGTGGCCTTACCAAGGCATTGTAAAGTGGTATTAATACTTCACGTGATCTTGATTCTATCCGTCTGTTAATGCAGCCTAGCACTGTGTTAGCCTTTTTGGCAGCTGCAGCACACTGCTGGCTCATATTTAAGTGATTGTCCACTAGGACTCCAAGGTCCCTCTCACAGTTACTATTATTGAGCAAGGTACCACCTATACTATACCTATGGGGTGGTATATAAGTCGAAGTGCTATTGCTATTCCTTGCTACATTGGATAAAATATCAGTAGTAGTAGATATCTTAGCCAATCTTTCCTACTTTCTTGATTCTCTGCCTAAAGAATGGAACAAAGCTGTATTCCCACTGAAACTAGCTGGGCAAGTTTACTAAATAAGAGATCCTCTGGCAGTATTGAAGATTATAGTGTGCAAGAAACAGATACATTATTTAAGGCAAAGGATGATGTAGATCAATTGCTCATCATACCCCTTGATAAAGGGGAAAGTAGAGTTAAAGGGCTTTCCAGGCCCATGAATGATTTGTGCATCTAATATTCCCTGTGCCTATTAAAGCAAATATTTGCTTTGAGAATATTTGCTTTGAAAATATTACTTGCTACAAATTTCTGCATTTGGGGAATTTTCTGAGAACTGGCAATTTTAATAAATCTAGCTCTCTAGTAATCCACGGGAGTAAATTAATTTGGACTGGAATATAGTATTTGGGAACAGATTCTCAGAAGTGAGTCTTAGTCCTGCCATGCATAATGCCTCAATATGTTGTTTATCAAATGAATTGGACAGTTCAGGGAAGACAGCCTCAGCTGGATGAGATACCACCACTAATGCAGTAACTCTTCTTTCTTTCCAAATAGTTTGGTTTGATAATTCATTTTTTCTGCTTACCTTTATATTAGAGTTAGTTAGCAAATGGAAAATGGTATTAAAGAATTGAATATTCAGCAGAGGACATGCATTTACAAGGGATGTTTAGACATCCTAGCACATACTGTACTGTTTACTGCATTACATTAAACTCCACATTGTATATACAGTATACCACTTTAAAAACTACATATTTCATGCTAGGATATAAAAGTAACTGGAACCTGATTCAAATCGAGTTAATACCATATCTCTTAAATTCTACTGTCATCTGAACAAAATCTTCTACTTGGTGTCACACCAGTTTCAGCTGAAATCCTTACTTAAACAATTACATGCTATGAGTTTATGGATTTGATTCTAAGACACTGTCAAACAGAGTCCCTGAATTGCATAAAATAGCATTTAAGTTTTGTGTGTACACATACGTGTATCACAATTGCTTTAAATCCTACACTAATAGGCTTTCATTTTAAAGATAAATGGAGTATGAACTCCTTTTCTCTGTAGCCAAAAATGCAACAGAGGGTTTCAAAAAGCCTTTTTGTATATATTAATCAAATAGATAAAGGTAGACTAGACAGGCTACTCCAACAAATGTTAACTTAGAGAAAAATAATGTTGGCAGCAAGTCAAGAGCCAAATGTTTCTATTTTGATTTATTTAGTATTTCAGGGATGTTTTTTTCTATGGGGACCAATATGAAAGGCATTGAAAATTCAGAAGGCACATCTTTTGTGTACTATAAAATGTGCTGCTAACCTACAATACTCTCACAGAAATACAGTTCAATAAGGAACTCAGTTGGGAAGGGGCCTCCATAGAACAACATGAAAAAAATGGTCAATAGTTTACTCTTAGAAGAACATTTCCAGCTGTAAATAAATAAACCTTTGGGACATACAATGGAATCAACATAAATACTGATTCATGTTTATTTCTGCAACATTGTTAATGTTGCATTTTAGCACATCAGCCTCTCTCAGATGCCCCTTCTATCAAAACTTACTACCTGAAGAGTATTATAGCACTCAGCCTTTGGGCACAGATAAGTCTTCACCATTGTCACATATATTGCATGGATTCAGTCATATTATGCTGAATGAGAATATTGTACTGTAGAACTACAGTGATTCTTTCTGAATATCCTCAGATATTTATCTGGCTGTTAAAGGAGACATCAGTCTTTTGTTTAAATTGCCCTTGACACATCCTTGAGGACAGTATTTTAAAAATCCTTTATCTTCTGAAGAACTCTCAGACCTCTTAGGGCTAATGGAGGTTAAGTACTCAACAAATATCTCAAGAATAACGATGCACCTTAAAAACTAAAAAAAGCATATTTTATTGCCGGAAACAAATACAATACAATCAATGATACCACTCTCCATGGGGGGGGGGAAAAACCTCACCGTGCTAAAACTTGAATAGTGTGAAGTGCAATAGTAAGAGTAAGTGGAATTTGAACAACTGTGTAAATAAACAAAGGAAATATTAAAAAACTACTAATGTTTCACATTTCATTTATGTGTTACCTAGAAAGACTTCAAGATTTACTTATGGTTCACATGGAACGAACAAAAATAATTTGCATTTATTTAAATTTGCATTTAATTTCTTACATACCAAATTTCAGACACAAAAATCAACTGAACTGTTTGATTCATAATCACAGAAATTCTCTCAGAGTGTTCAGCTAGTAAGGATAGAAACATGCAAATAGGTAACTCTTTTGAAACTTAATAACCTAAGAAAGAGAGTCCAGATTACATGTTATGATTAACTTTTAAAAAGCCTAACAATTATCTTTTTGCATCTCCTTTACTTAAAAAGCTATAATTAATGAACTTTATATTTTAAAGTTGCTACTACTTGATACTTTTTCTCTTTTTTTAGTCATAGAACATTCTAATTTGTTGCTGGAAGCTGGCAACAAAAGTTATTCATGCCCTCCTCACTGATGCTAAACTTTTTGGGGTTGAGGTCACCTCCTCAATATTCCTATTCTGTGTTTTTCATCTTTTAAAAAACATTCTATTCCTATCTACAATATTAGAATATTGTGATGCTTTCCTATCCAAATACTGAACAGGTCCAGCCTTACTTAGCTTTTTTGAGACCATCCAAGATTGCTCTTTCCAAAATACCTGCAAATACCTCCAAAAATAAAATGCCTGTAAAATGCCTGCTAGAACAGGATTTATTGCTAACAGTAGTAAAAACAAGAATGTAAAATTTATAATGACTAGATAATGATGAGTATACATTAATAATTATTTTATTGCCACATCAATAACTATCATTAAGAAACTATTAACTAAATTATTGAAATTATTTTGTACTATTTTTACTCTGATATTGCCCTTTATCTATTCCACTCTACCAATTAATTTCACCTTAAGTGTGTCTCCTTTTTGATAAGGACTTTGCCCCAACATGCCTCCCTTAGCCAAAATAAGATCTCTGCTCCAAATCAGAACCTCTGATATGGAAGCACTTGAGGGAATTTACTTATTAAAACTATAGTTCAGTTGTGAATTACGCTATTTTCCACATTGGTTTACATTGTGAGGAAGCCAGCCTTTTTGAAAGAAAAAAAAGATTTATTGGCATTGCAAATTACTCCAATGCATATGTACCCAAGCATTCCTTCCCTCCTCCAATCTTTCCGGCTAGGTCCTTGTCTGGATGAAATGTCCTGCATTTACTGTACAAATAAAGATGTTGCAAAACTGTTTCCAAACTGTAGCCTTAAATAAGTCTTCTTGAATCTGGTGCTGTTCACAAAATTCTGGAAAATGAAATTGCCTTTAGAAAAATGCAATCCTGCCATTTTAAAACTGTTAAACTAAACTAAACTAAAACTAGTTCACCTTAAATATCTCCTTTTTAACTGCGTAGCATTGCTGCAGAATTTCTGTTAAGAATTTAATAAGTATTCAGAATCTTATGTTTGAAAATAGCCAATCAGCTATATCATGTCCCACAAGTAAGACATAAGCCCACTGCAAATAATGTTCAGACATACAGGTATTCCTTGACTTATGACCACAAATGATCCCAACATTTATGTTATTAAGTGAGATATTTGTTAAGTGAGTTTTGCCTCATTTTTTGAATTTTCTTGTCACATTTGTTAAGTGAATCACTGCAGTTTTTAAATTATTAACATAGTTGTTAAGTGAATCTGGTTTCCCCATCGACTTTGCTTGTCAGAAGGTTGCAAAAGGGGATCACATGGCTCTGGGACACTGCAACCGTCATAAATATGAGTCAGTTGCCAAGCATTTGAATTTTATTCACGTGACCATAGGAATGTTGCAAGTCGTAAATGTGAAGAATGGTCATAAGTCAATTTTTTCAGTGCTGTTGTAACTTTGAATGGTCACTAAACGAACTATTGTAAGTCGAGGACTACCTGTATAGCTTTCAAAACTGGGGCAATATATAGTCATCATGACAAGATGACATGTTAAATTTTATTTTCCATGGATACTGATACATCTCTAAAGCCACCTGAATTGGTTGCCACTATTATAACCTCTCCTAGAAATCCACAGTATAGAATTTGCTTTCTTCAAATCAGCTGTGCACTGAATCAGGGTTGTCAAAGATCTATTTATTTCAACTATAAGAGCTATTTTCTGGTCAATTATTGCGACTCAGATGGCATCAATAAAGTTATCTTTTTTTAAAAAAAATAAAATGGATTTCTATTTCCAGATTTAGAAGATTTGGGTGGGTGAGGGAGAATCTGAACTTTGGGGAATGATGCCCTGAATTATGGGCTTTTGTTTTGGATTCCTATTCATATATAATCAGTATTTTCCTTCAGATTCCTAAAGTATGAAATAATTCTATTGTAGTTCCAACCTATTAAAAAGTGGTAAGGCTAGCCCAATTACCATGCAATCAGCTTATTATGAATAATCAGTAAATTTGCTTGCTAATTGGATGAACCAAGACAAAAAATGTTAACTGTAGAACAAACCAGTTTCAAACCAGGCTTCTCGAGAGTGGACTAATATTTTATCTTATATCACCATGTTTGTGAAATATGCTAAACTATTAAGAGGCTTCTTCTACACTGCCTTTATAGACCTAAAGGTAGCATTCAATTCAGTCTCCAATAATGAAGCTTCCCACAACCTATGGCAAAAACTGACAGCCTGACCCTTGTCTTTTCTGACTAATAATGATGTTGCAGAAGAACACTGAAATGCAAATTATATACATGAACAATGGAAAATTGACTGTGCCTATTCCAATTTTCAAGGGAGTCAAACAATTGAATCCTCTATTATTTCATTGCTATATTTCTTGATATCATACTGGTTCTCAGCAAAGATGAATATCACCTCCATTCCTAGCTCATAAAACCCAATTACAATAAGCTGCTACTGCTGCTAACCTATGATGGTGAATCTCTAGTTCAGCTTGTATTACTAGACAATACAGGTCGAGGCAGGCTAATTCTCCAACTCCTATCTGTGTTGGGCTTGGATACAGCCTAGAGAGAGGTTGATTTTGATATACACAAAGACAGACCTAATCTGTGCTAAAAGAAGCTCAGATCTCTTTTTAACATCTCCCATAGATTTATTATATATTTGTGCCCTCACATGTCATACTTGGATGCTATCCTCTGTAAGTCAATAGTTTTCCCTATCAAGAACATTTGTGCATAAATTCATATACTGAAATTGAGATAGTTGCATGCATAATTCTAAAATGCCCTATTAAACATCATTGGAGGGCACAGTTAATTATTCCCAACACACAAATTATCTGGATCAACCATGGTGCATTTCTTATTAAACAATCAGGACTGAGGAAAGTGGCCAAGTTCTGTGGTGTAGCAATGGCACTCAGAAGTTGTTGTCTCTGAGCACAGACTGATTGTGCTTAGTCTTCAACAATAAATGATCCTGTTTACAAGACCTTTTCTGTCTTTTTTTCACTGTCTATTCTTTATCATACTATTTTTAAAAACAAATCATCAGAAACTTTTAGTCATTCTACTCAGGACTTGGTTCTACTCTTCAGTTTGGTTCTAAAAAGGGTGAGCAGAAGATGCTCTGAAACTTCCAGCCTGAAGTCCAGAAATTAACAAAGCTTATTCCAATCCTAAAATTTGCAAAATAACTATGCAACTGTGCAACTATGCAAGCGGGGAAGGTTTTAATGAAAAAAATATTTTATTTTTTCCCATCAACTTCTATTTCTAAAGAAGAAAGTGGAAGATATAAAGAAAAAAGTGATGACATTAGACTCACAGAATTCCAAATAATATTTACCTAGATATAATAGTTACTTCTAAGCTCCCTGAATAAAATCTTGGATCATTGCAGAAATGAGATGATCAGGACAAAAATAGTATCACTGATGTGCTAAAACAAATTTGCATTCCAAGGAAAATGTTTGTATCTTTATTTTCATAACATACATTTTAGTATAGTAAGGGTTTTAGCTTTCAGTATGCTTCACAAATAATTCTCCACTAATTCTCACCAAGAATAATGCAGTTTTCATTGTGGACTTCAGTTTGCTTTAACCTTTCTACTACAGTAATCTTAGAAATACCTACCCTAGAATTACCTGCTCTTTTCACTACAGTAAAAGGCCAGTTGTGTAAGTTCTTAGATTTACATGCTGCAATTCAACACATTCATTGTACTTTGACATTAGGCTTGCCTGATGTCAAACTTCCTTTATATCCACTGAGGATAGTAATACGGTAGGAGAAAGCACAAACCTTTAGGAATTCAAGAAATTAGTTACTGACACTCCATTTTTAACATGTGAATGAGAAAAAGAAGTTAGATTTAGGTTTAAAAGAACAAGTGTGTTTAGCAGATTTTTTAATGATGGTATCTGTTAGTTACAAACTAGAATACATCAGAATATATGCCCGTATATTAAATGGTTAGGATTGCAAATTGGTTTCAAAACTGAGTTTAAAGTATGTATTTATAAATTGGAGGAACTACTGCTCTACAGGGTGAGCAGGAGGTGGGAAAGACCCCTTTCTGTCAATCTTAGGTTTCTTATCTCTTAATGGCTCTATTCTCAACAAAGAAAATCTCTGGCAATAATCTGATATGTACTACAATCTATCTCATTAACAAAAGGAATGTTATATCTAATCCATGATTCATGAAATAAGGACTTTTCTCTCTCAAAGTAATAGATCTCTGATAGTTATTTAGTCTTGGTTTTGAGAAAAAAATAGCATTACATTTAAGTACATGATTTTAAGAAAGAAACATAAATGTATTATTTTTTTTAAGTGTATGTGCACTCAAACACAAAGGAATGAAAACAAAGAAATCTATCTCATCGAAGATAGAAATATTCTAGGGACTACTGAAGGAGAACTGTGGATGTTTTTTTGATATGTTCCAAAATTTCATCATTACTATTTCAAGCAATTAAAATTATCTCCCTAACTGGTACATTTTTTTTACAATAGATTCCTATTCTTTTTAAAGATCCTGTGAATTATTACATACTGTTGCAGTCTCATGCAACTTTATCTGCTTGTCTGTAGAGTAATATTTAGGTAAGATACCCTAATGAAACTGAAACATTTTTAGAAGCATTTTCAGACATTTTTGTTCAGAAAAGATCACTGATAAAATGTTACATAAAATCGGGATTATTGCAAGCTTGAAAAAGAAAAGAAAGGAAAACAAAACAACAAAAAAGTATTACTTGCCACAGATAACAAGCACCATAAAATAAAGGAAGGATGGAAGAAGGAAGGGCAAGAAAAAATATTTTCAAATACAGATATTTGCCATCTGAAAACTATGGAAAGCAGAAGAAATCACATTTTTTTCTTCTGAAGAAATAAGCTGTGGTCTAATATGTATAATTTACATATTAAAATGAGGTTGGTTTAAATTAAAAGAATAGACTTTGACATTTTCTCTCTCTTCTATACACAAACACAGACTCTAACTATCAGTCAGAGAAGCTTGCTTCCAATTTTCCTGTCAGACATAATATTTTATTTCAACTAACAATAGTCTTGGGTCTGAGGAGTAGAAGTCTACTGGTGACAGGAGATGTACCTTCTGCGGTGGAGCCCACCTTATGGAACATTCTTCCCTTTGAAATTAGATATCCCTTTTGATTTTTCCCAAGGCCTACAAGACCTGGCTATGCTTCTCTGGAAGCCAAGTGGTTCTAACAGATGTCTGGAATAGACTGATCAAATCTTCCCAAGGTTTTTGACACCAAAGAACTGTGTATTCAAGTGTGATCTGACCACAACAAAGGGTAGATGTTAATGTCTCTGAGTATTAAATCATGTTGCTGCTGAAACAAAAATGACTGTGCAGCTTTTAGCATGCATTGGGTGCTATATCAGCTGAGACATGTTGACTCCAATGCTTGTCCAGAGAAAGCGGTTGAAGCCTCAGCAAAGAATCAGCCTCAGGAACTTCACTGCCAACTGAATTCATAGAGGGAGACTGCAGCAGAGAAGCAGTATATAAGCATCATTCCTACATGTCTATACAGACCACTTACCCAATAAAGCCTTACATCCAGTTACGTGCAAGTGAGTTAGACGGATGACATCACTCTAAGTCTGAAGCAATAATATCTTTCTATCCTTATTGTGCTAACTTCAATGCTCTTGAAAACCACTCAGGAAACCTCTTTTGAATAGGATTGTGAAAAGCATACTGTTCTTTAAGAGACCTATTGTGAATAAGATATTCCAGACCAACATGTATTATAAGCATATGGATGGTCATGAATAAAATTACCACAACTACAGCTCTGTATATGAAATTATCTGAGAGTGACTCATGTAAAATCAGTAGAATTTATATTTCAATAAATTTCAAAAGGATTGCAGTGCATGATACTTGGTTCAAGAAAAGGATGTAATATGTATTCATTCTACACTGAAAACTACTCATCTATTTCAAACGGAATATGAATTGCCCACTTCAATATATCTTTTTTATTCTATATTTCAGTGTCTGATCTTCCCTATTATAATCTTGTATTTAGAGCAATATGGAATAGGATCATGTAAAACTTGTAGGGCTGTAGTACTTGCATATTTCTTCAAAGCCTTGATTTAAAATAATATTTATTAATTAAAGTCCTTTCACGAGTTCACCTGAGATTAGGTATCAAAGCCAGAGAAGATTGTTCTGTTACAAGGAATCAAAGTGAAGATAACAGTTTAATTTTTTTTATTTTAAATATAAATCTTCTTATTAATGCTCAGTATTCTTACCCTGTTCCTAATTAACAAGAGAGCGTGTTCTGATCCATACGAAATAACCTGAGATTTGGTTTTAGTGAAGATTTCTGGGAATATAGATGGTATCAGGTCTTTAGCTCACTAGCCTTTAACTTCTAAAGGCTTAGACAGGAATTTGTTTAAGATTATCAGTGAAATAAATTTAGTCATTTCATCTTAATCAGTCCTACTATAAAGCCAACTGCACAATTTTTTTTATGTCCTAAGAACACCTGCTTAAAGGAAAAGAAACCCAGAAAATGTCTTATACTTTCTGGCTAATGAAAAGCCATTTACTTTGCGTCAGAGGATGTGGATTTCAAACTTGACAGATTCTAAGTTTGATAAAGGCTGAGGCAAAAACACTGTAAGACACTTTTTTTCATTGCAGAATCAGCTTAACTCCCTAAAACCCTCACAGTTATCCACATTCTGGAATGATGCACCAAGTTCAAAGTTGTGGAGCTACATTACCACTTATTCTGATGCTTGCTTGATGTTGTTATTTTTGAAGGAGAGAATGGCACTCTTTGCTTCAAAAACAGGTACACTGTCATTAAATACAACTTTTCTAATTAACAGCAAATCTGGTGAGCCTATATCAATATAGATATAGATCACAACATATTTATACTGAATACTTTAAATGATTTAAACCACAGACTTCCTTCCTAATCAGTAATGGAAAAAAGTCCAAGGATACACATGTTTTGTTACAGTGAAATGGAACAAAACTTACTTCCAATTAAATTTGTTGGTGGTTAAAGCTTTTTTGGTTTCTTTTCTCATTCTTTTGACACTTTTTTTTTTGTTAAGGAAGGGGAAATCCAATAACATTTGTAATGGGAATATACAATTTTATGGTATTTTATTATACCTTCAGAAGACAATAGTTTTTGCTTGCATAATCAGAGTACACAAATTTCAAACTTAAGCAATAAAGAAACTGCCATAAAGTTAGTAAAATATGTAAACAGGAAGATCATATTTTATTTTTTTAGTTTAATAATCTGGTTTAAATTTGACACTTTTTAATTTTCATACTTTAAAATGTTTAAACCAACAGAATATGCAGCCTGGATGCAGCAAATACACAAGATCAAGGTTAAGGGACAGTGTAATTCTAACAAATATAGTGACAGGCTAAGATCAAGGGATGTCTTGACATTCTCCTCAGAAAGGTCAATCTAGCAAGGCTGCAATGTAAAAATGAAGACTCTGCCATCATTGCCATGGCAAAAAGGTCAGACACAAGCTGATTGGTGATAGAATTATCAAATTAACCAATCGATGTGTGTGAGTAATAGATGTAAGCAATCCTTCGGGAAAGCTACAGGGCAAATGCCAGCTCATCAATAACACATTGCTTAAGAAAAAGAAGGTTCTCTTCAATTCATGTCCTTTCTATTAACAGCACGATCAAGGAATAATAAAAAACAAAGGCAATCATTTGCATAAGATTTTGCTTTAAAGAAAGTGCTGCATTTTTTCATATTTTTTTGCAGTTCTTGTTATGCAAACAATAGCATAAAATGAGATATGATTTTTTAAAAACTGAAACACGTGAAAGTCCACACCTCAGCTCTATTCACCCACCAATGGTTAGTGGTTTTGGTTTTGAATTGCAAGAAGAGATGTCTCCATATGCAAGCACTGAGGAATACAGTCAAAACAGCAAGTGTCTTTATAATTCCAGCACAGAATAATTCTGATGGAATGATTACATGACTATAAGCAGATTTTAGTACGGGATTATGTTTTTATTAGACCAGTAAAGCATCTTAACAGATATAATCACATGCCATAAAGATATTTTCTTGACTTTGTAACATTCGTTTAAGCTTTCCTTCAATCCATTTTCTTGCAGCAAAGGGCAAATTACATGCCAAAATTGAAGAATCTCCGTTCAGCTATTTAAATTAATACTGCAAAGAAGCTTTTTAATGAATGCATGTTTTTGAAAGATGGCTTCTAAACACATAGAAGTGAACATGCATAGTGGACTGCATTAGACTCTCACAATTAACATATAAACAGTAAACAGTTGCCCATGATGTGGTCATTAGGACTTTGAATGCTACAGGAGGGCAGGGGTGTAAGGAATGGGTATTAGGTTGGCGGCAGTAAGTTGCTAGGAAGCATAGGTAAGTTGGAAGAGGTGCTGTGGTCGAGTGCATGTAATGGAGGGCAAGCGGGAGGGTGGTGCAGGTAATACATGCTACAGAGTGCAGGAAGTGCACAGTGCAGGCTACACAGTACAAGATCCCTGAGATCTCAGACTCTGTAACGGGACTCCTAGGAGAAAAAAAGGGGGGGGGACACTTCCTGCAGCAGCTTGTGACTTTTCTTGCCAGCTTGCCCATTGACTTTGCTTGTGATCATAAATGGTGATTATTGGGATGTTGGAATTGGCGTAAGTGTGAGCTGGTTGCAAAGCACCCAAAGCACCCCATGTCTGTGGGGGTGCTGCAATGGACAGTACCTCAAGGGCTGTTTGAAGTAGCACTCATTCAGTGCCATTGTAACTTCGAACGATTGCTGAATGAGTGGTCATATCTCAAGGACTTTCTCTGTACAGAAAAGTTCACAAATAAAAAAGAGCCTAGAAAATGTGTATTAATACTAATTGGACACTGGAATTAGTATATAGTCATCAGGAGGATTTCCATATGATAATGGCATTTAATTAGCCATGGCTTTGTGTAAGTCCATTTACTGCAGTGAATTCTGCATAGTAATTGTATTTTATCTGTTCTACCATTTTATCTTCTAGTTTGCCCACTGCCCCTGTTCCTACAACTTTCCCCAATCTACAGTGGGTTGTTGTTGTTGTTGTTGTTGTTTTTGTGAAGTAATCCAAGCAAGTTTTCATCATTCTCTTCCAATTGAATCCTGGAACATATGTACCTACATATGTATGCTAATAAAAAGCACAGAAAAATGTCTTGGGGATTTTGTATCCTTTTTCAAAGAGGTTAAGGAAAGAAGGCAGAGAATACTGCTCTTAAAAGGGAGCCACACTGATCGAGTTAATTCCTACTAAAACCGGACTCAGCCAAAGAGGCAGCTTTAGTTTAATGCTTTTCTTCCTCAGAGATTTTTTTCCTTTGATTTCATTTTCCCAGAAACAGCATAAGTATGTAACAACTATGTTACAAAACTGAATATCATAACTTCAGCATATTTAATCAGAGTTTTTATTATCATTCATGTATTTTGGACTCTGCACTGTAAGTAATTATACAATTTCAGCATGTGAAAATCATTTCTCTGAGGACCCAGTTCTCATAAGAATTCTTTGCTAAATTTTTAATGATCATTCTGCTTGACAGCCTGATCTTCAACACTGTCAGTCACTTCTTATTACTAAAGAGAATGAATTCAATGATGCAGTGTTACCAAATGGAAGCTTAATAAATATTGTTTCCATAGGTTCTTAATGAACATCTGATGACTGCTATAAAGTAGGCAATATGCTTCTGCTGCATACTATTTATATATTTTAAGGGGAAAATTTCATGTTTCAATCATGGAAAGTAAGAAGGGGTAATTACTGAACCAGTAATAAAATTGGTAGCTATAGAAATCAATTTCCATGCCAAAGTATCACAATGAGCTATTAAATATAAGGGCAAAATAGCAACCATGTATCTTTGCAAAATCCTTTGCAAAATAAATAAATCTTTTGGAAAATCAATTAAACACAAACAAACTATCTGCACCTTGTGTGATAAACCAAAGTAGAAAGAGTGAAGAGAAAAGCAACAAAAATGATTAGGGAACTGGAAGCTAAAACATATAAAGAATGGTTGCTGGAATTGGATATGTCTAGTTTAATGAAAAAAGGACTAGGGGTGACATGATAGTAGTGTCCCAACATTTAAGGGCCTACCAGAAAGTAGTATGGGTCAATCTATTGTCCAAAGCACCTGAGGGCAGAACAAGAAGCAATGGATGGAAAATAATCAAGGAGAGAACCAACCTAGGAGAAATTTCCTGATAGTTAGAACAATTAATGACTTGCCTCCAGAGGTTGTGGGTGCTCCAACACTGGAGGTTTTTAAGAAAAGATTGGACAACCTTTTGTCTGAAATGGTATAGGGTTTCTTGCTTGAACAGGAGGTTGGACACTAAAGTCTCCAAGGTCCCTTTGAATTCTATTATTCTGTTAGGTACATGAGGTACGTTCCACTGCCAAGTGTCATATGATTGCAGCAGTGTACAATCAAATACATACAGCATTTGACTGTCTTGTTTCACACTGACTATTCTAATGGTCAGGTTAGGAACACTAAAGTCTGCAGTATATTTGGGTCTAAAATTGCCCAAAGTACAAAAGAGCGATCAAATAAATGCTTGAAATTCTGCATAAACCAGAATATAAACACTGATATTAATTTGATTAAGGCTGTCTATGAATGAGAATTATACTATCAGGAAAAAAGCTAAATTTATTTGATCATTTATGAAATAATGAGAACTTTCTTTACTGAACCTTTAAAAAGATAAGTTTTTTGTTATTAAAGTAACTGAGGAAAAACTCACCGTGCCTACAAATATTAATAAACAAATACTACAACCATTTAAGCCAAGCTGCAGAATTCTGATTCCGAGAACAGATTCATTTTAAAATTATTAAACGCAATCAGTAAATTACTAAAATTATTGAATGCAGACTGCTAGAAGAAAAACATCTTGCAATCTAAAACTGCATTAATAAACATAAACTACAATGTAATATGTTTCTTTAAAAAGTTCAAATCAACCCAAAACAACAAATATGGAGAAAAGGTCTGCATCTGGCAGAGTTATTTATTTTGGTATTTGTTGTTGTTGTTAGTTGCGAAGTCATGTCCGACCCATTGCGACCCCATGGACAACATTCCTCCAGGCCTCCCTGTCCTCCACCATCTCCTGGAGTCCATTTAAGCTCACACCCACTGCCTCAGTGACTCCATCCAGCCACCTCATTCTCTGTCGTCCCCTTCTTCTATTGCCCCTCAATCTTTCCCAGCATTAGGCTCTTCTCCAGTGAGTCCTTCCTTCTCATTAGGTGGCCAAAGTACTTGAGTTTCAACTTCAGGATCTGGCCTTCTAAAGAGCAGTCAGGGTTGATCTCCTCTAGGACTGACCGGTTTGATCGCCTTGCAGTCCAAGGGACTCGCAGGAGTCTTCTCCAGCACCATAGTTCGAAGGCCTCAATTCTTTTGCGCTCAGCCTTTCTTATGGTCCAACTTTCACAGCCATACATTGCAACTGGGAAAACCATGGCCTAGACTATACGTACTTTTGTTGGCAGGGTGATGTCTGCTTTTTAGTATGCTGTCTAAATTTGCCATAGCTTTCCTCCCCAGGAGCAAGCGTCTTTTAATTTCTTGGCTGCAGTCCCCATCTGTGGTGATCTTGGAGCCCAGGAAGATAAAATCTGTCACTACCTCCATTTCTTCCCCATCTATTTGCCAGGAACTGAGAGGGCCAGATGCCATGATCTTGGTTTTCTTTATGTTGAGTTTCAAGCCAACTTTTGCACTCTCCTTCTTCACCCGCATCAAGAGGCTCTTTAGTTCCTCTTCACTTTCTGCCATTAGAGTGGTATCATCTGCATATCTTAGGTTGTTAATATTTCTCCCGGCAATCTTAATTCCAACTTTTGATTCATCTAGCCCTGCCTTTCTCATGATGTTATTTTGGTATAAGCATCTCTAAAAATAAAGTCAGCTGGGGAATGATTTTCCTACCAAGTCAGCATCACATTAATTGAAGCCTGTTGAGATCTGCCCTCCAGAAATTGTATTGACTAGAACAACAACTTACTGTTCTCACATGAGCAGCAGCACTCTCGGAGAAGATGCATTTCCACTGAAGTTGCTAGGAGTGAGTATAGTCACCTAGCCTTTCTCCTCAATGGACCTATTTTCCTTCCATCACCAACATGTTTCCCTGTCCAATAGAGATGTAATGGCAGAAAAAATATCCCCTCCCCATGTCTCTCTCTCTCTCTCTCTCTCTCTCTCTCTCTCAAATACATGGCTGTCCCAACACAAAACAGCCAGCAATTATACACAGTCAAATGTTATCTAAATAAGTAGCTCCAACTGTCCCATAAATTCATAATGATGAGCTTTTAAAGAATAATTGATTATCCAAATTTCAGTATGAAATCGATTTGAGCCTGCCTTCTAACTGTGCCAGCACAAACTCTGTCACCAGTTTTCCCTTCCTCTATTACTTACCTGCCAACATGGAGATCTTGCAACCCTTCCAGCCATACATTTATTCAGCAGTGAGATGTTCCTGCATCCATCCTACAATGTCAAAATATTTTTGTGCAAATGGTTTTATAGACAGATTTCCACAAAGATTCCACAGCTGAGCAGCGAGGCTACATTTTCAGTATTCCCTGTATTGTTGGCATCAAATCATATTAGGAATGATAACTGTCAGTAACAAAGTCCCAAGGGAGAGTTGTATCTTAATAAAAACTAGACTTCAGAGGGAATAAAGGGAAGTGAGGAGAGCAGCTGGGGTGGGGGAAATTTAAGCACAGCCAAGTCAGCAAGTAGTTTCCCAGGTTTTCTTTAGAGAATATACTTTTCGTTATTTTGCTATATACAATTTTGAGTAATTTGTAGTTTGTCCCTCATTAGAAAGATAATGGCTCTATAGGTAAAGAAATGAGATGGCTAACCATAGAATAAAATAGCATTCTTTCCTGGAGATGGTAGGAACAATTCAGCAAGCATTTGTTCTAGCTGAAGTAGTAAAGCTGGATAATAAGTGCACCATTCTGACCTAGTGTATTCTATGGCTTGCTATTATTTCTCTTAAGAAAGGAGTTTTATATCTAGCTAGATCATTAAGCCATGAAGGAAGTTGCTGATCACAGAAATCTAGTAGCAATATGGGGTTTCAGGAAAAAGGTTCCACCTAGAGGTGCCAGAAGTTGGACAGGTGAATTTTTGGGTGAGAAAAGCTTGTGTTGTGCTACTGATCTACACCTCTTCCCCATCATCACTCTTTTCCTGCACACAGGTACTGTTGGTTCAGAGAGTCCTAGTTTAGCAATAAGACTGCATCTATTATCACAGCAATACAACACTGCTATCATCACAGTGGGAATGGTAATAGAGCAACATTCAGTGCAGCAATCTACCCAGTTGTCAATAAATGAAACTATCAGAGTTAATGAAGTTGTTGCACATGTATCAATAGCAAAGAAGATTTCTAAGGGAGTGCAATTATGAGTTATGATATGAAATTCTGTAACACTTTCTGCACCTCTTTTACCGTGTGTACAAAATAGCTTAAAATGTGAAGTGTCAGTATTTATTTGAATCTAAGTAATCTTTCTTACTTCTAAACCTTCAGTTATCTCTTTTTATTGTTTAATAATATATCCATATCAAATCCACATCTTTATATCAGAAAATGGAGGCCCTAAAACTCCCAGAAGGAAGATTTTTGTATAGTTTTCCTAGTTACTGAAATAATTTTAAATTGATACAAATTGACCCAAACATTTGATCCAATAGTTTCACATGCTGGTAGTTTCCAAGACTGAACAAAGAACAGTTCAACAAACACATAACTGTCTTTATTAATTAATTTTCTTTTCAAACATCCTAAGCACATGTGTACCTTATAAGGTGAGTCAAAAAAGTCAAGATGGTGGCTATGACTGCTTGCTTGTATCCCCAATGCTTTTATTAATGTGTTGCACACGTGATGCATGTAAAAAAGGAATAGATCATGGCTGTCAACTTCACTTTCTTGATTTCCCACCCAATCCTTGGCAGACTTTCAGAATTTGATAATTATATAGATTTTATATAATATGCTATATAATATAATATAATAATTAATATAATGATATGATAATATAATAATATAATATAATATAATATAATAAATATAATATAATATAATATAATATAATATAATATAATATAATATAATATAATATAATTAATATAATATAATATAATATAATAATATAATATAATATAATATAATAATATAATATAATATAATTAATATAATATAATATAATATAATATAATATAATATATTATATTATATTATATTAATTATATTAATTATATTATATTATATTAATTATATTATATTAATTATATTAATTATATTAATTATATTATATTATATTATATTATATTATATTATATTATATTATATTATATTATATTATATTATATTATATTATATTATATTATATTATATCCAGATTACATAATTCATTCATACTGGATATGAATATTTACACATCTATAAATTGTTATTCTCTGCTCTAATTTTCATCTGCTGAAAAAAAAAGAAAGCAGACACAATGAGAAAAATATAACTGGAAAAGATAATAAGATAGCTATTTATCCAAGGTTCTCTTTGAGTGCTGCAGTTTGTCAGAAATGGGGTTAATGCCATGTTCAGTGATATAACTGAAGTAACATTTACCAATCTGTTGTGAATAGAATAGAAAGTATTCATTGTAAACTGAACAGAAATAATGCAACTGTGTTTTTCCAGCTGGAATTATTACACCCCCTCACCCCCAAAATAAAAACAAAAAATGCATATCTGATCCTTATTTTATACCTAACCTCAAACTAAAAAGATGCAAACAATTGCCTGTTAAACTGAAGCCCACATCTGATTTACTTCTAAAATACTGATGCTACTCAGAATACTCCCATCATTTTTCTTATTATGCAAAAAGGCAGTGCCTAGCAGAGCTCTGCAAATACTTTGAAACAGTTACTTCAGAATGTACAGGAGGATTTAAGACTCACGCACCTCTGTACAAAGACAACTGAGGGCAACTTCTCAAGCAGCCAGACAAACCTGTAAAAAGACACAGCTGCTTTAACAATTTAAAAATGCTCTTGTGTTTTCAAAGCATCTTTGAAACTGCCCCAAACAGGAAACTAATTATTTGGACCCATTTCAGTCTGAGTTCAATCCTGGACATAGGACTAAGATGATGTTGGTTGCTCTGGTGCATCATCTTTGTTGCCATTTAGACAGAGGTTGTGTCCTTGTCCTTTTCTTGTTGCAGTTGTTGGAGTTCTCACTGGCTTTTGTTAACCATGATGTTTTTGGGACCATCCACAAAGACTGAGGGCGGTGTTTACAGTTCTTCTGCTGTTCCCTTAATGAATGTTTCTAGTTGGTGGTGGTGAGAGAGAAGACATCAACATGGTGGAAATCCACAAGGGTCAAATTTGTCCCCTCTGCTATTTAATATCTAAATGAAGCTATTGTAGGAGGTCATCTGGCAAGTTAGGGTCTGGTATCATGAGTATGCCGATGATACCTAGCTTTATACTATCGTCTGTATACTATAATCCCAGTCTGCACTGGGATGACAAAAGTGCTGTCTAGTGTCCGGAGAGTCTTTATGAGAGAAATGGTTGAAACTGAACCCTAGTAAGACAGAACTGTTTGTGACTGTGGTACTGGCCCTAATGATTACTTTAGATGGAGAGGCGCTGTCTCTGAAAGAACAGATTTACAACTTAGGGGACCTCCTGGAGTCACTTCTTTTCTAGAGCAGCAGATGGAGGGCCCTTTGTTCAGCTTCAGTTGATACAGTAATTACAGCATTTCTTGGAATGAAATGCAACAATGATTCATATCCTCATCTCCAACTGTCTAGATTACTACAATTCACAGATACTTGTTGGCAGTCATTATTGGAAGAATATGACACATTGTGAGCCTGGCATACAGTGAACCTCTGAGTGTACTTTAAAGTTCTGGTTTCACCTATAAAGTTCTTTATGGCTTAGTGCCAGGCTATCTATAGGCCCACCTTGCTCTCTAACTGTTACAACCATACTGGAAAAAGTAATTGATTGTTGACTGCTTTTGGGAGGTCATGTGGGCCAATGATTTATAGCACTGCTTTTCTTTGATAGAATGAAAGATAGAATGATCTCCCATTTGAAGTTAAATCTCCTCCCACAGACCATCTTCCAAATTCTTCCAGAGAGCATTCGGGACATAATACTTCTTTGTCTGGTATTTTATTCTTTATGGTTTTACTTTTTTTCTATATTTATGCATTGTATTGGCTTTCATGAATTTGCAAGCAACAGAAAGTCAGTGAAACACCATATTAAAGTTCTATCCAAAAACTGCATGAAACCTGTGTAATTTGTTCCTCCTCAAATTTTTATTTTACTAATTTTTATTGAGACATGGCTTAGCCATCTCTAATAGAAAACTTAAATGAATGAAAATTTAACAATTTTCATTGTCAACAACATTGTCAAAAAGGTCAACAATTTGCACTGTCAAATCAAGAAAATTCTTAATACCTTCTATTCAAACAGGCACAAATCATGGTCGAGAATTGACATGATATGGATTTCATCGGAGCTACAAGAAAATATACAAAAAGTAGAATTGGAGCCAAACACTTGGGCAGACCACAACCCAATTAACATTAAATGGAAAGGACAAATAAGAAAACCAAGATGGACATTAAAGCAGTCAATACTAAAAGATAAGGAGTTTATACAAAGAATGGAGAAAGAAATGGATCTCTTTTTTAAAGAGAATAAAAATGGAGAAACGTCCTTGCAAAATGTATGGAACACTGCTAAAGCGTATTTTAGAGGATTAGCCATCTCTTATATAGGAAGGAAGAACAAGGAAAAAAAGCAAAAACAAAAGGGGTTGGAAGAAGAATATAAAAGATTAGAACTAGAATTACAAAGAGAACTGCAAAAATCAAATCTTAAAAATCAAATGGAATTAGTAAAACATAAATTAAACATATTAGAGAAAGAGGAATTGGCACAAAAAATTAAAGCAGCAAAACAGAATTTTTTTGAAAATGCAAATAAGCCGGGAAGATGGCTGGCATACAGGCTTAAAAAAGAGAAAGAAAAGAAGTTGATACAAAGATTGAGAGATGAGACTGGTACTATTCAATACTAAAATGAAGCTAAGAAAAAAATAATAAAGGAATTTTATGAAAAATTATATAGCCAAGAGAAAATATCAGAAGATAAAATAAAACAATACCTGGAAAAAGCTAAATTGCCAAAAGTGTCTGAAGAAGTGAAGACCATGTTGAATGAAAGAATAACAATGATGGAGATAACAGAAGCAATTAGGAGACAAAAAAATAACAAAACACGGGGCCAGATGGCCTACCAGCAGAATTTTATAAACATTTACAAGACAAATTAGGCCCATTTATGCTCAAGTCTATAATGAAGCATTGTCAGAAGCAAAGATACCCAAAACATGGATGGAAGCGAATATAACATTGATACCCAAAGAAGACTCTGATTTACTACAAATAAAAAACTGTAGGCCAATATCATTGTTAAATGCAGATTACAAAATCTACGCCTCAATAATAGCAGAGAGATTGAAAAGGTTCTTTAACAACTTTATACCTGTAGATCAGCATGGATTTCTACCTAAGAGGCAAATTAAAAAAATATGCGGATGATTTTGAATACATTGGAATACTATGAGATGCATCCTGGAAAGCAAGTAGCACTGACATTTGACAACGTGAACTGGCAGTTTATGTTTTTACAATTAAAGTATATGGACTTTGGAGAGAAATTTATTAACACGATTAAGGCAATATACCATAAACAAACATCAAAGGTGATTATAAATGGGGACTTAACAGAAAATTTTAATATAACCAAGGGTACAAGGCAAGGATGTCCTCTATCGCCTTTGCTATTTATATTAACTCTAGAGGTGTTAAATAGAAATATTAGGCAAGATAGTGGAATAAAAGGAATGAAAATAAAGGAGGAGGAGTATAAACTACAGGCATTTGCTGGTGATTTAGTGTTCATTCTAGAAACAGGACCTAAACTAATTGAGAAAATAGAAGAATATGGTGCAGTTGCAGGATTGAAAATAAACAAAGAGAAAACTAAAATATTAGTCAAAAACTTTATGGATAAACAGAAAAGAGAATTTGCAAAGATGATGGTTATGCAGACTGCAAAGAAAGTTAAATATCTAGGAGTTCAATTAACAGCAAGATGTGTAACTATCAAAGAAGATAACTATGATAAATTGAAACCGCAAATTAAAGTAGATTTGGATAATTGGAAAAACCGACAACTGTCTTTGTTGGGTAGAATAGCTACAATTAAGATGAATATTTTGCCAAGATTACTGTACCTGTTTCAGACAATTCCAATAAGACTAGGAAAAAAATACTTCAAAGAATTAAATAAAATGATATTAAAATTTATATGGCAAGGCAAAAAAAGCGAGAATAAATGTAAAAATGTTACAAGATGCCAAAAATAGAGGAGGCTTTGGCCTTCCGGATTGGGAGCTATATCATCAAGCATCGGTACTCACGTGGGTAAAAGAATGGATCTGAGGAATATAAGATTGTTGACACTGGAGGGTCATGATCTCTGATTGAGATGGCACGCTTTCTTATGGTATGGGAAGAGTGAGATACATAGCTACTTTCAAAGACATTATATTAGGAATGCATTACTGCTAGTATGGACAAAAATTAAACAACAGTATTTGAAAATACCAGTCTGGTTATCTACAATGGAGGCACTAATACATCCGAATGTAATTAACATGGAAAAAATTATAAGATATAATGATTTACTAAACGAAAAGGGGGAACTCAAAACTAAACAAGAACTTAATAGACTAGGGATTGACCTATCATGGTGGCCAGTTACAGATACAATCCAGATATGAAAAAGACAGGAAGACATACGTTTTTTTATAAAGAACCAACTGAATTGGATCAGATTCTAATGGGGATAGATAAGAAATTAATTAAAAGGATATACAATTATTTATTAAGTACTAAACTGGAAGAAGAAAAAGTAAAAGAGACAATGATAACATGGGCCAAGAAGTTTGGCTATATAATAGAATTAGATAAATGGTATAAACTGTGGGACAGAAACTATAAACTTACAATGTCAACAGCGTATAAAGAAAATCTTTATAAAATGTTTTACAGATGGCACCTTTCACCTGCAAGATTAGCGAATATGTATAAAGATAAACCTATGAAATGCTGGAAATGTAATCAAATACCAGGCTCGTATTATCACATGTGGTGGACCTGTCCCAAAACAAAAAAATATTGGAATAAAATACACCTATGGTTGGAAGCAATGATAAAACAACATATAGATTTAAAACCAGAGATATTCCTATTGGGCATGTTACAGAAAACTATAATAAAGGTAATACATATTTAGTTTTACATATATTAACAGCAGCTAGGATAGTATATGCACAACATTGGAAAAATGAATAAACTCCTACAGAGGGAAATATAATTAAAAAAATACTGAAGTGCACAGAAATGGATAGGTTAACGTTAAAAATTAAAGAAAAAGAAGAAACTGACTACTATATGACATGGGAGTTGTTTTACCAATGGTTAGCTGACAGAAACAGAGGTTAGAAAGTTGGAAATATGAGAAAATGTGGATTATATGAGGAAGATCTATAGCGGATTAGTATATATATATATATTATATACAGTATATATAATTTTTAATCAATGGGAGAAAGAAATTGCTATGTATTTCTTTTTATCTTAGCAGTTAAGAGCATCTGAAGGAATGCTGTCTTATTAAAGGATATATTATTTGACTTTTGTTCTGGAAACACAACTGTTAAAATGAACACATACTATGGTCTTTATGGTGTATATGAAATGAATGGAAAAGCTCTCTGTTCCGTGATTTTTCTGTGTGATCCTCTTACTACATCTCTGGGCTGCAAGTTCAGATGCAGCCTGTGCTATTTTATCCGGATTAAAAATGACATGACAGCTGATGAGTTCTGGTTTCAAAAGCTGTAAAGTAAGCTGTCATCCTTTTTTCTCACCCTTTCCCCTCCAAACTGTATGAAAATATGAAATATCTAACCATCCCTGAACAAGCTGGTGGTTCTAGATTAATGAATGGCATTAACAAAGCACTGATGTGAGGAAGTACATCCCACTTACAATGTCACTAAACAGAGCTCAATAGCCTAGAAGAAAAATTATTATAGGAAACAAGTAAGAAAAATGTTGGGGGGAGGGTAATCAAGGCATTTGATAAAGGGCAGCTTTAAAATTTAATGCGTATGAATTAAATGTTCACATCAAATTACCATTTTTATGTAATAGGTAAAATGCAAACATCTGAGAATCCAAAGATGAAAAATGGCTGCAGTATATACAGTCATCTTTACTTGTGTAAAAGTAATATGGGGAAACTCATGGTCTTCAATAGAAACTAGAGTCATAATCTATAATCCCTGATTATTTTGTCTTTATCATGTACAAAGATAACATTTCTCTCAATTATGAACACCCAATTAAAATTTTCATCCAGTCCTACAGGGGTGGAGTAGGGGAGTCCTATAATATTTGTTGGAAGAGCTATACATAATTAAAGCTACATTACTGCCACACTCCACTATATAATCATTTCCAAAATACACAGCCACTGCTGGATTTCACCAGGTGAGAGAAATCAATGAAAACAGATCAACAATGTCAAGGTTTAGAATTGAAAGCACATGTTTGATTTCAATCTCTTTTCTTATAAAACAGCACTACAAAACAAGTGTATAGTATTTAGCAGATAACTGTATGATCTAATATTTTATCTCATTCTAAAGCCAACTAATTCAAAGTACATTTACTGCACATGAAATTGAAAATATCTATGCTTTAGATTTTGAAATAAAATGCACTTGAACTAGGAATTACTAAATGAAGCAGTGAAGTGCATCTTCTAAAAGCATTTACAGTGGTAAGACATACAAAATGATTTTTTACAGAATATAGTTTTATATGTAATTCTTTTCATAATATTAATTTTTCAATGGTGTACAGCTCTTATAGCCATTCCTGCCTTGTAGAGATAACTGTGTTATTTTTAAAAGTATCCTGAATTTCATAACTTGATCACTGAATTACAACTATGGATCAGTATTTGGCTATAATTTGCAGCAAATGTATCTTATAAAATGTAATTGGCTATTGTTAACACGTGCGCTCAATATTTAACAAATATTTAACAAATTTCAACAATTCAAAGTCATTTGTTGCATTATATTCAAAATAAAAATAAAAATTGAATATACCAAGAGATCCCCAAATGACCAGAACGTCTGCAGTCTTGTGGCAAATACACAGCTATGTCACTAGGAGGACTAGGCCACTTCGACAGGATGTGATATGAGTGGCTTGAGGTCTTATAATTGCCAGCATTTTAGATCCCAATATTGGAAAACATAGCTTGGAGCTGAGAATGTGGCAACTGATCCTATTTCTCTGTTGCCGAACTCAGGGCTTAAAATTACAAACTATCAAAAGAGGAATGGCACATAAATCTGTGATACTTTTATACTACAATTAAAAAAGGAAGTGCAAAATGTAGACCAACAAATATTTGTTTCTTTGCAGGCTAGTATGCCAAACCACAGGATGCTTTGAGTTTTCATGCCAAATTCTCAAAGCAATTTTCTAAACAGTGTCTTGGACCAGATGATCTGTTAGCAGTTCCCTTTAGCTGTATGTTTCATGCACCATTAAAATATTCAATAGAAAGGTAAAGAAATCTGCTATTTCTGGATCTATCCTTAGTTTACTTTCTGTTTTCTGCAAATATAATTGACAAATACCTTATTGTCTGCTGAACTATTCTCTGGAATTTCATGTTAATGAAACATGACATTAAATGCAGCTAATTGCACTTTTAATTTGAAATCCAATTTAGATTTCTCAGTTCTTTCCAGAAGATTATTCATTTTCTTTTCAAGAACACTGCTTATTCTGACCTATCTCTACTAAATTCAGTTGGTCCTTCTACTTCTTTGCAATGTCTTTTGACCCCTATTTTACATTATTTTCTATCAACACATTTACTATCAGATTTACCCTTATGTGAAAGAAGTTTATATGCAGGCTTACAGTAATGCATGGTTATGTATAACTCAAAGAGATGCTGCATCATTACAGAAAATTGCAAACTGATCTAGATGACATGTGCAGAAGGACTGTCAATGGGGAAGAAGGATTGGAAACAGGAAGCTGCACATATTTTGAAGGCAACAGATATGGTCCTCTATTTTATGAAAGAGGCACCAAAGGTTAATGTGGGAGACATTTTGTGAAAATAATCTATCTATAGAATAGATGGATAGATGGATATCATTTATTCATCCATCTGTCCATTTATCTGGAGATAGCTTGTCCTACCTGTGTGAAATTCTATAGGAATTTATGCCAGTGAAAGTGCTAATTAATTGTTCCTTTAGGGTGATATCCCATGAATCTGGGTATCTCTGAATGGAGGAAATTATAAATATTTAGCTGTTAATAGGCTAAATGCTGCAAATAGATGAGGGTCAGGAAAAGCAAGATTCCCGCTGAGTTTCTCTTTAGGCATTTAATTCAGTGCACTTTTTTAAACCCTAGTTGAACAGTCTTAAAATGGGTCTTCTTTACCACATCAAAGACAAGCTGGGAAAATTTAGACAAGGGAAAGTGCTGTTAAATCTCACAATTCAGCATCAGATGCTATATTATATCCAAGTCTGCAGAGACTGTATGGAATCCAATTTGCCATTATTTAGTAGGAACCATTCTGCTTTTACTGCTGTTTTTCTTCATTCTTATTCACTATTTACCCAATTATATCTATCCTTATTAGACCCCTGCTGAAGGCAGCAAGGCACATTTAGTCACAGAAGTCCCACTGCATAACTTAATCCTATTATCTTTGGATAAAACAGGGATGCAAAGAGGGCAGGCTAGCTTACCCTCCCCACTCCCCAAGAGAAAGAATGCTATTCCCCATCCCTCTGCCTAATGTAATTAAGATCTGGAAATAAAACCCATTCCAGTCCTTATCCAAAGTAAGCATCACTGTCATTGCTCAGAAATGAGCTACTGCTGTGATGCAGAGATGACACTTTAGTGACATTTTCTGATATCTGCAGATTTTGCGGCGCTATAGCATTATAAACCAAAAGGCTTCGAGGTTTAAAATGCTTGAATAATAAAAGGAGAAACTGTCTTTCCTTCTCTTCCTTCAGCCAAGACTCCAGCCAACTAAAAGCAAAGTTCTCAAAATAGCGCTCCATTGCAGTAGAACCTAGCAGTGTTGGTTACAGACCCACAACACAATAGTGGGGAAACTGAATTCTCCTCTTAACTATGGAACCTTGCATGGATAGAAGATGATTCTGAAACTGTAAAATTAAGACTCCCAGGAATCTAGCTCACTGAAGACTTACAATGTGATCAGTGGATTTCAGGAATGGGTATATACAGGTAGTCCTCGACTTACAACAGCTCGCTTAGTGACCATTCAAAGTTACAAAGGCATTGAAAAAAGCTACGTATGACTGTTTTCCACAGTTATGACCATTGCTACATCCCCATGATCACGTGATCAAAATTGAGATGCTTGGCAAGTGACTCATATTTATGACAGTTGCAGTGTCCTAGGCTCACATGATGATCTTTTGTGACCTTCTGACGAGCAAAGTCAAAGGGGAAACCAGATTCACTTAACAATTGTGGCAAGAAAGGTCATAAAATGGGGCAAAACTCACTTAACTAATGTCTCACTTAGGAAAAGAAATGCTGGGCTTAATTGTGGTCTTAAGTCAAGGGCTACCTGTATTGGAAAGGAAAAAGGAAAAAATGTGTGATGTAGGAGAAAACGAGGAAAAAAAAGCAAAAGTATGTGTACTATCATATGGATGTTAGGATTTTGGTAAGGACTACTTTTACACAATAGTAACAGTAAATAAAAATATTTTGTAAGGCTTCCGCCATCTGGTTTTCTCCCGCCGGGGCACCCTGGAAAGGGTCAAAAGTCACCCTGGAGGGGCGACGAGTATGAAGAGGACCCCCAAGTGATCACGGAAGGGCGGCAGCCCTCCCGTTTGATCCGGGGCACCTCTTCGAACCAACGGGGAAAAGATCGGCCATCAACATGGCCCATCACTAAGCCGCTACCAGCCGAGGCCAAAATTACTACCAAGCACTTCGAAAGCACCGCGGAGGAATTGGGTGAGACCTTATCTTCTTTGTACCCTAAGTATCTTCCGGTAAAAAGCTTCTCTGAAATTTCTTCCCCCTGTGAGGAGAGAGGGAAGGGAACGTCTTCCTCTCACCCTCTAAAATGGCGGCGTCAGACAACTTAGGGGAAATAAAGCTCTGAAAAGAATATCTAAATAATTGGACTTGCATCTGCCTGAAATCTGGGGACCCAAAAAATTCCTACTCTCATGGGGACTTGCTATTTTATCTACTTCTAAAAAAGATGAAAAAGGAACTTAAATCGGATAAAAACCTAGCCTGGATTTGAAAAAGACATTAAATGCTATCGGGGACATCTTGTGGCGAAACTTGGTACAGCAACTGAATATTTGACAAAGAGACTTGCTCATAGCCCAAATCTTGACACTATCTAAAAGAGATTAAAAGCTGTGAGAACAGCTGGGCAGTGAAATTGGCTCTTAGAAACTGTGGAGGTGAACACCTACTGACTCTTGTTTAATAAATAGCCTCCACTAAAGGACCATCTATAACCATGTTTGAAATGGAGGACGACCAACAACAAATTTCGGCTAACTATAAACTTATACTTGAAAAAATCCTTGAAGCCACCGAGATAATTAAATCTAGACTGAAAGACAAAGGCGCCAGTTTAAATCTACAAAGCGAAACCCCGATTCCAACTAAAGAATCTACAATCCAAAAAACAACAGAAGCGGAAGAAACTAACACCAAGATGGAGGACCTTAAACATCAACAAGTACAACCTATTGAAAATTTAGACAATCAAATAACAATTATAAAATTGGACATGACTCTCTACTCAAGCCAGAAGAATCCTGAGGAAGAAGAAGACCAGATCGAACTGAAGACAATTACACTAGAGCAAATATGGGGAAGTGGGTCATCAGGGTGACAACTTAATTATTATAAATGGGCTAGTTCTCCTAGAAAACTGATAACTAGATGGTCTCCTTTGATTCAACTAACACGTACAAGAATGAAGGAAGATCTATCAGATGAGTTAAAAGCATTGGTGTGGAAGCCTGGTTGGCATAAAAAGAAAGGTAGAGTTAGACTGAAAAAAGGGGGTCTTTTGGTCCACTGCAGATGATCCTAAATTGCTAACTATTGGGCTAAAGGAGGATTCTGAGATAGTGGGAAATTTGATTATTAGATTAAAATAGTTGGAAATTAGTAAAAAATAAGGGATTAATTTGTTTAATATTGAGAATTTAGAATTATATGGGAAATGAAAGTCAATTATTAGGAAATAGGCTTGAAATATTGTTTAGCCCAGATAATATAGAGAACAAAGGATACTCCACTATTAAGGTGATGATGTATTGGGGCGAGAAATAGAAAATGTTTATAATAAAATTAGAATATTTCTAAGTAAGTAATATGTGTATTTTAGACATTATAGTTTTTATGTACTGAGATAAAGGAAATTTGGGCTACCCGAAATTTAAATACTTTGAATATTAAAGGTTAAATTGCAGTATTGTAATTAAAACTAAAAATTAGGTAAAACTTAAAAACAGGATACGATATGTATAATCATAAAATGTATTGATAAATGTGATAATAAAGTTCTAACTGAGTTTGATACAATCAGAAATCTACTAGCTTTAATATGATATAGCATATGTTAAGGGAAACAAAGAAGAAATATCTGATGATGTAACCTGAGATATGTACTAAAGATTTTGTTATTGAACTTTTACTAACCCAATCACCACATTGCTTTCTAAATACTTCGATGTAAAATTGGAAAACCAATAAAACATACATACATACATACACACACACACACATAAACATTAAGGTGGTTTCCTGCTTAACTCAAAAGAAAAAAAACTTTAATTGAACAACAAAAAAATCACTTGTAAAATTAATTGAGGTTTCAGGGAACAGGGGCGTTGAACAAATTTACTATTGAAAAATAGAGTATGTATATGTCAAAAGAAATTAAGCCAAATGCTGTCCTGCAGAAAATCTGAATATCTTATATAAACAAACCTGGAATGAATCCAGTGGATCACTCTAACCGTTCCTAGAAACAGGATTTCATAGTACTTCTATCAGATACCAGCTAATTTTTTGTGAAAGACTACAGAAAGAAAATATAACAAGCTGTATCCTAAGTTACTTAATCTGCTCTTAAATTTTGTTAAGTTCTTCATAATGTTAAATACATAAGCCCTTATAATTTAAATCGATTCTATTTATTTTAAGCATTGTTATCCAAAGTTAAAAATAGAGACTAACAAAATAATGTAAATGCAAATCAAACTAAAATAATATGAAGCATCAAAATACATCTGATTATATTTCATACTGATTTACTGATATTCTATGCACTTACAACATGGAAAAGCCCCATAAAAATGGGCATTTTGGCATGATTTTAAGCTGGCTTCCTACTATTAATGCTTCAGTATATTACTGTATTCCACTGTGCCATTTTTTAAAAAAAAAATGTATTAATACTCTCAAGTTGAACTTGTTTCTTGGGGCTACATTCACATGGATTTCAGGCAAAGTTACAGAAATACTGTATTTGTCACTACATTACGCTACAAAAATGTCTGTTGATTTTTTTAAAACTTCCCAATCTGTCAATTGTATAGGTGGTCTCTTACCTAATTATTAATTAGGACTAAATTGACTTGAGTTTCTGAGATAAGACTAGTTTGGCCAGGTGCTGCCACCTGCTGTTGTTATTAGCAATCCAATCCTTTTGTGTTCATTGTTATAGTTACTGCGACACAAGGTTATTATTATATACTGTTTGGGATCAACAAATTAATGGACATTATGTCCTTACATTTTGGTAATATCTCATTCAGAATGTGGGGATGGTCTAGATGATGCAAAGAATGCTTGGATCTAGCAAATATTCATAACATTTCTAAGAACTCAAAGTGACTTCTTCACCCATCACTTAGAATGAAATTAGAGTTTACATCTGTGAACAAAGATGTCTAAAATCCATATATTATAACATATTATATTAGTCTTCTGGCTAATGTCTGCCCTCAGAATGGTAAGATCCAGTTTTTCATCTGGTTATATAGGGTTTGTTTAAAAAGCATAAAATAAAACCACCAAAAACAATGGTAAATGGGAACCATCTAATACAATTAGCTCCAGATGTATTGATTTATTTAAGGTTGCAATCCTAAGAAACAGAATATCTTGGAACAATACATCATTTAATAGTAAATGCTGGATGAAGTAAAAACAGTCAGCTCACTGAAGGTACTAATAATGAACCTAAAGCTCTGATGTTTTGAATACATAAGTGAAAACCAAAATCACAAGTGAAGATATTGCAGTTTGAAAAAATTATAGGCAACTGAAGAGGCTGACAGAAGAGAAGGTGACTAGATACTATCACTGATAACAGAAACTTTAAAAAAACTGACAAAACAATGTTCTTATCATCATAAAAAGTAAGAAGAGTTTGAGTGACACTGAATAGCAAGAATTTATATTATTTCATGCATTGATTTTCACACTCATTTTGATGTTACATTATTGTACATCACCACCAAAATGACATATTACTTGCTAAAGATATGATACATTTGAAAGGAAATGTTAAAATATGATGAACTATTACTAGCATTCTGATTGATGGAAGTCCATACACTTTGGCTGTAAAGTTAGCAATACAAATAGCAAGTACAAAAAAACCTTTTTTTTTTTTTAAAAACCCCCCCCCCCCCATAGAATTATCTTCCTAGGTTAGCTTCAGCTTTCTACAATTAGTCAGAACTTTTTCTCAGCTCTATCTGGATATGGCACTTTATTTTAAAAGCAAGCTACAATTCTTCTGTCCTCCACAAATATTTGAAAAATATAAGGAATCTATACACTAACTTTCAGAACAAATCTGAGTTTAAACACAAACAAAAGTTTGCACAAGCACAGTTCAGTGTGTGCAATACTTGCTAAAAGTCAAACCCCCTTTAGTTGAAATAGTTAAAACGTTATGTGGTCTTTGGTGCTGTCTGAAGACAATGCCCTGTGCACTGATGATGTTAATCAAGTTTCATAATGAAATGCTGCAAGAAAACAACCAAATTCAGAGAGCACCAAGGACACCATAGTTTAATTCTGAGCTACAAATATTTTCTTCTATCCGTTAAGAAATCATATTATTTGAAGAAATGCTAGTATACCAATTAAAATCAATCTGAAATAATCAAATAAAAAACAACAACAGACAACTTTCTATTCACAAGCAACAATTCAAATAACATTGGCTAAAATAGAAATCTTCAATAAGTCTATATTGGAAATTGAACAATGAGGAGTTTTATGTCCTTCTGTAGGAGAAGAATTCCACAAATATGGAGACATCATCATCATCATCGTCGTCACTGTCCTCCTTTCACTCTCCCCTGACCCCAAAAAATGCCTGTAAGTAATGCTCACAGGACAGATGGATGAATTCCGCAGCTGATTTTTAAAACCCTAGACCAGGGGTGTCAAACTAGCAACATCACGTGACGTGTTGCGACGTATCACAACTTTTTTTCCATTGCCAGCAATGGGTTGGCTGTGGTTTCGGCATGATGCATCCGGCCCGTGGGCCGGCAGTTTGACACCCCTGCCCTAGACTGAAGTTCTTCACAATAGTTACTTGCAGGTATGAATCTGTTTCCTTCTCTCTCCCTTCTGAATATTCCCACATTTTCTTATTCTCATTCACATCAAATCAAATTAAATCTAATATCTTTATTATGCTCTTTGACCAGCCTTTGTAATTTAATAGTAATAAAAATCATACACACACACACACAAACACACATACATATATAAAATACAGTAAAAGAAGGAGTGGTTTAACATAACCAATAGTTGTTAGGAAGGGAGATATGTAATGATATAATAAAATCAGCATGTCTAATTAGCATTTTTCACAGATGTATGACTTGGTAAAAAAATTTGCCCACCTGATGTGTAAGTGTAGGGTTAGTGACCCTTAAAAGATAATGAACACAACATTTATCTGCATGGCCCTTGTCTTTGAGGATGATTGGTGCAATCAAAGCATGTCTTGGGGCAATTTATAAGAACGTGGGCAAGTGTTTCTACCTCCCTAGAGCCACAGGGGCAAAGTCTCTGTGAATAAAGGGCCCCGTGAAATCTTCCCTTCAGTAGGGGTGATGGGAGGGCATCAAAGCAGGCTCTAGAAAAGGCCCTTCTATATTTGCTTAATATTAAATTGTTTAAGTACTCCGCAGTAGAGGGCTTGAGGCTGTCTAACAATTGCCGAAAGGATTCAGGGCATTGGCGATATCATTTTGTCAATGTCCCTAATTCTCTCTTTTATTTTTGATTTGGCTTTCTCCAGGATTAATTGGCCTAAGTATTTGGGAGAAAGGCCAAGACTGCAGAGTTCTGCTATGCAGGGATGGTGTCAATGGGTTTGGTGATTGTCTGACAGCAGTAAAAGCATCAGGTCTGTAGGGTTGAAAATAATTCTAAAGCCTGAGAATAGGATCTTAATCCAGGCCTGAGCCATATTACCTCATTCATATCACTACAGCTTCATTTCCTTTCAGTCCTTCAGACTCAGATATTCCCTTTTAATTTTTGAACTTTGCCTGATGCAAACATGACAATAGCATTCCGGTTTGGTATTGTTCATGCCTATCTCAGGAAAGCAAACTTTTTTTCTGAGAGATGTGCCTCTTTCCTCAATGTTCGTTTTGGAATGAACAGATGTGAGAATTCCCAACTAAAATGAAAAAGTATTTTCAGACATCTGAGATTATATGAAAGATTACCTGCTTATTCAGAAGCTCAGAAGAAAAAAAAAAAGCAAAGGCAGTATTGCATATCTTGATGAAATCTAGAAGGCTGGTTTTTTTGTCTAACAACTACAAACAATATTTCTGGAGCAAGGCACACATGTATTATTGAATGCTGATTAAACAAAGAAAAATAATCTGAGAAAGTACTTTGGGCATCATAGTTTCAAAAAGTTTGGAGTGATAGATTAGTAGTTGTTTGCTTTCACTTCTTATTCTAATGATGGTTCTTGACTTAATTGGCTAGTTAATTCAGGAAATCAAATCTAGATCACTGAAATTGACAAACAGTCACTGAGGAAAGATATTACTCTTTAAAAGCATGAAGGATAACAGTGGAAATGATGTATATATTCTGCTATGAAGCAGGCCACCATAAGGTGAATTGCAATGAGTATGGATTAAATGTGATCTTCATGTTTCTTTGTCATTGCTGGTAAAGGCCACTTGCAATTATTTGGCCTAAATATAAGAAGATATACATCTGTGCAAATAATACCGCATGTTTACTTGTGTTGATAACAAGAACAAAACTTGCTGGGTTATTAACCTGATCTCTGTGTTATCACAAGTAAACATCAAAGTTTGCAATCTTAGAATACTTAAATTGTACTTTAGGAGGGAAATTAGGAAAATACTACCCCATATGAAATGCATTAAATATTCTGTTTAAACTAATCATCCTCCGCCAATTCATTTCTAAGTTGAAAGGCTTTAGCTTATTATTATATAGCTGCTTTTCTGCTGATCATTTGTTTTTGTCATTCTTGTTAGAATATTGACGCTTTTGAACTTTAGCGTTGGAGAAGACTCCTGAGAATACTATGGATCATTGAAGAATTCAACCTAGAATTTTCACTACATGCACAAATAACAAGGATCAAATTATCTTACTTCAAAGACATATTGCAAAGACTTGGCTCTCTGGCAGGGAGAGATGGAAGGAAGGAGAAGAGAAAGATGACCAGTAGTAAAGTGGATGGACTCAGTTACTGTGGTGATCGGTGCAATTGGAAGACCTGATTTTCATGGAGAAAATCTATGTGGTCACCAAGAGTAAAAAAACAATTTGATCAATCAATCAAACTATTAGGCAACCCTTCCAGTTGCTTAAAAATATAGGAGCATTTATAGAGGAACTTTTTTTATATAGCAACACTGTGCCTGCTTCCTTGGAAGTTCAGCACCAGTGAATTTAGGATTGTACTGTTAACATACAAGGAAGTATGTAATACAAATATATTTCTTACAATCCTCTGGAAAATGAACAAAGTAGCAGTAAAAGCTGTTACTAAAAATTATCTACTTTTCATAGGGAGGATTAGTTTAAATTATTGCATGTTTCACATCTTTCTTATATCACCTCTTGATTTCAAAGGTTCTTCATAATTATTGATAATTAAATGAATGACAATAAAAATGATAAGATTTTACAATCTGACAGCAGACTGTAGAAACACTTTTAATCTGACACCGATTAGTAGTCTTCTTTAAAAAAAACGCATCTGAATAATCAAACAGCATTTTTTCTTGGCTAGTTTTAAAAAGCTATTTATACCATTCAGCAACTTTCATCTAATGAGTCTTTTATTTCCTTGAGGGAGCTCCAATGCTGTTGTCAATTAAAAAAACCATCCATTTCAGGAGATCTAGAAATTTAAAAAATATATCATTAAAAAACCTTTCAGTCTCCAAAGCATCAACTTGTAAGTACAATGACATCATCATAGAAGCCCATGAGTGAGCAGAACTGTTGAATTTTATTAACTTTATAAACCGTTTTTGCCTAATAGTTTAAACATATGTCATACTATGTTGAATAAAAATTACAATGTTAAGAGATTAATACTAAAAGATATTTCAATATGATACTTTGGAAGTTTCTACATTGTCATATTTAAAATTTATCATAGAAGTCTTATCCAGAGTTGTAAAAGCTGAAACATTTCCCTAAATGATCAATCATGCAATTTTGTCTTCAATAGGTATTTCCACATGGTGCCTTTTATATGAGCTAACTGCACAATCATTTCACATATTTGCTGCATTCTGACAATGCAGAACCCCAAATTTTGTGTCAGGGTTCTTCTTGTTTTGTCTGGCTTTAAGCTTAGTTTGTCCATTTTCTTCTTGTTCATTATCAAATCTAATTCAAGTATACTGTATTGGCTGGGTGCTTGGAGTTAGGTGACATAGAAAAGAAAACTGAGCATCCTCATTATACTATACTTCCTTCTGTCAATAATTGTATTACTATTGATGACAGAATGGAATCCTATGAGTTATCATAGGCTAATGGTCATAGTGCCACACAAACATGCCTATAGAGACAGATGACACCGTTATTTTAACACAGAGAAATGATACCAGCTGTTTTAATGGTTCAAAAAGAGGTGCTTCTCAATGCTTTCCAAAGCCTTACTGATTACAATCCAACAGCACAGATAAAATAAACAGCAACATAGTGCCTCTGGAGCCTAACCTCCCAAATTTCAAGAATGATTCAATAGTCAATGGAACTAAAAAATTTAGGAAAACCCAGAACTAACATGATTTACTTCCATCACCACCCTCTTTATTTTTTCAGTGTTTGGAGTATATGATCCATAAATATTACTTACTGAGTTATGCAACTTGTTGATTGCATTTACAGATTATCCTCTTTTCCCTCCTAAGAATGCAAGGAGTTATACATAACAGACTCTAACTTTATTCCAAAAAAGAACAAGTTAAATTAAACTGCACTGAGAGGAGGTGATAAAATCTGTGATCAATTTGAATCTGAGTCTTCCCCATCCAAATCTAACATTTTAATGATACTACTATATGGTTTACAAATTTTTGTAGGTAATCTCTGAAACATGTCTGTTAATGCAGAACCATCTCTTTCTTAACCACCTTCGCAATGTATGAAGCCTGTGTAACAATTATACATAAAACACAAATGCACGCTTAATATGTAACAAAAGAAGAACAAATAAAAGTAATTACTAAGTTTTGGAAAGGTTACTTTTGCATTTTTTGACATCGTAAAAAAGTATCAGTGTAACATTTTTCTGGAATGCTTTTTCTATAAGCACTACATTATACCCTTCATCTTTTGTAACTTTCTGCCTTTTCAGTTTGAAGTTTAACCTTTTCACCTGCTGGAGAGATGCCAAAGAGATGCTAGCAAGAAATGGACAAATTTTCTAATAGGTCACCATCCACCGAGAAAATAAAGGTGATCTGGTACTTTAGTTTTCAGCAAACTGTTTGGATGGGATGTTCATGGATTATCATAGATCAGAAACTTAGAGAAGAAGTCAGCATGTCATGTTAGAGAGGAGGCCAGGAATTCAATCAAGCTTTCCAAGGATTTTATTTAGCAAAACATTTTTTTTTATCTGTAGCAAAAAAAGGGGGAGGCTTGCTTCATTTATTAAAAGGAAATTAACTTGGCAATAATGGTTTTCTTTGTCCCCAAAATATTTCAAGCATGGGCAATTCTAACTAAAGCTTCAATTTTATGTATGTATTTTGAGCAGTTAGCTTCATGGGTATATGTATATGCATATGTATGTATATGTATATACGTATATGTATATGTGTATGTGTATATGTATATGTGTATACACACACACACACACACACACACACATATGTAGGTCTTAAAGTAAAATATTGCTTAAAATTAGGGCCTAAAGTTCTAATCCTATATATATATAGGATTAGAACTTTAGGCCCTAATTTTAAGCAATTTTTTACTTTAAGACCTACATTGCTCAGAAGTAATTACAAGTGCACTTACATAATCATGCTGTTGGAGCAGAGATTGCTAAAGACAGCACGATGACTACACCTCTTGTTAATGTGATTAGACTCCCTCTGTAGACAGATGGCATATTGATAATCAACTAGGAAGTCGAAAGATCCCCCTTTTTCCTTTTGTTGGTCTCTTTAGAGAGTGCATGGGTGGTCCTTATCATGCAAAGTCAACTAATGAATTATTACATGTGGTTTGTTGTAGATGAATACTCATTATCACCTAATCCAAAAGAATGTCATATGTTGGCAACTGAATCAGTTTTCTAGTTCTACATCTATGCATTTATCCTATAAGAGAAAAAAATAGTACCCCAACTAAATACATAAAATATATTGAATTTCTTTGTCAGCCAGTTGTCTAGCAGTAAATATGACTGAAATAGGGACATTTTTCAAGTAACCAATTGCAAGATGAGAATGTAGACTGGAAAACAATGAGATGTAATACAGTAGTGTGTTCGTTCATGTTTGTATGGATCCAAATATTACTGATTGATAGGAGTGCTGATATTTTTGTATATTATCTTTCTGGAATTCTGGTTAGCCCCCACCCTGCTGGCCTTTCATAAGGCACAATATAGCTTGGGGATGGAATCTCTTTCTTGACTATGTTAATGCTGGCTTTTATGATTTCCTGCTGTTGTGTGTTTTTATTTTTATTTTTTTAAAAGTATGGTAATAATCATTATATTCTGTTTATTCTCAATGAAGATAACTTTGAAAAATCTGGGCTTTTAAAAATTATAGTACATAATACATGAAGTACTGTATGCTAAATACATACTGATTTACAATGGTCAGAGAATGAAGTAAGCTATCAAATCTTAGGCTGTAGAAAGCAAAGACCTTCTATTGTATTTTGATTCATTTTCATTTTCCTTTGCCTGAAGAAGGAAAGCTAAACTAAGATTTGGATGACCAATGCAAGCATAAATTTTTAACCAAGAAATCATAAACACTAAACCTGTTTCCATGCTGAATGTAATCAAGCTTCATTGTATATATATTGAATTGGTGATGAGAAACTTGAGAAGCTTGCATTAAAATTCTCCAAGCTCTCTCATTATGATAGTAAACTTCTAGCTTTCTAAGCTACAACTCTTAGCTGAATTTTACCTCCATCTTTTTCAATAATTACTCTTGGATTTTTGCAACAAACGATAAAGGAACAATAAATAATAATTTCCTTTTCCCCACCTCCAAAACTACATTTTTATTCTTTTCTTTTTGGAAATCTCCATATTATAAATGACTGAATATGTGTGTGCATTTATTTATTTCCTTAAATGGGATTATCCCTGTTCATTCCACTAAATAATTGATATTGGCATTTAATGACTGGTATGTGTTGCATTAAGTTGCAGTTCAAATACACTTAAACATGCTCAACAATCCCATAGCTCACGTTATTTAGTCTTATTTCCTTTTAAATGAAATTCAGAAACTTATCCAGCCAATGTGCCAGTTCTCTGGTGCTAAACTATGCTTACCTGTTAATAATCAACAGGCAAATTGGAAGGATGTAGAAAGTAAAATTGTCCTGCTTATAAAAATTACCTGCTTATGATATAAAAAAAATCAATTTTTATTATGCAAGCCCTCTTCTGCAGCAAAAAAGTAATATATTAATGGAAGTAAGGAAGGTCTTTAAAGAACCTTAGAAATTCAAAAGAAAACATTAAAATTGAATAGTTAACCAGATGCTGCATTGTAAATGCCTTGAAGATACTTTTTATCCACCAGAGAAAATACTAATAGTGTCCCTAAATGTCTGGGATCGGGGGCATGTGGTCTAAAAACAGAATTGCAACTTATTGCCTTCTCTTACAGATTTTGAAGTGGTGGGATTCTCAGTTATCTAGGATATCTACTACAGCAGCGAAATTGCCTGCTATTTCTTGGCTATGGAAACAGGACTGCCCTATTGTACAACTGAAGAAATTCTACTGTTCCTACCATTTCATGTACACTGCTCATGAAAAACAAACAAATGTATTTTCAAATTAGTGTTAAGATTACTGGTAGCTCAATTTATTTTATTCTATTTTATAAATATGATGCTATTTGATGTATTTGTATGTTATGAAACTAGAATTCAAAGAATTTTGTAATTTTTCATTTCTTTACCCTTATAGAGCAGGGATATCCAATTTTGGCAACTTTAAGACTTGTGTACCTCAACATCATGCTGGTGGGGATTTCTGGGAATTGAAGTTCACAAGTCTTAAAGTTGCCGAGTTTAGACACCTCTGTTATAGAGGCTTTTGATTTTTATTCATGAAAGCCATTGTTACAACATTCATAACGCTTGTGATGTAGACATACTATAGTTGTAAGGCTCAAATTCTCTCAATCTATGAAACGCTAAATGTGTGGGAACTTCAACTCCCCATGCATGTTTGGCCAAGATCGCTAGGAATTGAGGGATTGATAATCCTACCACACAGTATCCACTATGGGGCACACTGTGAGGCAGGGTTGACCTAGAACCTCCTCACTTTAAACCTACACTAAGGATGTACCTGTAAAATACTGTCTTCACTACCCATTGCCTTCCAATGCTGATAATACAAACAGAATTATCACTGCCTCAGAAATGAAATATTTTTAATATTACCTTGTTGCACTCAGTTAAGCAAATATAGAATGCCTGGTGATTTTCCCGAGTGTATTTTCTGCTCAAAGGCTCAATCTTATTTTAAAATGTCATGCATGTTGCTATTACTACTGTTTTATCATTTGTCAACAAATAACACTACCTGCTTTAGCAGTTCTCGTGAGGGATTTTAAATTGTTGGCATAAAATTCCAGCACATTTACTATTTTTTTTTAAAAAAATAAGGAACTTGATTGTCACCTATGATATTTTAAAGATCACTCCTCATATAGATATCATGCTGGAAATTAGATGCAGGGCTTTACTTTCCATGGAACATTATGCAGAGACACTCTGGCTAATAAATCTTTGGAGCTAATGCATTCCAGATGGAAGCCATGTCTCACAGATTTAACCTTCCTAAACCCTTCCAAAAATTCCTCCCACCAAAACCTCTCTGAATAAAATATATATGATTGAAACAGATTAATTAATATATAGCATCTACATATCACTCCAGATCATAATTACTTGTGAAAACCCTCATATTCTTTTGAGACAAATTTCCATTTTTGGACAATCCAAGACAGAAAAATGCCCCAACTTTAATTTCTTCACCAGGCCTTAACAGTGCTATAAAGAGAACAACCAATTCTGTCACCTGAAGTTTAATACATGACTAACAAACACAGGAAAAAACGGGGGGGGGGGGAGGGGATCAAGTCTCTTGCAGAAACCACTAATTAACATCACAGTTTAATCATGTCACCATGTTTAGTAGGCTACATCATTAGTTTATGTCAAGCTGAAGCAATGAAATACTAAAACACCTACATGTAGATCTTTACAAATTCAGGCAAGTAAAATGGGAAGGTCAGTGTTAGACAAGACTGTAACTATACTTCTTGTATATAGAAACCATTACAAATCATCATGACAACAGGCTTGGGTAGTTTTTATATATGTTACTGTTGCTTTCTTGTCAGACAATTTCCAGCTACATTTTTAAAAAATTGTATATAAACATTAGAGATTAACCAAGAAAAACAAGTGCTTTCCTTCATTAATTTTCTGTGATATGCTGAAAGGTTCAGAGCAGAAGGAATTGCTTTAAATAAAACAAAAAGAAAGCCAGAGAGGATTCTGTAAAGTGCCCCATATCTGAAAAAACTAAGAGTACAATCCAAATTCATTAGTTAAGAATTTCAATAAGGTTAATGTAAAAATTAAACATTTGCTTCTCCTCATATCCCACTCAACTTAAATGTGTATTGCTTGCTCAGCAATCTTTTACCTTCTGTTCTAATCTGAAACTCCTTTATTACAATCTCTTCACTGTCAAATTAGAGTTTTCAGGTTGTCCTAGTTTAACTCGACTGGTTCCATGCATGACTAGCTAACTTTATACTAATATTATGCTTCCCCTTCTCCCTGGGACTCTACAAAGAACTAAATTTTGTCCAACATTCCATGTACTAGGAAAAACTGCATGTGGATTCAACAGTCTTCTTTTTTGTATTACATTTTTAAGACTTACCTACAGTTGTTGGTATGCTGTACCTACAATTGTTCTAGAACTTTTTTCTTCCAACCAATCATATGTTATTTAAACTTCCAATCTTCTATTTCTACTTGTATGTTTTACTGCTCATTCAAACACAAAGATCCAGTTTTCATGATCGCATCCCTGTCGAGTAAGCTGAGATGCATATGAAATTGAAACTTCCTTTCTTAGGGCATCTCAGACACTCATGGTCCAATTAACTATACATGTTCAAACTTCAACACTGTGTTGATATAATTCCAAATAGTAATTTGACATAAGTTCAAGATAATGGCTTACTTAGAATTTTATAATGACACATTCCCAAACTGGATAAAATAGGAAATTATGGTTAATTGCAGAATCCAAACTGGATTCAAGTGGTAATAGAAATAGACAGCACTGAATGAAGGCCACTTGTTTCTGTTGTTTTCTTCTCAAACATTTGCATTTGGAAAAGGTATATTCAGGAAACACACAACTAAATAAGAGGGAGAGGGAGAGGGAGAGGGAGAGAGAGAGAGAGAGAGAGAAAGAGAGAGATGTATTGAGATCTGCATTTTAAAAGATTTTTAGATAATTTTTGTCCAAAATTCCATGTATTAGGAAAAACTGCATGTGGCAGATGTGGATTTTTCAACACAAAGGAATTTTTGAATAATGCATGAAAACCTGTAAAAGACTTCAGTTTGACACAGATTATAGTTTGATCCACACATCCCTAGTAGGGTTTGCCTAGGCAGGTATAGTACTAATTTACTGTATATATTTTGCATTAAGCTGAGTTATCGCTATCCAATATCCCATTGAAGATTTAGCATCTTTCTACCAAATTCTTTTCTTCTTTATTTGATATATGATCACCCATCCAGTAAAACTTTAGCTGCATCTTCTCATTTGTTTTCTATAATCAATCTGTTTTTATATGACTGCAATTTGCTTAATCTTCAAATATATGTCAAAATTGTTAGAAATTCACAGCAGATCCTGGTTTCTATGAGCATCATGACAAAGACATATACTTTTATCTACATTTGATAAAACCTCGTATGCCAAAATTAATAAAATATTTGAAATCAATATAGTACTAAGTAATAGAATTAATAAAATATAAACACAAAATTCCATCATATATACATGCTTGTTCATAATTATTTCTCTTATAAACACTACTAACTCTACCTTTATTAAACGAATTAGTTTCAGAAATTAGCATTTGGCCAGACATGTAGATATTATTTAATTGGATAATGGTAATGTATTTCTGTGAGATATTATTAGCTGTTTAATGATAGTGGACTTTAGCATTTAGAAGAAACTTTGGTGATATATTAATTCTTATATACAATATAGGCCTGATGCTTGTACACATTTGAGTATCATTTATCAAGCAAAGCCGTCCAGCAGAGGGCTCCTTTGAAACAGAATGTAGAAAAAATGGCAAGCTTTTAGCATATAATTGAAATGTAAAGCGATAGCAGTTTATATTTTAGAAAACCACAGACTTCATGCTTTGAGTTTTTGATTGTGAACAGCATTATTAAAAATTATCAGGCTTATTTTCATAAAATACCTAAAATATTTTTTTGCAGGCAAATAAAACCTGCCTTAATTTTAAAATAATGGCAATATATATCCTAAGGGAGACAGCCTCTTTGTTCTTTAGCCATAGGTACATAATGAGGGCTGTAATTAATATTCTCCACTTGTTTTATACTTCTCAAAATCATCCAGAATGGATGGGGCTGAAATATTTGAAGCACATGCATGTGTTTTTCTTCACCCGTTTTAGGAAGAGGTTTAATAAGTAAAATTGTTTTTCTACATCTTGCAAAAACTTTAGAGGCCTCACTATCAGTCTGATTATTCCTAAGGCTGAAGGCACTCATTTTTCTCCTTAATTCTCCCCACTCGCAGTCTTCAGTTTGGGGTCTCATCTATTCTAGTAACTTTCTTCTTCTACTTACTTTTTTCCTGAGGTTTTTTTTAAGCTGCTGTGTTTTTTCTTAGGCAACAGAGGAAACTATGAAGCAAAAGAAAAAGTCTCAGGGCTGCAGGGCCTTCTACTGATGAAAAAAAAATATCTGCCAGTTATTTGTGGCAATGGAGAACGTTATTGTTATCCCAAATCCATCCAATATTTTTTAAGTAAAATAAAGCTATAAATAACATTAAATAGAAATAAAATTTATCATACAGCCATCCCACTTTTGGAGTGCAAGCATCAGCATCCTATAAAAGCCTAATATCCTCTTTCCTCTTTCCCTTCCCTACCTCTTACCAAGCAGTGTAGTCTTGAGTTCCTTTCTCATCCTTTCTCCTGGGCTACACTTATTTGCTAACTTCTTCAAGATCATCTCTGTCCTCCTCTATACACACAAAAGTAGTTAGGAGCCTGGAGATTACCTAGTTACGTTCTGTCACAGCATCCCATCCATAGCTAAAGAGATAGTTCTATAATTGCCTGTTATAACTTTGGCCTGAGGACTCTAGAAAAATAAAGAAATTCAACTTGATGGCTCATCATCATCATCTACTTCTAGAATTATCTATTTATTTCTAAGTCATATTAGTCATTTTAATAACTTTCAGGACAATGTATTAACATTTTTGCAAGATGTCTCTGCTAATCATCTTGTTCATCAGTCAGAAAGGAATAAGAGGAGTCAAGACAGTGTCACATCAGGTTTGAAATCTCTTATGTTATTGGATTGGTAAAGAAGAGGCATTATGTTCTCTAATGAACTGAGAAATTTTATGGGATACTTCATTTGCTCATCAATTTCTTCTACGATAGTATCTATGCCATTAGAGGCTTCCCTTAGTCCTATATAACTGGATTGCACATTACAGGTATTGTATTAATTGTTAAGCACTTTTCAAGAATTCTAATTGTACTGTTTGATGTTTTCTTTTGATAGCTCTATTCTATTTCCTACTGCTACAAGATAATGTGCTTATATTCTAATTGAATCTACTTTCATAATCTTGTGAATTCGTTACTTTTGATCCATGACCCAAGAGTGTTATTTTTAAAAAGATTGCTTATTGTTGCATGATTTGTCGAAGAGGTACAACTAGAAAAAAACCCTGTATCTTTGGTAAATTGTACAGAAGTTTAAAACATGTTACATGGGAAACATCTTCCATTTAATATTTTTAGAGAACAGCAGACAGTATAACCATCTCTATTCCTTTATATCTGATGGAGCCAATTCTTACATTATACCATGGCATGGCTATTGTTTTCATATTTCAAAAACAATACATAACATATCTAGTACATATTCTGATGACTATTGTTTGCCTGCTTTTCAGTGACTGACATATTTTAGACATATCTGATTAAAATGATTTAAGAATCCATTTATCATACATACATTTAATGCTGTCCATTTAATAGTCTTAGAAGAACATTAATGTCAAACACTAAAATCTCTAAAACACTAAAGTGTAAAACAGTAAAATGCCTTGGTTGAAAAGTTCAGTTTTAAGATCCCTCTTAAATTATAATAAGAAAGGGGCCATCCTTGACTCCAGTGGTATTTTTTTACCACACTACAAATCCCATCACTTATACTGCTGATGTTATGCATATTTGTGGCAGAGCCTGCAAAAAGTTTCACAATAAATGCAAGCAAGCTTTAAAAGACCAGGCGGCCCTATGGATAATTTGGGCTTAAGCTGGGAGCAAACTGAATTTGGCTCAGAAAGCAACTGGCAATCAATTTGGGGTTGGTATGGCAGTTCCTAGAAGTGCCATTCACCCCTCATGTTGCTGTGGTCTAAGTCAGTGTGATTTCCAGACCATCCTCAAGGGCTGCACCACAAAAAGTATGTGCAGTAATCCAACACTCTGCTTATATCACTGGAACCTGGAGACTCTCCTCCAAGTAAACATGCAACTAGTTATTTGGACAAAACTGATTAAAACCTCCCACCTTTCTGCTTTTATTCTCCCAACAGTGCTAAATCAAGGAAGACCCCCAAACTGCAAACCTGTTTCTTAAGGGAATCACCCACACATTTGACTTATTCATCTTCAACGTGTCCCTTCATATCCAGTCCACTAGTTATGGAGATTCCAAACATTAGCTAACAGGAAAGCAGTGCAGCTGAACATTATCGTAGGAACCAGTTTCACATCTGCTCATAATTCTTCCTAATGGCTTAATATAGATAAACAACAACATTGCAAGGCATTCCCTCCTCCGATTCCTTAATAGCTCAACATTCTTATTCTCTTCTAATAGCGTATCCAAAAAGATAAGAGAGAACCATTGGAAAGTAATATCAATAGCACTTACACTTATACTGCTTCATAGCACTTTATGGCCCTCTCTAAGCAGTTTACAAATGTCGGCATATTGTCCACAACAATCTGGGTCCTCATTTTACCACCCTTGGAAGGATGGAAGGTTGAGTCAACCTTGAGCTGGTCAGGATCGAACTCCTGGCTGTGGGCAGTGTTAGCCTGCAATACTGCATTCTAACCACTGTGCCACAGCTCTTTTAATAATATGGGAAAGCATACCCCAAACTTCAGATTATTCAAGCACATCATGATATCATGGTCAATGATATTAAAAGCTTCTAAGTAATCCAGCAATTGAAAACAAAGACAATCGGTGCTGTCTTCTGAATTTAAATCCAACCACATGATAGATTATATGGACGTCAGGGGATGCTTTCACTTTCTTCTATCAACAGTTACCTCCTCCTTTCTTCTAAAATTCCAGTGCTATCAGCAATTTTCTCTGTTGACTGACATGTGCAGAATAACCTCTACTCAGAAACTTTGTTCAGGAATTGTGCTGCTGTCACGGTATGGTCTCTACTTATTCCTGATAGAAGAACTCTTGGCCCATGCTACTTCTTGAAATATAAGCAATTTAATTTTACGCAGCAAATGTCTTTTACCAAAACGGGGTTTGAAAGATGTGGATCATAAGATTGGATTTATTCCTCTTCTCCGCACATTTTTTGGGTACCTTCTGCTTGATAGGTGAACAAAATAATCATATTTAAAGTACTGCGTATGTGGTTATCCCACACATCTAGTTTTATCCCCAACTAGCCTGTTGCATATAGGTCACGTTCACATTTCATATAACAAATGTTTTCTTGTATTGATAATGCACTGTGGGAAGCTTCAGTTAATGCAATCTCTTTCCTATTCTTTTGCTTAAAAATTGGGAAGGCTAACTGAAATTTCTCCAAATTAGTTATTGTTTCTTTCTTTGCTTATGTTTACGAATCATTCTATTTGTTTTTCAGACTATAAATTCCCAAAACACGGGGGATAACACCCAAGAGTCTTAAGAAATTTACAAAGTGTTCACAAATATTTTGAAGAGAGCTCATCAGGCTTGTTTTGGCAAAGTAGGAATATTATCAAAACCTGCTCCCATTTTGCCTGGGCAAACTCAGACTGCATGCACTCTGGTGGCTTCTATAAGCAAAACAGGGGCAGTCAAAACTTGGTTCAGCTTTGTTTGTAAACACAGACTATTGTGCACGTGTACACACACACACACACACACACACAGAGAGAGAGAGAGAGAGAGAGAGAGAGAGAGAGAGAGAGAGAGAGAGAGAGAGACAGAGACAGAGACAGAGACAGAGACAGAGAGACAGAGAGAGAGAGAGAGAGAGACAGAGACAGAGACAGAGACAGAGACAGAGAGAAAGGCTTATGGAAGCAAAATGGGAAGCCAAAAGCCCAGAGTGAGTTTTGAGAAATGGCTAATCACATTACTGAAACTGGCAGATGGCTTCTTGCTGGCTGGTGACTTTACGGTTGCATGTGGTAGTGTATCTGTAGTCTTTTGAGTTTTTGTAGAAATATATTTGTTAAGGCAGTTCAGTATTTTTATTCATTTTAAATGCTCATCCTTTGAAAACTGAAAATATTTTCTTGGGTGTTAAGAGAAAATGACTACCTATGGAAAGAGCTTTTAAAGGTAAATCTAAATGAAGGAAATACAATGAAAGTTATGTAACTTTCAGTAAGTGGTTGATTTATGCAACCCTAACACTAATGAAATCATTAGGGGTTTTTTTGAGTTAGGCTACACAAATACTTTTATTATGGATCACTGTTTCATAATGCTGGAGAACCTGCCTTAGGTAAAATCTTGGCACACACCAATATTAAGAACTTTGCTATATTTATTATCTTAAAGTATAGCGAACATGCCCACTTCCTTCCTATTTTAAATATTTATATGTAACTCACTGATATCTCTTATTGTATTTATAGTGTAATCCTGAACAGAATTCACTTCTACTGTATTCAGAAGTAAATCTTGTGATTTCAGTTTGATTGCATTCCTGTATTTTCTGGAAGAGTTTGCCAAAGCTCTCATCTCAGAATGCACAGGAAAACATCCTGGTGCTGTCCAGATGTTTAGATTGTAGCAATTACATGAGACAACCCTTTGGCCAATGGTAAGAAACTATGGAAGCTGTCTCCAAAATATCTGAACAAGCCTGACTAGTCCTGATTTTCCAGGTCTCTTTCTCCCACCTGTACAGATGGAGAAACAGAGCTGGACAAGATCCATCCTCATAATCCTCCTGAGTGGACTGCATAAATCTCTGCTATCCTGCCATGTTCTGCTGTCAAAATGCTGACAGCAGTTAATGGCAAAAAGGAGGAGGGCTGGGGATGGTTTACAAGATGTGCAATGTGCCAAATTCAGAATGGAATGTAGAGCTGCTTAAAGGAATTCCTAGTTCAGATCTTTACTCAGCCACACATCTTATTCCATGACCTTTGTGCTAGTCACAATCTCACTAGGACAGAGTTTCTCTGAGGACAAAAGTAAGGACTCAGTGGTGCATAAGTTGCAACAAAAAGCAATACATTGAATATGGTTCTTATTTTAAAAAAAAAATCTACTTGGCTGCCATCAAAAAGGCTATTTCTTAAAGATATAATATAAATACCACTTATGGTATTAGTAAAAATTCAAGCTTCAGCTCTGTGGCAGTGAAATCAATGGAAGCTAAATGTGAATAAATGAGTGCAAATTTATAGCTTAGGGGTACATTTTGGCACTCTAGAAGGATTGGCTCAATAGCTCAAAGTGTATTTTGTAAAAACAGTTAGTCCTTATCCCAGTGACATATTCGGTCTACGTAAACAAGAAACTTAAGAGAGAAAACTATTTTCTTTTGTGTGCACAAAGTGTTATTTTAACAACAAAATAGTGTAACAAAGTTGTATTATCTAACATAGCATTTGACTACTCGGAATGCTGTCTGAACGTGTCACTTTCCTAGGGCTTGTTGTTATGACTGACACATTTTGATATTGAGTAAGAAACAATATGGATATTTAATATTATAGAGTTCACCTCAAGCAAAACAGAAATACTATTGTTATCAGGAGCCTGAAGTGCTGGGGTGATTTCACCTATCTGTCACAATATGAAATGAACACATTAGGACAATCTTTAATGATTCTAACTACGTTGGCTTTTACAAATTTAAACATTTCATGAAGCACAGTGACGTATCTTTTCTGTTTTTCCACTTGAATGTTGACTAAAAATCTACGTTTTAGATCAGTTACACCACTCATAATTTTTTTAAAGTATCCATCTGTGCATCTCTATTCTCCATAGTTCCACAATGTTTTGGCTAACTAACAGGCCCATATGTTGCCTTCAGATATTTCTAATCAATGTTCCCAATGTTTGTACTTTACTGTTTGTTTGCTTATTGTTTTTCAAGGAGAGGAACAAAACCAAGAAAATCATAGGGCTAAATAAGCTATAAAGTGTATCCACACACAGTTAGACTGTCTTTACTGCATCTGAAGACATTATGATTCTGCTGCGACAAACAACATTTGTCTTCATTTTGTCTGACTGTCCTCATGCGTTATTATTAGTGGCTGTCAGACCACAGCAGGAAAAAAAATAGCATCACTTGACAAAGAAGTTGAATGCATAAATGCTATAACTACACATTTGAAGCTGAGGAAAGCATGTGTTTTAAGAGAAGAAATATTGGGAAAACCATCCTATTTATAAGAGAACTGTAGAACAAAAATAATGATTAAGAGGATTCTTCTCAATTGTTTGTACATCTAAATTCAGAATTAATGATTAATAAAACATGCTCAGCATACTTCTTTGCAAATTCACTCACATCTTATTATGAGGTAAACATACTTAGAATTGCAAGCTTTAGGAAAAAAACCTATTTGACACTTGTGATTTTTTTCATGTCAACTCCGTTTAAAAGCAGCTAAGTATTCATATGGAACAATCGCTTCCATTTATTGTATTTCTGATAGCCCTGATAAATACAAATATTACATGAAATACTCTGTTGGAATATTGAAAATGATTCAAGCCTTTTGTATTCATTACATCCTCCCCACTATCCTTCTATATTACAAAATTCCAGGATATTTATTTATTTATATAAACAAACAAAAACATCACCATTGAAACTAGGGCTACCCAACCTTTTTGGCTGGAGGTCACATTTAAAGTTTTGAGAGCATGGTATGGGCTGGTTGTTTTTCAAAATAGCTACCGTGAGTGGAAGTGAGACTTATTACTCACAAAATGGCTTCTCATAGAGGTTTGAGACAACACACATATAAATCAGAAAGCAAACAGATTAGGGAAACTGCCACCTACTGGAAATTCATTTTCCATCATTTCCATTTTTCTCTCTCTTTCTCTCTCTTTCCCTCCCTCTCTCCCTCCCTCCTTCTTTCCTGGACTGCTGATATATTTTTCTGGAACCGCCCTTGGCACAACAAGATACTAAGCTTTGCTGTGCAGCATACTAGCATCCTATGATATGTATGTATGCATGTATTTAGGTATGTATGTGTGCTTGTGTTTATATTTATATGTGTAACTATATATAAGAAAGATGTTGAGAGATGGGGCAAAGAAATAAGGCCTAGGGAACTGTTAGATAAGAGAGGGCATACAGTAGTCCTTGACTTGGTAAGACCATATTTGGAATACTGCATGCAATTTTGGTTGCCACGATGTAAAAAAGATTTGAGACTCTAGAAAGAGTGCAGAAAAGAGCAACAAAGATGATCAGGGGACTGGAGGAAACATATAAAGAATGGTTGCTGGAACTGGGTATGTCTAGTTTAAAGAAAAGAAGGACTAGGGGTGACATGATAGGGGTGACAAAGAAGAGGGAGTCAACCTGTTTTCCAAAGCATCTGAAGGAAGGACAAGAAGCAATGGATGCAAACTAATCAAGGAGAGAAGCAACCTAGAAATAAGGAGAAATTTCCTGACCATTAGAACAATTAATGACTTGCCTCCAGAAGTTGTGGGTACTCTAACACTAGAAGTTTTTAAGAAGAGATTGTATAATCATTTACAAATGGTATAGGGTTTCCTGCCTGAGCAGACTTCCAAGGTCCCTTCCAACTCTGTTATTTTCTTATTCTTACTTACAACCATTCATTTAGTGACTGTTTGAAGTTACAATAACATTTTAAAAAGTGACTTAGGACCATTTTTCATACTCATGACTATTGTAGCATCTCCATGGTCAAGTGATCAAAATTCAGGCACTTTGCAATGTTTTTATGATAGTTGTACTGTTCCAGGGTCTTGTGACCCCCATCTGTAACCTTCCCAGCCAGCTTCCGACAAGCAAACTTAATGGGGGAAGTCAGATTTACTTAAGGACTGCATAATTCATTTAACTGCAGTGATTTGCTTAACAACTGTGGCAACAAAGGTTGTAAAATGGGGAAAACCCACTTAACAACTGCTTACTTACTGAAATTTTGGGCTCAATTGTGATCAGAAGTTGAGGACTACCTGTAGCCCATAGTTGCATAATGTAAGGAGAAAGAAACTCCAAAGGCTAAAGTTTTGTATTTTCAGACTTGCAAGATTCTGTTAATATAGCCCTACAATAAAGCAGAATTAGCTCATCTGGTTCTGTTTCCTGTCTGGTTTTCCTGGGAAGGCTGACAGTATGCATATCATGTATCTGTGAATATGTATGTATGCATTTTCATGGGCTGTATCTCCTCCAAAAGCTGGAGAAGGCATTTCCATTCATTTTATCCTCAAAACAACAATCCTGTGGTTGAGATGAAAGAGAGATTCTGTCTCAAGATGACCCAGTTTAATTTCCATGACTAAGAGTGACCTGCTCCGGTATCTCACAATTGCTGTCCAATATCTTTTACTACATAGGCTGTAAAAAAATTCCAATGGACAGGAAGTCTTTTGAGAAACAGAAAAGTATACGACATCACAATGATAAGAGTTTGCTGTTTCAATGTTGGATAAGCAAGTACTGGACTGCAAGTAAGTGGGAAATTCAGGCCTTCAGAATATATCTTTTCTGGAATTATGCTGCAGCTGCAGGTTGACTCAGCCTTCCATCCTTCTGAGATCGGTAAAATGAGGAGCCAGATTGTTGGGGAAAATATGCTGATTCTGTAAACCTCTTAGAGAGGGCTGTAAAGCACTGTGAAGCATTATATAAGTTTAAATGCTACAGTATTGCTACTGCTACACCCACCCTCTCTTGTAGTCCAGAGCACTTTTTCCAGATTAAATCGAAAGAACCGCACAACCATAGTAACTGAACTTTGGGGGAGATGGCAGCAGGCATTTGGGGCATAAAAGCAAGCAGGCTCTGTTTTCTTCAGTCAGGTCTGTAGATGTTTGACTTTTTGAGCAGCACTGCTCATATATTTATTACTTCTGTATTAATTAGTTCATAAAAAAATAGAGTTTGTAAGTTCTTAAGAAAATATGGATTTTTGTTCTTTGCCTAGTTTTCTCTCTACTGAGCCAATTGTCGTCTGCAGTGGTAAGAAAGTAGGATATACAGTAAATGTAGCAGGCTTAGCTGTGCTAGATTTTCACAGTTTAAGATGACATTGGGATGACATACTGAAGCAGTCCCTTAAAAGAAAAGAAAAGCCTTTTCTGCAAATCATAATCTTTTCCTGTTGATGTGTAATACTTTGCAGATGCATTCCTGTAAATGACATTTGCCATTTCAGACAAGACAAACATTTTCACCATCTTTGAAACCGTCTCAAAAGCTTGTCAAAATTGGGACATAGGAAAATCTCCTACTGACTCATATGAAAGCTGAGCTCCAATTTTCCCTCTGTCCTGGTCAAAAAAGATATTTTACCAGTTTTTTTGGCTTGTTTTCAAAATAAACACAGAAGTAATAAATCAGAACATTAGCAGAAGAACTTTGACATCTACCTTCCATCATATAGTTGGCCTGAGGCTAATTGAATGGATTCATTCTTATTTTGGACTATTCCAGCTTATGATCCTTTGTTTATTACAGTGTTCTTTTTCAGGGTGAAGTTATTTCTATGGCCAATATTTCCATAGCTGGTGCCCTCCAGATGTGTTAGATTCCAACTCTGATCTAGTTCAGGGTTATGGGAGCTGAAAACCAACACATCTGGAGGACATCAAGTAGAGAAAGGCTAATTTACTTCTGGGTACCTTACATGATGCTGTGGACACTTCTCTTGAAATCTAACAGACTCCCTGCCAACTGACTTGTTATATTGTTTAAAGTATATATTCCAATTTTTTAAATATGGGAATAAGTCATCCTGCAAACTAAAGGCTACCACCTTCATCATCACTCTTTTCCCTCCCAAAACACTATGAGGCCCACAGGCAGTGACATAAATTATATAAGAGAGGGTTGTTGCAATTAGTGCTTTGTTTGGACGTATGCCCAATTTACTAGAATAAAAAGAAAAGTAAACTGGGAAAGGACTAAAAAAAATTCCTGGAAGGGAACAAGGAGCCATCTCACCTTTTCCCCCCTTCCTGGTAAAGAAGCGCTTTTAAGTCTCAGTAGAATCTTGACTGCAGCCATTTTGTAAATAGGCAAGGTCCTTATTGTGATAGCTATTTTGTGAAACTGCCAATATATGCTCTCAAATTCTCAAATGTGTCCACAAGACTGAAAGGTTGAAGATGTGTGACTACTTACTTAATTTATTCAAAAAGTTTATACCCTGCTTATTCTTGATTATCCACAGTGGGCAAGTTTAAAAAAGAGGAAGCAATGGGTAATATCAGTCAGAAACAAATCTAAAACTAGAAAGAATATAATACTACCCAATTAATCATATTATGACATTGTATAAAATAACGGAAGTAGGCAAACAGATCACATTTTTAGAGATCGAACTTCCTAGCTACAGCCTCAAATTTCATATATTTCTAAACCATGAAGTCAAGGATTTTAGGCAAGACCACACAAATACAGGCTTGTACAGTGCCTCCTCTGTATCCATTTATCATGTCCAATTGCTTCTGAAATAATCAAGACAGTATATTTTCCCGGCTTCCTCTTTTATGGCTGTGAATATGATATAAGCTGCATGGAATGTTATTTATTTAAAGAGTTTTATGGCTCAACAGAAATCTCACAGAACTGAGAGCAGACAGTACCTAAAGAATACAACTCTCTTTACTTTGCTAAATGCATCTGATCAGATACAAACCTGACAATATCTTAGGGAACTTTCTACTGGCATCTATTTTAATTTTATTCCATTTGTAAAAATATCTGCAGATGTTGGTTCAAGTGTGCTGCTGATAAAGAGGCATCACTGTGCATACATATACACCTATATTTCTTGGCACAGCCAAACTGTTTTGCTTAATCTGTACCCAGTAGTTGGAATTCACGATTAACGGTTCACAACTAAAATAAGATCACTTTAGTCTTGAATCAGGAATTTACAGATTAAGAAATTACAAATCTATTACTTGAAATAAAACTGCAGGAACTGCCAAGCTGAAAATATACAACTGATCTATTGAATGTTTTTTCCTTGTTGGTTTGATATTCCTACCATATAATTTCACCAAGCCTTTACACAATTGTTTGGCTAGAATGCATATAACATTTTTTGAATATGCAAAAAGGCACTGAAAATGTAAAGTGCACAGCATGGTATTCAATTTATGGGGGATTGCTCTGTTAGTTTGCTGAAGCTGTTTACTCTTAAAAAAATGCTATGAGATTTACAGTGATCTGGAACTCCCTGCTGGAAAAACATTCAGTTTAGAAGAAACCTGGAAGGAGATTACTGGGGAATCTATTCCTGGTCATAGTCAAATGCCTTCAGTGGATGGGAGAAGGATCAGATCTTGTGACTTCACAATCATAAGAACAATATTGTTCCCTAAAAACTAAGTTGTTTTTGTTACCTACAGTTTATGCAAATGTAGAAATTCTGCCTATGATTTAGCTCTGTCATTTGCAAAGAAATATTAAATAGGAATTTTGATTTCAGAAATGTTCTTACACTCCGTTCTCCTTTCAAGTACCTTTTCGAAGAATATATTTATAGATCACGACTATAGCAATACTGTAAACTGCTCAGAATCATTAGAGACAGTGAAATGGACAACATATAAATGTAATAATGACAACAACAACAACAACAATAATAATAATAATTTAAATGTGTCAAATGTTTGAAAAACTGAAATTAAACTGGCATGATGTATGGGACTGTAGGGAAGTGGAACTGAAAAAACTCATTTATTAAACAGAAAAATCCATCTCCTCTTACTTTGGCTACTGTTTCTCAAAACAATAAATGATTAAAAATACAACTGAAACAGCCAGCAAGACAACTTACATGCTGTGTGCTGTGAGTTGCCTTTTCCCTGATGAAAGATGCTCTGATTCAGTAGAGATTTCCATAAGCAAAGTAGAAGGTTTTTTTTAATTTTTATTATTTTTTAATTCTTCTGATCCTATGCACTACCTATTTTTTGGGGGTGGTTTGTCTTGGGGTGGGACTTCAAGGGAAACAAAAATAAATCTATATAACGTCCCTCCATGCAATACCATGCAGTAGATAAGGGAACAAGAATTATACCAATATTACAAAAAATTGTAATATTAATCTTAGGGTAAATGCAGATTCTTGGAAACTGCAAGAAAAATCCCAACCATCATATATAGTGAATTCATTAGAGTCTGTTTGAATGATTTGCTTCTATCTCTTGATTCTCCCTTCCCTTACTTTCCTAGTCTCCACACAATCTCTCACATCAAGCACACTTCAGTGATAGAAAGCTTACCAAATTAAAGAGATTTCTATTCATATTTTCACAATAACCAGAAGAAGCTCTATTTGGTGACAAAAAACAAAACACTGCTTCCTCCCACTGGACTTCTTCCAGAGCAGATTTGACTGCAGTTAAAGGGCAATTATGCTCTTGAGAACTTGTTGGAGAATTTCTCCATTCCCTGTAGAAATGCATAGGAAGCATCTATTATTCATTCAATTTCTCTATTCCCAAAGTTGATAAAAGGGAAAGACCACTTGGGCCCAGTATGAGAAGTCCTCAACTATTACATTCATATAGCCCACAGTTCTCAAAAACTCTAGTACTCCTACTGAGAGAAATGACAGACAGATTCAGCTGAATTTCTCCCGGGTTAATCTGTTCCCAAAAACAAAAAGATATGGAGATAAAAAATTGATTATCTTAAGACTGTTATGTTATAAACTAATGAAATTCCCTTTAAAATATCTTTTGGAATTAGTTTCTCATACTAATTAGTATTCCATTTATAAGACAAATATAAAACAATAGCATATGGTAATCCATTTCCTGGTCCGTAGTGCAGTATAATTAACACATAAAGGGCCTAGATTAGAAAATATATTTAAGTTATTTTATATTTTGGACTTTTTTGTTCTATTTTTTCTGCAGTAGATGTCTAAATGATTTTAATTTTGCTTCTGTGGAACCACATTAAAGACCACATTAAAAAATACTGTGCATAAAAATGCACAAACATATTTCCAAATAAATGATTTTTTCCATTATAAATTGCTCAATATTTCCCATTTTTCTCATCCATGGTACTAGCTAAGATTTATACCTATATTCAGTCATTTTATCTATCCATTTTTTAGTCTGAAATCTAACAAGCTTCATATAGTCAACTGTATGCTACGAAAAAGACATTTCAGCTCTCTCACTGCTCATGGTGGATCCTCCAAAGCAGTCTCTCAGGCTGGAAGCAAAAATCATACACTGGTAATCATAATTTAGCAATGACAATTGGGACCAGTCACTGGGTTGTTAAGTGGTCACTAATTGAAACCATGAGTGTGTTTATGATCTTACTTTAGTTTTCCTTTCCTTTCCAGACCTCCAAATGTCATAAATGTGAGGATTGGTCATAAAGTTACGTTTCCATAACCTTCGTAACTGAGAATAGTCACTAAATGATGCTGTTGCTAAGCAAGGACCACTTGTATATTAAAGCACTGTTTTGTGCACAAGTACAAACCTGTTTATCTTTCCATTTCATGGAATTTCTTTAAATTTGTTGTAATCAGCGTTACAAATTTAAGACTATGACCAGTGGATCTAAAGTTGTTTGTTCCAGAAGAAACTTGAATATCTATCACTTTTCTTCATATTTATTGCATTGTAAGCTCTACCATGCCAACAGTTGTGTGGTGTACTTATGAAGGAACAGGACTAAGAGCAGGGGGGTCCTGTTTATAGCCTTCCATTAGGCACAAAAGCTAGCTAGGTGATCTTGGGGTATTCATATCCACTCAGGCTCTGTTATCACCATAAGGATGTGTGACAAACCAGCTGGAAAACAAAAATACACCCAGTACTCCTATTTCCTTCAGACAGGGAATCAACCTTTGCTTTCCTGAAGAAAACACGTAAAACAACTGAAAACATGTAGATCAGAAGGATGATTCACAGCCCCTCCTTTCTGGCTAAGTTAGTTGTTTTCAAATCTTAGCTTAAAAAAGGAAGCTTTAAAAAGCCTTGTCTTGGCAAGAAATTGCTGAAAAATGTAACTGGAAGAAAGATTAGGGGTGTATGTGAGAAAGACCAGAGAAATTTAGTACTTCTCTGGAAAAGGGCAATGCCAGAATACAGGAGGGCAATGGCATTTAGCAGGGTCCATGGTCTATGAAAAGGAAAAATTTTTTTGCATCATCTTAAAGACTGCTGTAGTCCTTGTTTGATTTGCCTATACATAGTTCTGCAAGTGACCATCTTTTTTCCTATCTTTAATAAAGCTTATATTAAAAATACTATCTGCTTTTATTTGCAATTCCTGAAAAATATAGATGGGCTGTTTTTTTCCCTTTGGCATATGCCTTGAAGATACAGTTAAGAGGTGACGCTAAAAGGCCTGATTTTCATTTTTCATCATTGCTATCATAACCATCCTTTTCCCCAGGATACTGTAAATAAGTCTCTGGATGTGACGTCCCCTATCTCTCTCACAGAATAAAAGAGTGTGTGGTACTGGAAGGCTTGTTGCCCAAAGGAGTGAGACTTCCCTACTTTGATACCTGATGTTGGCATAGTCACCTGGCCTAGCCCAGTCCATCTTTTGTGCTTACTCTACAGGAGCATAGGGAAAAGGTAGAGAGCAAACATGGCAAGATGAGGAAGAAAAAAGAAGATTGGAAACAGAAAGTGTTAAGAACAGCCATCTCCCAGGGACTTTTCTCTGATGTGTATATATTTTCTGCCATTTATCACTTGTTCTTTTCATCCATTTCCTTCTTTTCAGATAAGATATCTTCCTCTCTCTCTATTCCTTTTTCATGAAAATACAATAACGTTTAGGATACTTGATTAAAAAAAATCATGATTCAATTGTTGGAAAAGAACCAAGTTACTTACACTCCTTATAGTTTCTATAAAACTGACAGTTGCATCCTGTTACCAGTTATTCTTTGTGAATGAAAAATATGGCCTTTCCAATTTTCTCCCCCAAGAATGCAAGAAGCCCAGATACTTTTTTTCTCTCCTGATTTTCAGGAAACCCAAGGCCAGTACTTATTTCTGATTCCCCCTTTGTCCCTTACCAGAAGGAGTTCCAAGTAGGTGTCAAAAGGGTTGGCTATAATGGTAAGTGCTCTAAAACTTCACAAACATTTTTCTTGATTTCCAGTCAGTGCCAAGTGAGAAACAAAAGCGGTTGCCTTTGAACAGACATTGTCCAGTCTCTTTACAAGCAAGCAGCTGGGAACTTTGATATCTCATCCGCATGAATCAGAGAACACAGCAAGAACTAAATGTTAAAACACTTATAATGGATTGAACCCATTTACCCTACTTTCACCCAAAGCAACCTACAATCATCATCATTCTTATTTAGAAGAGAAAAAGAAGGGGAAAAAGAGGATATTTGCTTTTTGCTATCTTGCTCCATTCAACTGATGCAAATGTTCCTTGATGCCCACTTGTATATTCCCACTTGGAATATTCTTGACAATTTTTATTAGTTTTGTTGTCTACCTATTAAACATTTTTCAATATCTTGCTGGAGAGGTGAATCAATTAATTTTAAATGCATGTTAGTCTTATCTAATACAACTCTTAATTGAGGGCCCTTTGTGTTCATAGCCAACTTCAGTAATAACGTATTTCCATTTACAATTTGAGACAGCATCCGTCCTTAATATTCTAATAAATAAATGGTTTGACAATTGGGAGCTAATTGTCACAGTAGGGCAGCTTTGAAGTCTAGTAATCAGGCCATTTTTTTTACAATTCATATTCATACTCTAGCAAAATAATCACCTTAGGAGCCATTTCAACTAAATATTCTTTAAAAAAACACACAAGTATTCGCTCATACAAAACCAGTATTCCTATTATTAAACCACTATAAAGTATAAACCCTGGATTCTAACCTTCTAACATTAACAGGTTACAACAGTGGAAATGTCTTCTTGAAATTGAATGAAGTCAGCTGGCTTCATATTGAGTCCAAAACTTACACAAATCAGAGTATTTAAAAGGAGGGTACATTTACAGAATCCTACCACAGTACAAGCCATTCCAAGTAAAAAGTATACCCAACATAAATGTCTATAGAGATTCTCAATCATCCAGGTCATGCTTGTTCATTGAGAAGTTGGAGCTGTGCTACTTTACTGCTGTCATAATTTTGCCCCAGTTGATTATGCTCCATCCTGCATAACATCTGTTTTGAGCTTACTTTTGCCAAATTTGTGTCTCTTGAGAACACATCTGGCCAATCACAGCTCAGCCTGAGATAGCCATTAGGTGACTACAGCTCCAGAACCCAGTCTACCTGAAAATTTCCACCAATTGGTGGAACATGCTTCTCTAAGAATTCAGTTATCTCCCACTATTTCAAGATCTCCATGAATCTGCAAGCAGCAAAAGAGAAACAAAACATAAAGAGCGGCATTGATCTGTTCTTACTTCTATCATATACAATCCATGAATCTGTTCCCATGTATTTATACACATTCAACTGTTGGTTGGAAAGCACTGAGAGATACAATGGAAAGACTATTTGGTGGATGAACTAATGCTAATAAGCTAAATGCAGCTTCTTCCTATCATGGCGGCAGATCAGCATTACTGGCAAAGTATATTTTTTCCTATACATTTTCTGAATACAAATGCCATATGGGTGGCTGGCTTTCCATAATATCTTAACATCATTTGAGGGCATGTCACTGGACTTGGTTGGAAGAAACATGACCTGGCAGATGTAAGGTGGAGGAGCTAAACACTGTAAGAATATGTGATTCCCCCATCGCAGAAGCAAAACAGAAACAAAAAGTACTTCATTTTCAAATGCTTCAGAGAAAGCATTGTAACTGTATTGCCCTTAAACAAATCTTTGATACTTCGAATACCATGCACAATTCTGAACACCATATCTGAAAAAGGACAGAGCTAAAAAACAGTGGCTCAAATGCTTTCTTTATGAATAAGAACTAGAATGTTTAGTAGCTTTTAAAATAGGTAATAAAAGGGAACATAGATGAGGTTTATAAAATCATGTACAGGAAAAGAGGACAATGTTTTTTCTTTTTCACAAAATTTTAAAACTGGGATCATCTAACTAAATTGACTGGAAGGAGATCTAAGAGAGAAAACAGAAGGTCCTTCCACACACTACCACAAAATATGATATCATCCAAGTAACGACTCCCTTAGATGGCTTAAAAGTGGTTTGATAAATTCATGGAAGACAGGTTGGTTGTCTAAATATTTAGTATTATCTTCATGTTGCAAGAGTGTACTTACAGATACCAGATGGATATATCTGCTTGTGAGCACTCCAGAGGGATCTTTGGAGTTTGCTACTATGAAAAACAGAGTGCTAAAATGGTCTTGTCCTGATTCAGCAGTGCTATTCTTCTGTTCTTAAGAGTATCATTTAAGATTTTACAGCACATTGTCTTTGCTTTATAGACAACAAAGTACAATTTCTCTGTGTGCATGTATGATGGAAGGAAGTGTAAAAGCAGCCATATTCTCCATTTTCCCTCTCAGACATGAAGATATTACAATGCTTTGGTCAATTAAAATACTAGGAACTAAGATATTTCATATGCTCATAAATTTGAGTTTAAATTTCTAATCTATTGAAAATCATAATTCAGCTATAGATATGATTTTCTTCTGAATCACATCATTTTATGATGCTACTTAAAAACTGCAGCTTTACAGGTGGGCAGGAATTAGATTAAATTTATTAAGTGGATGTTTCATTTCAACACTGTCTGCCTTGCAATGTTTTGAAGGATCTGCTGTATTTTACATTGGCTTCCTGAAATGGTTTTCTTAAGGGCAAGGTCCTTTTCAGGATCCTGTATTAGCCCTCATTGCTTTTGGCCAGGCTCATAAAACTTTTGTGAGGTGAAATTTATCTATGAGTTTATTTATTTGGCTTATGTACATTGAAATCCACACCCTACTAGTATTGCTGTTGAAGTCCCAATGGAAAAACTTATTTCTGAGTAAAATTAATTAAATCAAACACCACTTCTTCTCTCTGATGTGATAATAGAAGCTATGCTCCTATATAATTGGGGTTAATAGCTAACCAGTTTGTATACTTGTTTCACTTCTAAATGTATATCAACAAAGGTAGCTAAGTCAACATTGCTCTTGAATGCAAGAAAAATGAAGAAATTGTCTGTGGTCGTTTGTGCATACATATATATGAGTTTTATATACATACAGAAGTCTATTGGTATTTTCATAGGTATGAATTTTTTTGTGTGAGAAAAAATGGTTTTAGCATTGTCCACCATTGGAATGAACTGAGGAACATATTTGGAATTTGGACCAAAGTCTGTTGAGACTTTAGGTTCATTTGAAATGATTGTTGTAATGGATTCTTAACAAATGAAATTATCTGCACTGGCCCCTGTGGGAATACTGGGTTTCAGAATTCATATCAGGGTTTACTGTAAATCACTGCTCTTTAGACACTACTCTGAAATAAATTTATTTGGCAAAAGACTCTCACTTAACTCTACTAGATAAGATTCTTTATTGAAGACAGTGATGTATATACTGTATACATCGGTGAAGTATAGAATATATGTCCACTATAATACACATACATTAAAGACTATAGAGAGATATATAGTTCTAGGTTCCAAATACTGAATTCTAGGCTTTTTCATCATGTTTTTCCAAGCCTTTTTATTGGAGATAACAGTGAAGTGTAGAATACTGTATATGCCCAATTTTTCTTCACATTTTTCCATATTAATGGATACTTTGTCCGTCTCTTGATGTCTTTAAAAGGCACATGATCCATGTAGGTGTAACTTCTCTCTATCTTAGGAATTTTATTTATTTATAAAATTTATTGGCTGCCCATCTTACCATAGGGTAACTCTGGGTGGCTTACATAACATAAAAAGTTAAAATCAAACATTATGTTATTACTGTTATTACTCAATCAACCACCTCCATTGTTCTGTTCCCCCACTGGGGCCCTAAGCCAACTGGCAAAGTCACATCTTTAGGCCTTAACAAAAAGATAGGAGGGTTGGAGCCAACCTCACATTGGGGGACAAGATGTGGGAATGCTGGTCTCTGCCTTGTCACTTCCATTCCTTACAACTAAGATAACATTTATGAGAGTCTCTGATAAAAGCACAAGTTTGATGCTCCCTTGGTCAGGAATGACAGATCTTATCCCTCGAGTTTTGAGATGCATCTTATGTTTACAGGTGGGATGTCCCAGTGCTCAGTACCATATCCAGAGAATATAATTTACAGAATTCATATATCTGTAGTATATGACAGATATATTTGTCATATATGACAGATATTGTCTGCCATACCTAGCTTTGCTGGTTTAATATTGGCTAAGAGGATAATAAAGTCAGGCAAATATGCTATTTTGATGGGACTTCACATTTCCTTCTTGTAAGCATTCTGAAGTGGTTTAAAAATCAAGAATGGAAATGAGCATTAAAGTTTTGGGACTATAACTGGCATCAATAGTTCTGATTGGGAATTCAAATTATTTTCATCTTTTGAATGTGGTTTATGCACTTTGTTTGTTTGTTAAAAAGTTTTCCCCATCAAAAGGCGAGCTTCTCAGTGATACTGCAGGCTTCCCTGGACAAAGCAAAACAGAGCATGTGCATATAAGGCTATCACATACACCACTGAATTAGTATTAAAATTAGCAATATGTTTGTTGTTATAGTTTATAGTCCACTCAGTCTAGAACATTAATCTAAAGAGCTTTTTCATGCATCCTAGTGATTGATGGCAATAGCCATATGAGAAAATCTGGTATTGTATGAATTAAGATTATGTAGAGCTAATTATGTTGAAACTGTTGTACTGCGATGGACCATTTTGGAGAAAATTTGTCTTTTCCTTTGTTTTTCATTTTTTTTACAGTGCTCACAACACTATTAGATGGAAGAACTAACAGATAGATATCAAAAAAGAGCCTGTTGATTGGGTCATAGCCGGAGCTGGTTATTCATGAATAGCACCTGTCTTCAAAATATTTGTTGTTAATAGGTTAATAGAGATTATAGCTGTCTCCAAAATGAAATACAGTATGAAATCTAGATAACTAGTTCCTTTGTATGTATTCAATGAATTTCTGTAGTATATATAGGTCCAATATGGCTTTTCTTCCATGCAGAGAAAGAGAAGTGCCCATCAGCAGTACTTATATTTTGCACATTTTCTGAATTTGGCTATAGATATATTAAGGTATACTACTGTGGGTAAGGCAATAATACTAGAACTTCAGGAAAGTAGAATACGTTTTTAAAGTAAGTTTGGGAGGAAGAAGAATCAAAAAGCAACAAAAAGATGGCACAGAAAGAGAGAATCGGCTAGATCCAAATGGAGGGGGTTCCTAAGATTGTTGTGGCAGTGGTTAAAAAGAAGTGAAAGGAAAGCTGGAGCTACACTTTTAACATACACAATATGTTGAGTTTCTGTGGAAAATTCTATAGAATTTTATAGTGAAGTTTCTGCATAAAGATGAAACCCATATTTGCAATGTTCGGAGATGAATGAAAAACTGCTTTTTAAAAATATTTTACAAAATACTTCATCTTTACTACACTGAGATACAACATGTAACTTAAAAAGGTTGTTTCTGTTCTGACAATGTAAAAGTAATAACATATCTGCAAAATACTGTGAGTTAATGTTAAAACCAAAAATTGTTCTATCTATAGAAACAATGAAGACTATAGGAATACTGCTTCCAGCAACAAAACTCAAACTTATTTGAGTATACAAATAGTCCTTGTTTAGTAGCTGACTTCTTTAGCTACTGTTCAGTTAAAATGGTGCTGAAAAAAATAATTCTGCAAGCAGTCCTCATGTTTGCAGCCTTCACAGGTTTGTAAAGCAAAGGAAGAGTGAAATAAAATCATAAAATCATGATGTTTTACTTAAGAATTGCTTCTTCAGTGTTTCTGTGAGTGTATATAATAAACTACTTATTCCATTTTGAAGAGACTGTATGCAGGGTTACTGGGCAAAGTTCATCAAGATGATATTGCCAAAGCCAGATATTTTACCTACGGGTGTAAAGCATAGCTGGACTTTTAGTCACACTTCTGGAGCATATGTGATAACTGATGATTCCTTTACTTTCCTTTGGTCCTAAATTATGAGCTGTGGTGGTGCAGTGGTTAGAATGCAGTACTGCAGGCTACTTCTGACTGCTGGCTGCCTGCAGTTCAGCAGTTCGATTCTCACCAGCTCAAGGTTGACTCAGCCTTCCATCCTTTTTTAAAAAATATATATTTTATTGATTCTTTACGATAACAATCTTTAGTGCTTAGTAAACAGTGTGTTGTCTGAGTTCATATATTTAAAAAACAATCAATAATGATTAATTCCTATAATTCCATAATCAATATATTAATTAATAGTATATTTCCTTGATCTTCTCTTCTTCTAGTAGTATTCTTTGTCAACATTAAACAAATATAATTCTTAATATTTTCGATACATACAAGGTTGGATATAAACATTTTTCTTGTGTTTGTACAAATAACAATAACATCCATATGTAACATCTTTTCTAGTTGGCTTATGTTTCAATTGTATTTGTAAAAGCCATCTTATTAAGTCACTATATGTCCTGTTTTCAAAATTCTTATTTAAGCTTAATTTCCCCAGTATTCAAATCATTCTTATCAGTCATAATTTTCTCAAAATTAATTACCTTTAAATGTCCAAACTTTTCATTCATATGATCATCCCAATATTTTCACATTTCATATATTATAAAAAGTATTATACTACTTATATATCTTATCCCTCTTACTGTAGGGCCCCTTTATATCCAAAATTTATCTATTCTTTTAACCATATTCAAACAAGTGTTAATCATATAGTACTCCATCTGGTAAGTCAAATCAAATCTCTTGAATCTAACTCTAGCCTTCTTCTTTTGCCAAGTAGCTTTCCAAGTCAGTATGTTCCGCTTGCCAGGGGATTCCTGTATTTTTGTAAGTGTTGTTGGGAGTAAGAAAGACAAGTTGAGTAGGATGTATGCTTTTTGTCTCCCAGACTCTAATGATTCTCCTGGCAGCTCTATAATCCATTTTGTTAGATCTTCTTTCTTATCCTCGAATTTGTTTTGAAGTCCTGAAAGATAATATGTCTTTTCCATTTTCATTGTTGTGGCAAAATCTTGTAGATTTTCTTCTGTTTGTGTTAAGTTGTGGTTCTCTTCATTTGTAGCTTCCCTATTTAAGTCACTTTCTTCTGGTTTGTGTTCTGTTATCTGATTTGTTTGTTCATTCTTTATCGTCGTTTTCTGAGAGTTTTTTAATTGTAAGTTTAGGCTGAAGATGTACTCATCAAAGTTGTTTTTAATCTCATCGTGGTTTGAAACCATTGTCATTTGAATCTATCACAGCATTGCATACATTTCCTCCTGGAAAGTATTTGCCTTGTCTTGGAGTATTGCTCCTGCAGATCTCTGATGTTCCAGGCTAGGGCCTTCAGAAGGGAATATTAGATGTGGTTTCCTGTCACTTTTAGATAGGTATGCAACATCCATTTTATCTCCCCCCTCTAGATAGTCTTTCACAGGTAACATAGTCTCTGTGATTAGCCTTATCAAACCAGCCAATCTTAAAATCCAAACAACCAAATCTTATATAGTTCTTATCTTTATATATGGTTTTTGTAATCCAATGCATTTCCAATTGTCAAAGCATCATTGAAAGCAGTGTTTTATAACAGTTCTTCTGTTCAGCCAGAATTGCAGTCCAGAATGTTTAGCCACCTAAAAGCTTTCCAGTAAATTCTCCCCTAGAAGATTAGCCAAAAGTCAAGGTTTTTTTTTCTCTGCAAACAATTCTTGGGCTTAGAAATCACAGCTCAGTGATTATTTATAGTTCCAGAAGGTCAGCAGTTTTTAAAACAAATGTAGTTCTCACTCTGTAGTAGATGGCCCTGTTATATTTTCTTTCCTCTGTTCCCAGCTGTTCTTTATTTGGCTAAAAATCACTGAGGTTCAAAGGAACAGGTTTTTTCTATTTCTGGGCGTCTTGCCAATTTCTGAGTCAATGCAGCTATACTTATGCTCTAATCCTCCACTAGATGTCAGTATCTATTCATTTTTCAACTTTTAAGACAAAGAATTACTTTCTTATAGTTTCATCAATACTTTTTCAGATGTAAAATCTTAACAGTTTTCATAATTTTCAGATTTATCCAGACTGTAGTATTATTAACTTCATTTCAATATATTCCTGTCCCCCGTAAACAGTAATTCGCCGCTTCCGTCTATGGAAGGGTGGGGGTGTAGTCCCCTCCCTTCTCACTTTCGGAGGATTTTTTACTTCTTGGGGATCTTTTTCAGGAAATCAGTTACAAGATAGGAGAGAGAAGATCGATATTCTCACCCAGTTCCATGCACGCTGTTCACCGTTGTTCTAGTTAGTGCTTTTGGACTTCGGCTGCTGGTAGCTTGGGCTAGTCAGCGAAGTGTGGCTAGCCTTTCTCCTGTCAAGTTGGAGGGCTTCCCCCAGATCGAGTGGATCAACCGCCGTCGTTCCACAATCAGTGGGGGGGCCTCCTTCTTCGTTGCCTCTCCGGGGCGACTTTAGACCCATTTAGGGTCCCCTGGCAGGGCAAAACCAGCCATGGGGTGCGGAGCCTCACAATCCCTCGGCCGTGTCGCTACGATGCAAGACTGGAAGTCTTTCAGCATTCCATCCTTCTGAGGTCAATAAAATGAGGAACTAGATTGTTGGGGGCAATAGGCTGACTCTGTAAACCGCTTAGAGAGGGCTGTAAAGCACTGTGAAGTGGTATATAAGTCTAAGTGCCATTGCTATAGGTTACTTTATAATCCTGCCTTTTGATTCATCCTTTAGCCCTTAACATGAAGCTTGTTTCAGATAGCAAGAATAGAATGTAAGAGTTAGGAAAGATAGAATAGAATAGAGCTGGAAGGGACCTTGGGGTCTTCTAGTCCAACCCCCTGCTCAAGCAGACAAGTGGCTGTCCAGTCTCTTCTTAAAGACCTCCTGTGATGGAACACCACAACTTCTGAATGCAAGCTGTTCCACTGGTTAATTGTTCTTACTGTTAGGAAGTTTCTCCTTAATTCCAGGTTGCTTCTCTCCTTGATTAGTTTCCATCCATTGTTTCTTGTACTGCCTTCTGATGCTTTGGAAAATATCAAAGGGCAGTACAAGAAACAATGGATGGAAACAAGCTCTAAACGATCTCTAAAAACTGTATTACACCTTGCTTGGAAACTATTACCATCACACTGATGTAAGAATATACATTTCATGAAGCTGTTCAAAATACGTATACACAAACTCATTATTATTTCACATTGTACTTAAAAAATACAAAGAGGGTGAGGAAGATATATTTGTCCCAGATTTGAGATCCATCTCAGAACGAGTGCAAGCATATTGAAAGGAGAAAGAGTTATTTCTTAACACCTATGGACTTTTTTAAAACAAAAATTTCATCTTATTATACAGCTAATTAAAGTAGCCTATTATATGAGAGAAGCATCAAAAGTTTCAGAAAACAGATTTTAAAAAATGATGTGTTTGAGAGTAAACCACACTATAAATATGATTTCTACTAGATGGTTCTGAATAAAATGGGGAAAACATTTTCCTAGAAAAAATCATAAATGCATAGGAAGTTTAGCCCATGTCTCCACTGCTCTTAGTTATTATTGACTTCTATTGGGAAAAATATGTGCTCTCTTTTACCTCTTGAATATGTTAGTATTCTTTCTATTGGTTATATTTCAAACCATCATTAAAAAAATGCCCAGAGGATAGCTATATAACTGGTATAGACAATAAATAAAAGATATTATGAAATAAAATGCAGCAAAATCAATGATTAAAATAATATTCTCAGATGAAAGCATTTTTTTAAAAACTTGGAAGACATAAGCAGAAAAGTACACAGAGAATGAAATTATTCTATATATTAATAGAAGATCATCCTCTGCACTATGAACTTGCTAATCATTCAGACTTTTGCTGCTGAATTTCTGGAGTAAACAATGACACTAGGTAGTCATCTTCTATAAAAAGTATATATAGCATGTCCCATTGGTGAAGCCGTTTTTAAATTCTAATATAATTTCAAGGTTATTATCTATTTCAGAACAACATAGAGGGTCAGAGTTCACAGCAGTCAGAATTTACAAACCTCCAATGGGTTTTGATTGACAGCAATCAGCATCTCTTCAGCATCACTGAGGGAACAAAGTACAGGTCAAGACAGCAGGCGATTTCATCTGTCATTTTTAATTATCTAAATGATATTCACAGACAAAACCTTTCCCATCTATCAGGGCATCACATTATCATAGACAATGTTTGTTTAAAGAAGGGACCATAAAATCAAACAATTACGAATGCAGACAACCCTTGCTATTGACTGCATAAGTAATCAAGTGAGATTTCCAAAACTCTCTGCTAATGAATGGGTAGATATGTGGCTGGAAGTGGCAACTAATAATACAGACAACATTCTAATGTTCTTAGCGATTTTTATTAAATCTGGTTACAGTAGTAAGGATTAAAAAAAATGACATCAAGTAAGGTTTCCATAGGAGCCGTATTGATAGCAGTACCCAGCTAAAATACAAGTAGTTAACTCCTGACCTTATAGTAGGACCAACGTTCCCCTGAGAGAGCTGAAATGCTAGCAGTACAATACATCATGAACTAAGCCAACAGCCTCAGGGCCTTGACAACATTACAGCACAGGGAAAGGGTTCCTTCTTCTGCCATTTATAACTACGTAATCTGCAATAATTCAGTGGTGGCCTTGGAAATGAACTCACTTTCATGTTGTTAAATCCGTAAATAAACCGTTGTAGGAAAAAGAAACGTAAATGTAAATATTTAATCGAAGTTGTACATAACGTTTTGTACCAACCCAAGTTTCATTATCTAAGAAATTATAAAACGTAATGTTAAACTGAAGCTGAAAACAATCACATACCTTCTACCACATTGCTTGCTTCATTATTCTCAAAGAAGTATTTCAGATTTGATACAGGAAAGGAAACTAGCATTACTAAATAACATCAGAACTGGATGTGGAAGTCTGTTGTAGATCTGTTTCATTTTGGAAGTTATTAAACCCACAAGTATACAACAAATATTCAAAGAAAGATCAGAAGTATTTAAGATGTGATAGAAATCCATAATATAATTGGTATGCATGCACCCCTTAAATTCTAACTCCATCCCTTCCTATACCTTAGCCCAATTTCTTACAAATTATTAAAATTTACTGGCAATCTGACCTATGGAGGGGTTCATTCTGCTTTGTAATTCATGAATTTTCTTTAATGAAGATTCCAGTTTCCACCATTATAGACCTATGGCTTGTAATCCTTTGCATGTTTATACAGGAATGAGGCCCACTAAATCTAGGGAAAATTTTTGCAATTCATAAATAGTGGCCTGAACAATAGAGAGCAAAGATAATGCAAAGCCTGTTAGCTAAATATACTAGCAAGTAAAACATTCTCATAACTATCCTAGTATTCTTACTCAATAGGACAGCGGAGTATTTCAGGAATGAACTTATGTTTTTTGGTAATTATCTGATGACTCCTCATTTCCCATTCTACTCTGTTTTCTGCTAAATACACTGAGAAACAGATACCTGACAGAGATATACTATTGATGATTTTAGTCACTGTAGGAACCTATATGCATAAACTTTTATTTAAAAGGAGATATGGATTTACTAGCAATGGAACCAATCTCTGTACAAAGTGATAAAGTACTTGTTTAATATATGAAAATGCAAGAAAATTATTTCTACAACTGGTTGCAACAAGCGGAGACCGCGCCCACCCCAGCTCCTGCAATGCGAAAGAAGTTATGATATGTTGCGACACGTTACGTGATGCGGCGAGTTTGACACCTATGCTCTAGTTGAATTCCCATCATCCCATCAAATGGCCAAAATAACATCACCTGGCAGTTCTAGAAGATTTAAGTATCCCAAATTTTCCAAAAGCATGGATTCCAAAATGGTAACATTAAAATGCATCTGAACAGAACAAAAACAAAGTTTTCAAAATTTTGAGAACTAAAAAGCTTGCAAAATTCTTTGGTGGAACTTTTGTTGGACTTTATATAGGTACATTTGTTGTTGTTGCTAGCTTTTTATGCCATGTTTATGCATAACTCAAGGTGGTGAACATACCTAATACTCCTGCCTCCGATTTTCCAGACAACAACCCTGTGAGATGAATTGAGCTAAGAAATAATGAGTGGCCCAAAGTCTCCCCACAATAGATTTCTCTCTTCATTTAAAAAAATATTAATTTTAGTTTCATTTATTTGCATAATCAATGTGGATGAAACTATCATTAAGATTGCCTTAGTTCCCTAGCATATTCAAGATCAACCTGCGGCTACTGCTATTTCTCCTTCTCCTTCCACTCCTTTATTTATCAAGAATATTTATGTGAATGGAATTTTGGGAATGCATCTTTATAAAGGTCAGTCCTTAGGTTTGTAACAGGCATATACTTTTTATTTTGTTTTTAAATTATTTTTTTAACTTTAAAAGATAGTATGGACAAAAGGCCAGGTGGACCATAAGGTCACTTTCAAATAGGTGCATTAGATTATCTACGTGTTGCACTGGGAGTCTCAGCAGTATAATTTTGATAGCTTATTGCTAAAATTATCAAAATTAGAATTTAGCAGTCCATGTGCTTTAACAATGGATTTATGCCCATGATAAACTAAATAAAAACAAAAGCATCCAATTCCCAAGTGTTTTCATATGCAAAGCGTCTACTTACTCAACCATTAAATAAATTATCCTATATCTGTCAGATATAGAAAATTAAAAGAATAGGTGGTACTGTTATTACTTAAAACTCTGAACTGAGACTTTAGTTTTAATTTTATATATAATTTAATTTGCTATTGACGGCATAAGTAATCAAGTGATATTACCACACTTGGAATACTGCATCCAGTTTTGGTCAACACAAGGTAAAAAAGATGTTGACACTCTGGAAAGAGTACAGAGAAGAGCAACAAAGATGATGGAGGCTAAAACATATAAGGAACGGCTGCTGGAATTGGGTATGTCTAGTTTACTGAAGAGAAGGATGAGGGGGGACATGATAGCAGTGTTCCAATATCTCAGGAGCTGCCACAAAGAAGAGGGAGTCAAGCTATTTTCCAAGGCGCCTGAAGGCAGGACAAGAAGCAACGGATGGAAACTAATCAAGGAGAGAAGCAACCTAGAACTAAGGACAAACTTCCTGAAAGTTAGAACAATTAACCAGTGGAACAACCTGCCTCAAAGAAGAAGGCATCAAGCTATTTTCCAAAGCACCAGAGGGCAGGACAAGAAACAATGGTTGGAAACTGATCAAAGAGAGAAGCAACCTGGAATTAAGGAGAAACTTCCTGACAGTGAGGACAATCAACCAGTGCAACAGCTTGCCTCCAGAAATCGTGGGTGCTCCATCACTGGAGATTTTTAAGAAGAGACTGGACAGCCATTTGTCCGAAATGGTATAGGGTTTCCTGCCTGAGCAGGGGGTTGGACTAGATGACCTCCAAGGTCCCTTCCAACTTTATTATTATTATTATTATTATTATTATTATTATTATTATTATTATTATTATTATTATTATTATTATTATTATTATTATTATTATTATTTTCCTTAAATAATTTTAGAAATATTTAATTTGAGAAGTTTTACAAAGGTAAAATAAAGAAACAACTTTCAGAAAAGACACTGCTTTTTAAAAAAAAAACAAAAAACAGGCAGATATTTCCTCCAGGAAATACTCTAGACCAGGAGTTCCCAACCCTTGGGCCATGGCCCACTACCACGCAGCGGACCGTTCGGAACCGGGCCCCAGAAGCAGGTGGTGAGTGTGCACACGCAGCTCCATCTCTTGAGCCAATGATGCTCACACAAATGGAGCTGCATGCATGTGCGTGTACGTATTTGCCTACCGTTCACATGGAACCATCCCTTCCCCCTGGCCGGTCCTCAAAGCCAGAAAAGTTAGAGACCGCTTGCTCTACACAATTGCATAACTCTTTATCTTAATTCTGGAAATATTCCACAGTGGTTTCTAAAACTTAACATTCTCAATTCTTCACTTACAAAATTATTATTATGATGCATGAGGCTTAAGATGAAGTAGACATATTATTATATTCATATGTAATACTTTATTGGACTGAAGGGACAGATGAACAGTCTGCCAAATTCTAACTGAAGTTTATGTGTGACTGTAGAAAAAAAAAGAAACTTCAAAGAATTACATTATTATTAGTTGAGTAAAGTCAGGCAGCCTTATATTGATCTCATAGATGAAAAGGATTTCAAATGTGTTTTAAGATATATTTCTAATTTAATCCAACTGAACATTATAGAACATATTCATAAGTGAATGTGATCTGTATTTGGTGCAACATTAAGTTTGTTGTTCACTGTGAATCAAATGAAAAAGAAATCAGCAGTATCTTATACCGCATTTGGAATTCTGTCAACTGGAGGGTTCAGACCTTTTTCTGCCATCAATATTTTTGGAAGTGAAGATCCCTCAGTACTTTCTAAAAAACAGGGTAGATAACAAAATATCCCTGAGAATCTATTTCAGCGTTATCAGAGATGATGTTATTGGGTTTTCCCCTACTCTTAGCCATGGATTTCTGCTTTAACACCAATATAATATTAAGACACTATAGAACAGAGGTCCCCAACCTTTTGGGCACCAGGGACCGGTTACGTGGAAAGAAGTTTTTCCATGGATCGGAGGGGGCGTGGTTTTGTGTGCTGCCTGCATCCCGCGGATGGGGCTTTGCTTGTTTGTGCAGACCGGTTGCTGACATGCCGGAGCCTGGTACTGGTCCACGGACCGGGGGTTGGGGACCCCTGCTATAGAATTTTAATTAATGCTTGCTTTGACTGGTATCTTTTGCTTTAAGGAGAATTAAGGAGAAACTTCCTAACAGTGGGGACAATTAACCAGTGGAACAGCTTGCCTTCAGAAATCGCGGGCGCTCCATCACTGGAGGTTTTTAAGAAGAGACTGGACAGTCACTTGTCTGAAATGGTATAGGTTCTCCTGCTTGAGCAGAGGGTTGGACTAGAAGACCTCCAAGGTCCCTTCCAGCTCTATTCTAATTCTAATTCTAATTCTAATTCTAATTCTAATTCTAATTCTAATTCTAATTCTAATTCTAATTCTAATTCTAATTCTAATTCTATTCTGTTCTGTTCTGTTCTGTTCTATTCTATTCTATTCTACTTTTTCCTCTTAAATTACATGTCAAAGGAGGCTTATAGGATAGGGTTCTTTTTGGTTGAAAAAAAGATTCTCAATACAGTGGTACCTTTGTATTCAACTGCTTTGAAACTCATCGAGTTTGCTGCTCAATGCATTTTGATGTGAAAATTTTGTCCTGATACTCATCGTTTGTTTGGCACTCAACACACAAGCTGGAACTTGTCAGTGTCAGTTGCCTTGTGACTCACTACATTATTCCTTATGGGAAAAATAAGTTTGGTACTCATCGCACCCACCCACCCGGAACCAATTAATAATGAGTATCGAGGTACCACTATATAATATACACTTGTTTACTTGATTACACCTTTGCATTGAATATGTGCATAGTTTTAAAAATGTACAGATCTCTCCCCTAAAAGCAGAACCCCCTAGAAGGCTAACTTCTGCAAAAATATGGCTTTCTTTTAAAGAATCATGTGCCAACTCTTTCATTTTAAAATGCTTTTTTGCATTAGCATTTCCAACTGAAGGAGCTCTGCTCTAAAATACTAAGGGATAAAGAAAGGAGATTGTTGATTTCTTTTAAAGCAGGGACAGGCAGACTGTGACATCCTGGTAGATAATTCAGTTTATTTGCAGTAGTTTTTGACTCTTAACAATTAAATAATAAACTTGGAAGTAAAAAAAGAAATCTGGCTTTATCTTATTTGCTTATCTTTTCTATTTTCTATTTCTAAAATAGAAACAAAAAATCCTTGCTTTTCATTAGATTTGCTGCACCATTTTGCCAGCACATTTAGAGGTCTGATTTATATAACTCCATTATAGATCTACACACTATATGCTGATCATTTATCCTATCTGGTTATAGCAGGTTGCCTGCTCAGCTGGTATTAAATAATTCCTAATGTTTTTTATACAATGTTTATTTCTCTAAAAGGAAAACAACAACAACAAAAAAGGAAATGGTAACATTACAAAGGTATATATTTTCAGGATATAAATACATACAATACACACAAAGATATATATTGCTTAAATCCTAATGTTATACTACTTAGATATCAATGTTATGTTATTTAACTGTCAATGTGCCACAAGTATAAGAGTATAATATTTGATCAATATTTCCACTTCTGGCTAGTTGTTTGCTTGAGAGACAAACTTACAGATAACAGAAATAAATATTGTACTGTTTGTATATTGGGTTTTTATTTTTGTAAGCCACCCAGTGTCATTGAGAGTGAGTGGGCAGCCATATAAATTTTCATAGATAAATAAATAAGCTGTTTTCTTCCCTAACTGTAGAAATGAAGCATATATTCAAGAAAAGCAACCTTAGCCATATTGGTTTATAAAAAAACAAAATCCACTCAAAATAATACTAGGCTATATCTTTATTATACTAATAAATTAACACCAAAAGATGAGCTAATGTTAAGTTCTCTAGAGCTCTTCTTTTAGGCTAACTAAAAGGAAGGGTGAAAAATTCGAAACACTGAGCTGAATGTTTAAAACTCTTAGGCTTGTAATTTCAAGTCAAGTAAAACTTTATTTTTGTAAAATCCAGTGATGTTTCTTTGTCTCTGATCTGTCAGACAAAAGTGACTATGTGTGACACAATGGTAAGCCAGAAGATGGGTAGTTTATATTTTCAGAGTCAAGCGAAGATAAATTTTCCTTTCTTTCTTACAGTTAAATATAATCTGAGATCAATAAAATACAGAAATTGGATGAAATAGATTTAAAATAGAAAAAAATGAAATGAAATACAACTCAACTGATTTTGCCACCCCTAACACAGTCTCAACTTACCTGGCATTTAGAACATGCTAAGTCCTCCTTCTATCTCTGTCATTTTTAACATTTTATTCCTTTTGCAGATCACATTTTGCAAGATGACCATCCCGTGTCCATAAGTGGAATGGCCGAACACCACACTCTGGAACACTGTTGAGCAGTAGATCACAGAATGGATCAAAGAACTGACCTTGAATTAAGTGGTGGTCTTGGCTCTTAAATTTACTTGCAGTTTAATTTATTCCACCATACTACAAAAAGCTGGGTGGACAAGATCAGAAATGAGGAGGTTTTAAGCCGCCTGGGAAAGCCAAGGGAAATCATCAAAACAATTAAAAAACGAATGTTAGAATATTTCGGACATGTGATGCGACACCCAGAAAAATACGGCATACTCCATTTAATCCTCCAGGGAAAGATTGAAGGCAAACGAGGTCCAGGCAGAAGAAGAACATCATGGTTTCAAAATCTAAGGGACTGGTTTGGACAAAACTCAGCAGCACTTTTTCGTGCGGCTGCTGATAAAAACAGGATCACCAACATGATCGCCAACGTCCGATAACGGATATGGCACAAGAAGAAGAAGATACTACAAAAAAGATGTTGAGACCTTGGAAAAAGTTCAGAGAAGAACAACTAAAATTATCAAAGGCCTGGAGATTAAAACATATGAAGAACGGCTGCAGGACTTGGGCTTGGCTAGTCTAAAGAAAAGAAGAAATAGGGGTGACATGATAGCAGTATTCCAGTATTTGAGGGGCTGCCACAAAGAAGGGGGGGTCAAATTATTTTCCAAAGCACCAGAGGGCAGGACAAGAAACAATGGTTGGAAACTGATCAAAGGGAGAAGCAACCTGGAATTAAGGAGAAACTTCCTGACAGTGAGGACAATCAACCAGTGCAACAGCTTGCCTCCAGAAATTGTGGGTGCTCCATCACTGGAGATTTTTAAGAAGAGGCTAGACAGTCACTTGTCTGAGATGGTATAGGTTCTCCTGCTCGAGCAGGGGGCTGGACTAGAAGACCTCCAAGGTCCCTTTCTATTCTATTCTATTCTATTCTATTCTATTCTATTCTATTCTATTCTATTCTATTCTATTCTATTCTATTCTATTCTATTCTATTCTATTCTATTCCAATTCAGCTGTGTTTCCTCTCTATGAAACATTGATTGAGACCTAAGTCATGCTTTACCCATTAAGTTCTTTCCAAAGTATCATCTGAGTTTTAAGAGTGCTAGTTTACTCTTTCAGAAAAAGTACTGCTTAGATTTGCTGCCCCCTAATTCCGTAAAAGCTGTTCAAAGTTGGAGAGCCAACTGTTAGAATCACACTGGCAGATGTAAGTTCCATATGCTCAGGAATCTCTGGATGGAATTCTTATCCACTGCATCTGCATGTCAGCTTGTCTTTGCTGGCCTACTGCTGGCTTTGTTGATAAACCCAACTGCCTATCTGCTGTGTGTCAATTTTCCATGCCCTCTAGTCATGTAGTTAAGACCTCAGGTACTTTCCTCTCACTGAGGAGAAATGTATAAGCAATGTATGTTCTATTATGCATGCATATTGCAGAATGCAACTGTTTTCAATTAATTCAGCACAGGTGATTTTCAGGTATAATATAAATGAGAAATGTTCTGGCACATAGTCAGGAGGTATATCATTTATTTTAAAAAAATCTTTAAAGTATTTTAATCCTAAATAACTACGGAAATCGCTGCTATAGGTAAATTTAGACATACCTGCATACATATATAAATCTAAATTCACAATTGCTTTCAAGGTAATTTTTAAAAAAAAAATTTAAAAATTTAAAAATGCAAAATACATGCAGCTTTAAGTTAATGAGCTTGATATTAATATATTTTATAAAATAATGAAATCTATGTGCAATTATGTTCATATGGCAAAAGGAACTATGGGTTATTTTCTCAACTAGAACTGCAAATGCCACATAAGGTTCTCCTTTAAAATCAAAGCTAACTTTGATGGACATCTGTTTTTTATAAAGGAGAAATTATTAATCAGAGCTCTCTGGACCACTACAGATAGATATTTGTCTGGGTGTGGCATGCTTTCTGATGATGTTACTTAGTTGGGTAATGAAGCATCTGCAAAAAAACAACCAAGTTCAGAGAGCACCAAGGACTCCCCATTTCAACCCTGACCTATAAATATTCTCCTCTATTTATGCTTTCTGATAAAATAAATGACCAAGCAAAAGGGTATATCTAGTAGACTGATGTGATTCTTGGGTTGTATTTCAATTGTTTTATTGCTAATAATAATAATAATATTAATAATAATAATACTCTGATATATCTGAGTATTTCAGACACTAAGTTATATCTTAAATGCATGAGGTGATTCCTCTGCTATGAGACTGAGGACAGTTACAGTAGCTACTTCATCCTGCTGCTCACAAAAGGCTGGCTCTGTAGTCTAATCTTCCCAAAACTGGTGCCCTTCACGGTTCCATGCTGGGAGATATAAATCAGAACAACCATCAAGGAGCATCAAGTTAGAAAAAGTTGTCATACTGGATAACATTCTAAGAACATACAATTCTTAAGGCTTTATGAAGCCCAGAAGCCTAAATGGAATGCATGTATACAACATAAATATAAGGTTCATAATTTAGGCGATATCTTTGGTATAATAAATGAACCTGGAGAAACCATGAAGGTTGTAAAAGAATTTTATGCTTAGCCAGTGATTTCAATATTAAGTAAAGAACTACTGTAAATGTCAATGTAGCATTGTATCTCTAAAATAAAGATCATTTCTTAATTAATGGTCGGTATTCAGACCACAAACCTTTTTTAGAGAGAGTAGCCTCCAGTATCCTTGGTTCTGCTCAACTGAAAACTTTGTTAACGGGCAAAAATAATGACAAAAAAAAAAAGGGGGGGGGAGAAGAAAGTAATATATCAACAAATTTGTTCAAGAACCAATTTTTATTCTCTGAACAGCTGGTATATATACACACAATATTTGCTAACCATATGTTACCACCAAAATCAATTAATTTTAAAATATGACAAGAGATAGTAAATTTTAACAGTAAAAATGGAATGGATATTTTTAACATACAGTGCAACCCTTCTTCATTTCTATTATTTCTATTACTTTTAAATAAATTGCATCCTTTAATTGCTGTATTGCAGTCACGGGAATAATCCCACCAGATCTCTGTTTCTCCATTAAATCATATTTGCTTTTCTGTACCAAGAGATCAAACTCATTATGTATCTATCCTATACACTCTGCATTAATAGATAGAGAGTGAAAGCCATGAATTTTATGAACCAATGTTCTTTCTGATTTTTAATGAGGTTTAAGAGGTCCCATTTCAGCAATACTTCAAGTTTTCTCACGTTCTTACTCCAGGGTTTCCTTTTGGGCACATACATTTTTAGCAGTGCTTATAAGCTGCATCCCTACTTGTGTCACTAGTTAATCATCCAAATAACTGAGACAATAGTACCAAAAATGTATTTTTTCCATTAATATCTTCTTTGAATCAAGTGTTGGATACATTATTAGTATATTCTTTCTCTTTCCAATTGTCTGCCACAGTATGGAAAGATTGACGAGAATATAATCTTGAGCTTTCTACCAAGATTTTCAAAGTCTGTAGTGATAATGCTATAGCTATTCTTTATAGTTTCATTTATCTCCTCATGTTTTAGAGGCACGGAGATCTGTCAATGGACCAGATAAGTCTAGGAAGTTGTTCTTCCACATAATCCTAGTAAACATCCCACTTCTTCACGATCCAAGGTATCCAGTTAAAAGTTTCAAGTCTTTATAGTAGCAAATCGCCAGTTTCCATGATTCTTCTCTTCTGTCTTTTTATAGTACATACTTGCATTCTCTGTGCCCTTCAGTGATCACCATTTTCTCTCCTGTTTTACAGTGTCTCTCTCATTTTCTCCTGAAAACTAAGAGCCTGCTTCATTGGTAACAGTCAGAAAATTGTTTCTGAGTTCCAACACTGCAGCATATCGTTTATGTCCCCTGCTTCTAGTTGTAACCTATCCACAGAGCTTACCCTCCTAACTGTCTTCTTTATGAAGAATTGCTTCCATATCTGTTTCCTCTTATTTTAACTTAAAACCTCTTAAATAGTTTTTCTAGTAGTCTTCTGTTCCTCAGTGAGCAATATATAATTCTTCTTAGCCTCAGGCTTATCTCATTAGTCTTTTCTAATATCAGATATAATTTTCCCATTCTTCTTTTTGTGTCAAAATTCATTTTTATCCAACCTGCAGCTTCTTAAACTGGACGCTCTCAATTTATTGCCTCTTTTAGTTCAACATTCTTGCCTTGGGACTTCCTTGTTTCTTGGAACTTATTCCCAATTGTTCCTGTGTGAAATTTCAATCCACATCCACTTGATAAGTTTTCTGTCCTTCCTGGAAGTTTATTTGTGAACAGTTCTTTGAGTATCAAAATGCTCAAAGCCATGGTTGTTCCAGTATGGGATATTTTAAGATTTGACACCCCCCCCCCAGTATTTAACATTTATATGAATCTGCTTGGGATGTGTGTGTCATCCATCAGTTGTGATGAGCTGTCATCAATATGCTGATGTCATTCAGCTGCTCTATGCCACCTTGGACCACACTGGAAGTAACACGGAAAGGCTGTCAGGAGCTGAATAGGGCATAATGAACACTGACTAAATACCTCTGAGACTGAGTTGCTCTACTGGATATCCAGAAATATCATTCTCAGGAATATCATTCCCAGTAATTATTTTGGATGGGGCAGTGGTCATAAGTCAACCTGAAGGAGTTGGTGCATGCCTTGGGAGTCTCTCCTAGACTGATAGTTATTGCTTTACAAAGTGTAAGTTGTGGCCAGGCTGTGGAATTTATGCCCAACTTCTGTTGGTTTGCCAGCTATGTCTTCTTGGGCCAGAATGTCCTGGCATCATTAACTCGTACCTTGATCACTACCTTTTTTGAATGATGTAATGCATTCTACATGGGTCAGCCGTCAGGGATAAACTGAAGCAACAATAGTCCAGAATATAGCAATCTGGTGGTTCAATCCTACCAGAGCAACACCTCTTCTTAAGTCACTGATTCTAGGCCCAATTCAAAATACTGAACACTGGAAAGATCCCCAGTCAGTTCAAGATATCCCAAACCGTTGCTATTCTAAAACTCGGAAAACCATACAATGACCCAGCAAACTACCGTCCTATAGCTCTGCTGAGCATTTCCTATAAACTTCTGGAACAATTATTTATAACAGAATATACCAACATGTTGATAGGGTTGTCCCTTCTTTCCAGACTTGGTTCTGTGTAACTAACTTAACAACTGCAGTGATTCACTTAACAAGTGTGGCAAGAAAGGTTGTAAAATGGGACAAAATTCACTTAACTGTCTCATTTAGCAACATAAATTTTGGTCTCAATTGTGGTCGTAAATCAAGGATTACCTGTATTGATTTGACTGCAGCTTATGTTACTCAAGCTGAAGAAAACTATTCCGTGTCTTAAAGTAGCAAGCCTTCTGGAGAACATGTTAAAAAAACAAAACTTCAAGGTCACTGTAGGAGGTACCACTAGTATATATCCTTTCCCATTAAGAATAGCTTGCCACAGGGATTGGTTCTAGCCCCATTCCTATTTAATCTATATACCAGTGATTCACCAGAAACCAACTCTGAAAAATGTTGCTATGCTGATGATATGGCAATAGCTATCCAAACCAAGGGTTTTGAGGAAGCAGAATACATTCTTACTAGGGATCTGAAGTCACTAAGCCAATATTATGAGAAGTGGAATCTATGCCCTAACCCAAATAAAATCGAAGTATGCATCTTCTGTCTAAGCAATCATACAGCAAAGAAAGAATTAAACATATCTTTTTTGTGGAAAGAGGATAAAACACAACTGCCATCCAAAATACATCAGAGCAATCCTTGACCGATCCCTTACATTTGGAAAACACCTTGAAGTAATCAGACAAAAATTAAAAACCAGGAACAACTTGATTAGGAAAATCACAGGAACAAGCTGGGGAGCACAAGCAAAAACCCTGTGTATAATGGTACAATCAGTGAATACTGCACACTTGTATGATGAAGAAATTGTCATACCAACAAGATGGATGTTCACTTTAATGACATAAGAATAATAATATCTGGAACTTTTAAGTCCACACCACTCTCATGGCTCCATGTTCTTTCTAATGTTACCCCTCCTGATGAAAGGTGACAACAACAGACAGTTCAAGAGCGGAATAAGATAAAAATGACATCGACTCCTAGACATCTTCCAATACATAAAATATTAGATTCTTTACCTCACCAGGCTTAAGTCTAGGAAATCAATTTGGGATAACATACTACAATCTTACAATCTAGATGAAGAATGGTGATTAAGATGGGCAACTTTTAATAACCATAACCAAACAGGTCACGCAGACCGAACAAAACCACTTTCAGGAATGCAGTTGCCCTGAAAAACATGGAGCCACCTGAATAGAATCAGGACAGGCCATGCCACAACTAAGGCAATGCTCTTTTAAGTGGGAATTGGCTGAGAGCCCGCAATGGGATTGTGGTGTTCTGAAACAAACTATAAAACATATAGTTCAAGAATGTTTCCTCAGGAAATTTCAAGGCACCTTGGATGATCTCAACACAGCCACATCAGAAGCAGTTAGATGGTAGCTTCCTTAGATATCGAATTATGACATCAATCCCATTGCAATTCTATGACTCTATATTATGGCGATTTTATTATGTTTTCATCTTAATTTAATATTTTATTTCCTATATTGTATTGTCTACATGCTCTCTCATATATACTGTATTTAATGCTTTATTTAAACTAAATTTGTATATCAATAAATGCTTGACCTCGGTAAATGCCATACACTAAATTAAAAAAAAAAATACTGGTAATTTACAATGAGATAATCTCTAAAGGATCCTTCTGACTGATCAAATAACATCTTTCTATTATATGGAACCAGTATGATATCTCAAAAGAACTTTTTAAAAATGGCCAAATTCTCTAGAACAGGTGTATTATAAGTTTAGTTGTAGTGAGTTCACACCATCCTTATTTTGTCAAGCTGCTTCAGAATCATGTTTCAGAGTTCTACTTTTTTATAATTTCTGGAAGGCAGTGTTAAAAGATATTTGAAAATACCTTTAGAGCATCTTTGTTATTCTATTTACATGAGCAAATAAACACTGAGGCTGAACAGAAGAAAATCTAGTCAATATTCAAGATGTCAAAATCTACATAAAAAAGAATCCCATTAATAAGACATTTCTGTTTCTCATTGCTTCATCCCTTATTTATTTTTTAGAATTTCAATACTGTACATCAAAATAACATGGCAAAGACCAAGATAATAGTCTCCAGGTTCATTCCCCATGTTTATCATAAATAATACAAAAACTACAGATATTCATGGAAATAAAACTGGACTCATTAGGTTACATATACAGGAAACACTGTATTTATATTGCTTCAGAATCATTGCTGAACGACAATTTTATATGTTAAAATTAATTCAATTAAATAAATAAACAAATAGCCAAATAATATTTCCATAAGGGGATTAAATAAATGGTCTTATAAGTAATACAAGCCGAACAATCCTTAAGAAGTAAAGGGGATACAAGGCATCCATAGCAACATTTCCAAAAAGTCCAGATGGTGGCAGATATGGTTGGGAATTGTCTATTACTAGTTTCAAATACCTGCTGGCCTTGCACTAGAAAGTTTGTTTGGAGAAGTTTGTTTAGTTTTTTTTTTTTTAAATCCCCGGATTTATTCCAGTTTTCCATTAGGTCTTAAGGAAGATAATTTTACTGCACTAGGTCCAGGACTGCCAGCACCTTCCCTTTTTAAAGAAACGTATCAGGGAAATAAGACGGCATTTGATTCAGCAGATTTAATAGCATCTTCAATCTACCACAGAGACTGCCCCTTTCCTTTCTAACGTTACGCACTGATAGCAGAGGACCAGTGGCGGTGGAAACTTTTACTGTCATAACAGAAGGCAAGAATTGGGTCCAGAGAAATGTGCTCTATGATTCAGAATTGCATAAAGTATCACATGTTCTGCCTCTATCTAATTATCATATGCACTCGCATATAAGCCCATCTGCAGATAAGCCAACCCTCAAATTTTTCACCATGAAAAATATGCTAACCACAGATAAGCTGATCTGCATTTTTTTCATGGTATTTCGCTTAAAAATTTGAGGGTCAGCTTATCTGCGGATGGGCTTATTCACAAGTATATATAGGAAATACTGGTACTTAAAAAGAAGCATTGCTATATATATTTGCAGATAAGCCCATCTGTGGATAAGCCAAACCTGATTTTTTTTGCACCTAAAACTTTCAGTATATCCACAAGTATATATGGTATATGCTAAATAATTTGAAAATTAATTAAATTTACAATTTTTAATGTACATGTTATCACTGAAAACTCTGAGATTTTTAGAAAGTATGCATTCAGAAATTATGACATTTTAATCACTCTAAAATAATATTCCCAATTTCTATCCTCTATAATATCTGTATTTTGATGAAATAATAAATGATTTTACATTGTCAATGTTTTAAGTAATTTATGGATGTTTGCAGGGCAAAATCAGCACCAAATGAAGTTTCCGTAAATGCAGTATGGTTGATGTAGCAGGGAATAAGATAATCCCTGTACTACCTCAAAGAGACTACAAATAGTTCCCATTTCTATTAATGACCTGTTCCTTGGGTCTGATGTAATATAGATTTAATTATGGAAATGACAATGCAGACAGTATCAACCAGTGCTTAAACTATATGTACTATGGTTGCCGCATAAAACACAGGTTTAAGAGTGCTACTTCCAAGTATGTGTTGCAAAACAATTTTAAACTTGATTCTTGGAAGGGAGAATACAACAAGGAAACTGGCAAAACCCAACAGCAAGGGTGGGCAATTAATTTTCCCAAGGGACCACATGAGAAACTGGGACAGTTGTGGAGAGCTGTCACACCACAGCCACTGCAGAGCAGATAGGGACCGTCAAAGGCCGGATGTACTTTAACTAATAGTATTATGAATAATAACAACAACAACAATAATGGTAGTCTCATAAACACTTAGGGTCAATATTGACCACTTTGGGGACCCTAATCCAAGTTAAACTGAAACATAGTAATTTTTCCTATGCTTCATATAAGAAAAATTAAGCAATGTTTTAAAAGCAAGATGATCCACACTTTCAATTTTGCAGGGGCTGAGGTTATCGCCCAGGATCCAACGAAGGGCGGCCGCCTGCTGAAGGAAGCCTGGCTATCCAACCAGCATTCTATCAATCGGCATGTCGAACTACTACCAGCATACCAGACGCTGAGACGATACGAACACTCATGCAGAGAGCCTGAACGAGTAAACCATCGACCACTGTACTCTTGCATAAACATAAACACACTTACAAGAACTCCGATGAGGCAGGGGATGGCGAGGACTGGAAATGCGAAAGTGCGGACTGGACCCCTTGCACGGTCGAGGAGACAGCTGATCGGCGCAATCAGCGCGACAAGCGCAGCGGAAGGTTTGCCGCCTGAGACGGCCACATCGCACACTGACAGTGCGTCCAGACATGGCAGCGGGAGGAGTGATCCAGCAACAACGTCGGACAGCCGCATGCTGCAGGATGGACGGGACCGGTGAGCGGGGTGAGGGCGAGGAGGCGGACTGGCAAAATTGAAGCGGATGTCGGACAGTGCGGTCGAATCAGGATCAACACAACCAATTACGGGAAGGCGGGGGGCAGGTGGACCGACGACACACTCAATGGCCAGGTTGTTAACATCCAAAGGGCTATAAGGATGAGTGTTCCCAGAGCCTAGCTCACACTTTGACAACGTCAACAGCTGATCCTGGAGATCAGCATTTTAGCAATCTTTTAGTAGTCTTTTTAAATGGATATACCTGGGACTCGAATTTTTAGGATAATTGCAGATATATATATATGTTTTCATAGATTTTCACGGGTACAGGTATGCAGGTCTTGGCGTATTCGGGTCTTTTCCCGTGTAAGATTGAGAGTGTCTTGGTGACGTTTCGACACCAAGCACGAAGCCGAAGACACCAGCCTGAAAATGGCGAGTGGGACCTCGTTGAAACGTCACCAAGACACTCTCAATCTTACATGGGAAAAGACCCGAATATGCCAAGACCTACAAATTTTAATAGCATTTGATATATATATATATATATATATATATATATATATCAAATGCTATTAAAATTTGTAGTAAAATCAATTTCAATATTGTTAATTATTAATTGTTAATGTTAATATGTTTAATAAAATCATGGTGGAAGAAGAGGGGTTTTGCCATATTCCTGTATAATGAAAAACTGAAGCCCCAATTCACCTCCTTGTGTAAGGGCCACAGAAGACTCTCTCTGTTATGCTAACCACTAGTATCAGAAAGACAAAACCAGCATTGTGCTGTAAACTCCAGCTCTCTTGGGTGTGCTACAATGCACATGTGATGGCCAGCATACACTGCTTTCACCACTTTAACCCCCTTGCTCCCTCTACGTCAACTGGACAAGGAGCTCTAATATGAACATGTTCTCTGTTGATCTAAGTAACTTGTTAATAATATGAGATGCAGTTCCTCAGATAGTCAGTATCCAAGCCATTTAAAGTTTTAACACATGGCTGGCTCTATAAAACAGCAACAAAAGACATAAGAGGATAATGCCATAATTTATAGTGATCAGGTCATTTATTTTTTTATCCCAGTACATCTGTGAGATAAAAGTTAGATTATTATATAGCACTTTTCCTAGGGACACATGCAGCTACTGTACATTTTAAATAAAATTGGCAATGAATTGCCATAGCAGCTTATTTTTTTCTAGTGAAAAGTGAAAAATAAAAATAAATTATGTACTGCATTAAATTTATATGACACCTATCTCACTATCAAGCAACTCTCAGCAGCTTACAATATACAACATTGCTGTAAGCAATTACACTGCTGATGTACAAGTTGCACAGGCTCCCACTTTCTTTCCAATCACAATTCAAGGTTTAAAGACTTATGTGGCAAAGGGCCAGGTTATCTGCAGGCCCACTTCCCTCTCTGAGAACACTGTGCATGGTGGCGCAGTGGTTAGAATGCAGTATTGCAGGCTAATTCAGTTCACTGCCAGGAGTTCAATCCTGACCAGCTCAAGGCTGACTTAGCCTTCCATCCTTCCGAGGTTGGTAAAATGAGAACCCAGATTCTTGGGGGAAATATGCTGACTCTGTAAACAGCTTAAAGAGAGTTGTAAAGCGTAATGAAGCGGTATATACCGTATTTTTCCATCTATAAGACGCACCCTTGTATAAGACGCTCTGGCCTGCGAGTTCCAAGCTTACAGCAAACAAAGTCAGCACTGGGAGCAACCGCCTCCCAGCACTCTAAATAGACACCTCCCAGCCGGCCCCACCTCCCACCCACCTAACCAGCATTTGGCACGATGAGTAATCAGCATTCGGCATGATGCATAGTCAGTTCACAGCAGCAGCCTTCCGACCTTGGTAAACAAACCAGCATGAGCACCAGCATGACAGCAAGGCAAGGGAAGCGAAGGCAGGTTTTAAACTCCCCACCGTTTCTCCATGCCGATCAGCTGAGCCAGCAAATCCGGAAGTTTGGCCAGCCAACGATCTTGCCCCCTCTCCCCTCCTGTTAGTGGCAAGCCCACAGGGGCTTGACACCTGCACCAGGCGGCATGGCAGCGGCATGTAAAGAACCCACACAGGCATGCCCTGGGCTGCGGAGGTTACCATTATTTTTTCGTGTATAAGACGCTGCACCTGTATAAGACGCACCTGATTTTTGAACAGGGTGTTTGCAGGAAAAAATAGCATCTTATACATGGAAAAATACAGTAAGTCTAAGTGCTATTGCTATTATCTACCCTTCCCTCTAGATTGGATTGGGTGGACTTACTCCAGGAGCTGTCTCTTAAATGCTGCCATCTGGTGAGATCTAGTAAGCAAGCCTTTCCTGTAGCTAGGTCTACCTTGAGGAATAGCCTTCTCCCTGTAGCATGAAAGACCCGCATGCTTCTTGCTTCTGAAGGACCTTTAAGACTTCATTTTGCCCGCAGGTGCTGAATCAGGAGGGAAGGGTGCCAAGCATTTGTGGTTCTGAGATGGATTGTATGGTCCCTGGGTTTTTAATTTTTTTCTATTTAGTTATCTATTTGTTATCAGCTGCTCAGACATATATAATGTAGGGAATCGTACAAATATTTTAAATAAATAAATAAGCTTCACTGGATACTGAGGTTTTTTGGCACAATATAAAGTGCTGATTATGTCTATAAAACTGTATACAGTTTATGTTCACACTTTTTGAAAAACACTCTTTCATAGGAATCTTCTCAAGTTTAAGAGTTTCACGAATAGCACTTGGTCTTGCTACCACTGGCCCTAAGTCCGATTGGCACCCCTCTTGTCTGTGGGGTCAGGCTGGCTCCGTTTTATTGCATTTTACCTGCACACAAAATCATTCAGGAAGCGCTTACTGTGGAAACTGATTAATTTGCTGAGATGGATTTAATTGCTATTCTTTCTTTATATTAATATGTTTTCATTATGGTGTTTTTTTTTAAAAAAACTATGCTCAACTTTAATTTGCTCCTGTATTAATTTTTATTATCATTAGCTACCTTGGCTCAATGTCATTATCGTTAGCTTATCTTGTGCTCACATTTAGTGGAATTTAGTGGACCCACTTGCTCTTCAACATCTTCATCAATGATTTGGATGAGGGGATAGATGAAGAATTCATCAAATTTGCAGACGACACCAAGCTGGCAGGAATAGCCAACACTCCAGAAGACAGGCTTAAGATACAGGAGGATCTGGACAGACTTGAACATTGGGCACTATCTAACAAAATGAAATTCAATGGTGAAAAAAGTAAGGTTCTACATTTAGGCAAGAAAAACCAAATGCACAGGTATAGTATAGGTGGTACCTTGTTCAATAGTAGTAACTGTGAGAGGGATCTTGGAGTCCTAGTGGACAATCACTTAAATATGAGCCAGCAGTGTGCTGCAGCTGCCAAAAAAGCCAACACAGTGCTAGGCTGCATTAACAGAGGGATAAAATCAAGATCATGTGAAATGTTAATACCACTTTACAATGCCTTGGTAAGGCCACACTTGGAATACTGCATCCAGTTTTGGTCACCACGATGTAAAAAAGATGTTGAGACCCTAGAAAGAGTACAGACAAGAGCAACAAAGATGATTAGGGAACTGGAGGCTAAAACATATAAGGAACGGTTGCTGGAATTGGGTATGTCTAGTTTAATGAAGAGAAGGATGAGGGGTGACATGATAGCCGTGCTCCTATATCTCAAGGGTTGCTTCAAAGAAGAGAGAATCAAGCTATTCTCCAAAGCACCACCTGAAGGCAGGACAAGAAGCAATGGATGAAAACTAATCAAAGAGAGAAGCAACCTAGAAATAAGGAGACATTTCCTGACAGTTAGAACAATTAATCAGTGGAACAACCTGCCTCCACTGGAGATTTTTAAGAAGAGACTGGACAGCTATTTGTCTGAAATGGTGTAGGGTTTCCTGCCTGAGCAGGGGGTTGGACTAGAAGACCTCCAAGGTCCCTTCCAACTCTATCATCATCATCATCATCATCATCATTAGCAGCAGCAGTAGTATAAAAATATTGTTTGATTGGCAACAATGTATACCCTGCATAAATCTATCTATATATATATCAATGTGGTATGGATGTTAAACTGTAATAATATGTATTTAACATGTACATGGAAAGATAATATGCATAAAGTTTCATGGTGCTAATGAATCACCTGCTGTATTCAATCAAGGCTGTTGCAACTGTAGCCCCATATACAAAGTCTGACACTGAGATGCATCTACGCAACATTTTTTAGGAATATACAGAACCCAGAAACAGTACAGGCCGTCCTCGAGTTATGACCACAGTTGAGCCCAAAATTTATGTTGCTAAGTGAAACAATTGTTAAGTGAGTTTTGCCCCATTTTACGACTTTTCTTGCCACAGTTGTTAAGTGAATCATTGCATTTGTTAAGTCAATAATATGGTTGTTAAGTGAATCTGGATTCCCCATTGACTTTGCTTGTCAGAAGGTCGCAAAAGCTGATCATGTGACCCCAGGACACTGCAACCGTCATAAAGATGAAACAGCTGCCAAGCATCTGAGTTTTGATCATGTGACCATGGGGATGCTGCAATGGTCGTGTGAAAAACAGTCACTTTTTTCAGTGCCGTTGTAACTTTGAACAGTTATTAAATGAACAGGACTACTTATATTCTAAATGCTAGTTTAAAAAACTAAAACAATATTTAAATAAAAAATCTACTATGCTGAGTATCCAGGTACATAAAAAGTATTTATACATGCAATACTGCAAGTATATTGATGCCCACATTGCTTGTTTCTCCTATAACATCAAATACTATCAAATTGATATCCTTTGTAGATTCAATACTGCTTTTTGTCCTACTCTATCTCCAATTTCACTTGCAGGCTTTTCTGTCTATAAATTTTCAGCTTTAGTTACTAGAGTCCTTCTTTTCGCCCTCACTGATAACACTGTGTTCATCAATTCAAGCCTGGAAAAAAGCAAAGTAATGGGAAGGAGCTGAGTGAGATGCCTGTTAAACATGCTGTTCTAAATAATATTCAAAAAATCAAAGCATCTTTTAATTCTCTCTGTTTTCCTCAAAGAGAGGAATGCATCACCTATGCTGTAACCTCTATATCAGTGATGGCGAACCTTTTAGAGACCGAGTGCCCAAACTACAACCCAAAACCCACTTATGCATCGTTAGGTGCCGGGTGGGTGTGGCCCATTGGGTGGGCGTGGCTGCAGTGGTAACGGCAGACTGGGTGGGACTAAAAAGTTCAATCAATCAATTCTAACTTTGCAAGATCTTTTTTTTCCCCGCGAGAAGTTGAAATTGACTGATTGAACGTTTTTTTTTTTGCACACGGCGGCGGAGGCCTAAAGCGAAAAGGTTTTATAAAACCCAGCTGAAGGCCTAGGACTGGGGCGACAGTGCGCGTGCCCACAGAGAGGGCTCTGAGTGCCACCTCTGGCACCCGTGCCATAGGTTCGCCACCACTCCACTATATTGTATTTAGTTGTGTAATATATACATTTACTCCTACTCCTAGTTCTGTACTTAGGTTTTATGATAATTGCCTAGAATCTAGATTGCAGATAGGAACATTATCTTTGGGTCCTGCTTTTATTCACAATTTCAAACAACTTTCTAAAAGGTTATTTCTCTTTCTTAGCAGTCATAACATATGGTATACCAAAGTATTATTTTACGGATACAGGAATCATGCCAACATAAATGATATCTTGGTTTTTAAGCACCATTGTACTTTTGCCACATATGTACGGTAGTCATTAGCAAAGTTGCGGTGGATAAAATCATAATCATCCAAAGATCAACACTTCATAATGTCTACAATTTAAGTAGCAGTACAGTAAACCTCACTTGATTGTTTTATAGTATAACATTCTAAGATATGCCTTTTGGTTTAAGACATTCAAAATGCAACATTTAAATATGCAGAATTATCTTGAGTTGTTCATATGTGAACTTAAAAGCCATGCAACACAGGAAAATTAAGTAATTATGCCTCCAAGTTATTTACTGCAATTAAGCTCATTTATCATATGCAAATTAGTGCAAACTGGTCTCATTAGTTACTAAATTACTCAATATGAGCTGAACAATGTAGCACTCCAGTTTGTAATGAAAAATCCCTGTAGAGGCAAGCAGGATCAATTAAGCTAATTTGCATATGCAAATATATTGTCTCACTTTTAGTTTTCCCCATATTTAATCTTACATTTTCTGGTCATTTTTGATTATATTAAAAGGATGAGGTCAATCAATGTCTTCATTGTAATCTTAAGTCTTTATACAACTTCATAAAGAAAAAGACTGCAGTTCAGATTGCCTATTTTTGTATCAGCATATTAATCCATTTTTCATAGAATAATCAAAATAAAGGCCATGATACTATATTCTTAGATTATTATCTTAGCTATGGTTAATGAATTTTACCTGACAGTGAAGACAAAGTCACTAAGATGTTGGAATAAAAACTGAAAAAAATGTATATTGGTTAATTATTTTATTTTCAACAAACTCTTCCTACTATGAATTCAGTTTTTCAGATACAGAATATGGCAATTCCTTTTCCTGGTGTTATGTTATTGAGTCATATTCCTTTGATTCAAAAACAGCTGACTTCAATTGTTGCTTTGATTATTTAATTTGTTTCTGACACACAAAGAAACGGAATGAATTCTTTGCATCTCTTTACTATAAAAGATGTAGTACAGGATAAATACTTAAGCTTGTACTGACTTTCTCAGGGACATGGAGGTACTCTGCCAACAGTGTAAACTTGTAAACTTGTAAACAGTGTAAACTTGGATTTTCAAACAAACTTTGATGCCCATCAAAAACTCTTGGGTAAACTTAGGAATCAAGGGATTCTTTTATAGACTCCTAACTGAATGCAAAGGCCAGGAATGAAATTTCTATTTCCTCAATAAAGGGAAGTAAAAACTGGAGTCTCTCAAAATCTGTGTTGGAATGTATTTTTGAACTTGTTCATAAACAATCCTGGCCAATAAGTATTATCTATGGCCAAATTTCTGGATGATATCAAACCTTGTGAAGATCAAGTGATTGTGCTCCGGACAGATCTTTTTAAATTAAATGAATTTTCTACCAAATGGCAAATGTGCTTCAATGTAAATATAAAATGATATATGCTGGGGCTCAACCAGCTAATTTATTTTTTTTGCACTAACTGGATCTGAGCAGTCTGTAACTAACCAGGAAAATTATCTTGATGGGGTCATAATGGATTACTTAATGAAGATGTCAACTGAGCAGCAGCCATGAATAAGAAAAAGTCCATGCTAATGAGCATCAGAAATGGATTAAAAAAGAAAACTGCCCTCATTGTAATGTCTTTATGTAAATTTGTGATACCCACATCTGGAATACCATGCACAGTTCAACTCACCACATTTGGAAAAGAAGCTGAGAAAAAATTCAAAAGAGAGCAATCAAAATGAAAATATACCCCAATACTTTTCTTATAGGAAAGTATTAGAATATTTGGAGTTTGTAGCTTAGAAGAATGATGAACAATGGCAATTGAGGACTACAAAGCACACATCAAACTGTCTCAAAACACTTGGACCAGGAGTCATCCAATGAGGCCCGATGGAAGAAGATTCAGAACAGACAACACACAATTAACCTATGAAATTTATTACTAAGTTGCAGTGATATCAACTATATAGAATGATTGGTCCAAGAACATCCATCTGACTTTGTGATCAGGTGGGACTAAAACTCATAGATTCCCAATTTTTAGCCAGCTGCCTTTACCACTACACCAAATTGGCTGTCAAATAACTTAGATGGCTTTAAATGGAGATACATTCATGAAGAAGTTTAACCAAGGATACTAGAACCGAGATCCAAAGCTACTTCTAGGTTGGGGACAGCGCATCTCCAAGGAAATAATGATGGCACAGTCACAGTCAGGAGAACTCTTTTTGTTATTTATTATAAATAAATTGTTATTTATATGCTATCCATCTCACTCACTCACACGAACAAGTGTGGGCGGCATATAAATTTATTAAATAATAAAAATATGTTTTAATGATTGTATGTGCTTTCCAAACTCTCATATATTATTTTTAATACTATGATGATTCATCCCACAGTCAGCCACACGTTTAGACTGGATTTGGCATTTTTATTCCTCTTCAAGTCCTTCCCAGGGCCTGGGATAGGCAAATGTTATTGTTTGATGATGGTAAAGGTTATTATTATTATAATTGATTGCATAATCATTATTATTAATAATAGTGATAATAAATCAAACATCTCCTTTTTTTCTCCTTCAAAACATACACATTCAACTAAAACCAGCATAGATTTTTGAAATGTATGCAATATATTGTTATGATCACACACAAAATAAAGCTATGCAAGATGTTTGCCATTTATCATATGCATAAGAAATCCATCAATTTGATGAATAAAAATCGTTACAATCATCCTAGTTTTCTTGAGAAACTTACTTTGCCAATCATTTTGCCAACTATTGTTCAACAAGTCACAAAAAAAATAGCAACAAAAGACAGGGACCTTAGCAAAGAAGGAGAGGAAACTCAGAGAAGGGGACAAGCCTTGACTTATTTGTAATATAGCATAACAGATTTATTAGGACACCTGACTTCAGCCATTTTTTTTAACTTAAAAGTAATATTTTCTTCTGGATGCAAAGTTTAATATACTGTATAGGTACAGAAATTATTTTCAAAGAAGCAAATTCATGATAAAATAGATTTTTATACTTTGCTTACACTGAAAAAATATATTGATTCTGATCCAAATGAGATTCTACTAGGAATCTTGTGTCAGAACAACATGAAAACATAACATTTGTCAAGATTATGTCTTCAATAGATATTACTAAAATAAATTTAGAAGAACACTACACTGCTTAATTAAGGTATGAAAGGCATGCTATCATTTAAAGTAATATAAGTATCACAATTAATGCAACAGTTGAAGCAGCAGAGCTGAAAAATTACAACAGGAGGAGAAAAATGAAAATCTACATGTGAACAAGATTAAAAAACTTTTTTTTCACAAAATAGTTAGCTATACTTAAACAAATATATACAGTCATTTTGGGAAACCAATAGCTATTGCACAATATAATACAACTAATGTGCTGAGTTTTAAATTATTACAGTACAAATAATACTTGCCCTCCCTCTCTCATTAACATTCTCTCAATCATTCACTTAAAAAAAAAAAGAACCTGTAAAACAAACCCTCACTGTATAGGCTCTAATAGTAATAGCAATATCCAAAAATTTGACAGGTGTCTTATATCTTGCTACTAAGCATGTTAAGTTTTTTTATTTGTTTGTTTGCAAAGCCATTGCTTTTACCTGTAAAATGTGACTTCCCAAATGTGACTCAAATACTTCAGTGGCAAGGGCACTGGGGCTTCTCCTGCGCTGGGCACCTATAACTGAATAAAAAAGGGATTATGTTGCAATCTCTGCACATTTAGTCACAATGCATCCCAATTTAGGTTATTATTACTATTATTCATTAATATTTTCTACAATTTTAACACTTGAAAAAGTATAATTAGGGAAAAACACTTAGGAGATTCCTATGAAAAACAATGGAACCCTAAATCTCCATTTTCTTTATGTGGAAGACTGTATTCAAAGGTTGTTCAGTAAGGTATTCCAGACACTACTATATGTGTACCTCCATAATCAAAATCAATTTATGCAAGCTTTAGAATTTATCTAACTTGATACAAAGTTGGGTGGTTATACTCAAGCATAGACACATTTTGCCTATTGTTATTTTGGTCAGTTATAGAAGAGCAGAAGAGAAACAGAGATGTTGAGACTATAAGCATCTTTCCTTGGTTGAGCAATATACCCACCTACAAAAAAAATTCACAGGAAAAAAAGCCCGAAGTTTTTTATTAGCTTGATTCTATCAAATGATTTTTGGGGAAAAATAGAGCTTAGTAAAATAATAACCTTGAAAAGTTAATAAAAATATGTCCTATAAAACTGCTTCAACCTTTGTTTGAAGAAGTGCATTTCAATGACAGCACTGTCAAAAATAGTTTTAGGACTGCAGGAAATAAAAATACAGAACAAGCCCAAACAATAGTATTGATAGAAATTCCTCATTTACAGTATGATCACAATAAGAATTCCTCTGCTGTGTAAATGCATGTCACTTGTTTTTCTTCTGGTATGGATGAAGTTATAGAAATTCAGTTGTATTTTTTCAAAAGTTCTTTTGTTAGGATTGTGATTGTTATTTCTCCTATGGCTGCAATTTAAATGTTATTTTAATAAACCTTGAAATACCATTGAGAATTCACCATCTTTGCCCTAATTTGGGTGAAATGCTTTATTGCAGCCTTATATTGTATTTTTAAAGATCAGCTACTGCCTCTACTGTGCAAATGAGACAACAAAGACATGATGGAAAGATAAGTTTTGGGAAAAATAAAATAATCTATATTTCTTTTCTAATCAACTTCTGTTCATCAAATGCTTTCTCTCCTGGCAAAGAGATATGCTTACAAAATAAAATAAAACAAAGCACAAATGCCCTTTGTTGGGCATGGCATGGCCTTTTTTTCTAGGAAGAGGAGAAATTCTTCCACAGTTTCTCAAAGGAAGGTCTTTTTCTTAACAGAGACAGTGGCACTGATATTGAAAATGTCCAGTGGAACAAGTTTTCTCATAATATCTTTCCTTGGAATGCAACTGAAATATGGGAAATTAGAAAGATGGCAGGCCACTAGAGAAATGATTATACAATGAAAGAAAGGACATATATATACAATTTGGTCATCTAATGCAAAAATGTAGCACTTGGAGTTTTGCCAAAAGCTATTCTCCTTTGAAATCATTTCTAAAGCAAATTCTCTTTCATCAAGCTGAATAAGGAATGACAAGAAAAAAATGCCAGAATTTCTCTGCCAAGTACTACTATATATCTGAAGCCTAGGCTTCATGGAGCTATAACAAAGTTGTGATAGTAGGTTAGAAAACAATACAATGTCTTCCCAATGCCTCAAATTTCCTCTGGTGCAAGTCCATCTTTTCTGAAGTTGGTTTGCACAAAATACATTGAGATGGCTACTGAAATTGTTTCTTAGATGCTTTGGAATGTCTTCCAAAATATTTCTTCCACACACATTCCTTACTTAGTTTCCTAAAAATTTTACTTTTTTGGGGGGGCAGGAAATTAATCAAAAGCAGGCACTACCAAATTTACAAACAGTTCTAAAAGTATAAATCTGTTACAATAAGGAATTGCACTAATATCTCTAACAATACTAAGGAACATACAATAATGAACCATGTTACACTCATATATCATGTTTATTGTAAAGAAACGAGTCCTATGTTTCACATCATTTGGGTCAGCAAAAAAAGCTTTTGTTATTAGGTAGATACATGCTGACATGTAAAGATTTTAATACTAATATATGCAACTATATGCAAAATGTAGCATGAAGTAATATATAGGCAGCAGTGAAGTATCTTCCTACGTCCAGAAACAAAATTAGATATCACAAAAAAGCTTTCTTTATGCCTGTCAATATCAGCAGAGATAACCCTTTTAATATGGGACTCGAATACATGTGTGGACTTCCAATTCAATGCAGGAGAATTGTTAGTATATGAACTGATCCTTTCTTGCCAGTAAACAGACAAAATCTTGTAAACAAGTGAGCTCAGGGTATATGTTCTCATGCCTGCAAGAAATTGTTAGATTGGAATACATTTTCTACATCTGCAAGTTTATTATATTATTGGAAGAAATATTTTTTGCAAAAGCTCTTATTTTAACACATACTGAACCCAGTGACAACACTCATTACTTAATGGCAAACACAACAAAAATGTACCTCCACCAATCTGTTCAGTATCGGCTACTGAAAGCAGTGGATTTCTTTTCTGGAATTAGCCTGATCATTGATCAATCTAGTGAAGAAATTCTAGAAAAATGATTTGTAAGAGGCATTTGCATTATCAGTGTCAAAAGACAAAGGATATCTACTAAGTGTAGACAAGGGATATTGGTTTGGAAATGTAGTATTTTGGATATTCCTTTGAATTCCTTTGCAGGAAACATTGCGTTTTTTATACTGAGCAATAAATTTACTGTTGAACTAATGTATTACCCTAAAACCTAGAGAAGCTGAATGCTCTAAATCTAACACTTTGTCATCTTGATTTCAGAAAGGAAATCAAGGTGATATATACAACCAGCCTCGAGTGCATTTTTTGTTATTTGCTATATTTTACATAGGGTCATTTATTAAAATAATGATAAAACTATTTTTTTTAAAAAAGATACCAAAAGCTTTGATTTTATGCAACACTAAAGAGAAGTCAGCCAGTTTGAAATATCCTGAAAGATGAATCCATTCCTGTGATATTAAATATGTTTACAAAACATTATGTTAAGATATTTAAATTTTAATATCTGGAGCAGTGAAGGATTGGACAATGAGTAAAAACACACAGTTATAGCTAATTGGTTAAAGAGAGGTGGCCACTACATGAAGCAACCTGAGCTGTGATTGGTTACTGTGAATGAAAAGGGGGGGGTCCTTGTTTCCACCTTTTTCGTGCTGTCTGTGCTGTCTGTAATTTACCTCATGATATTCCTGCTGTGTTGATTTACCTGATGATGCTCCTGTTTGCCTATCTTATTTACTGAAAATGTATTTATTTATATAAAACTGCAAGTTCACGTCAGCATCTCTGACTCCACTTGGGCACTGGCTGCACAATTTCCCGACACATTATTAGGCACAAAACAAAAACAAAACAGCAGACCTTAGCATTAGTGCAGAGAAAAATTGAATCCTGTTACTCTGAAATCTCAGAGCCTGAGTTAAAGTTCCATCCAGCCAAAAGAGTATAGTTGGATCAGAGACACCAAGAAGCACCAGAGGAACAGGGCATGGAAGAGTTTTTAATGATTTTCACCTTTAAAAATTAATTTGACTGAATCCCAGAGGGGCTCTTTTCTAAGCATATATAAGTTTAAAATATGATTTACCTGAAAGTAAACCTTACTGAACTCAACATTATATACTTTTGATATGTAATGATCATGGAAAAAACAAAGCAAATGGATGAGGAAAAAGAGAAGGCAAAAATTACTGGGTTTGGCATTAACTGTGTAACCATTTGCTAATCCAGCTCAGGAAGCGTACATATAGGACACCAACCTGACTGTATATGAACTTTGCTCTCCTCTCTATAAAAATATTAAAACATATCCCTACATAAATATTTTAACTGTTTACTCCAGTCCTGGCAAAATGAACCACAACTGCACAGCATATTACATTCAATTAAACAGAATTGCCAGAAAATAATTTTTGTTGGTATGTGGCGGTGATGGAAGACAACAAATGGCATTCTTTCCTTACTTAAGATCTTTCTCCATGAACCCAAATCCACATAATGAAGCATAAAACAAACATGGTCAAGAAAATCCTTTCTTCTTTTGGTTTGTTGAAAAAAGCTCTCAGCTCTCAGTTTAAGTTGCCTGTGGAAACTGCATATTTGCTTAGGAAAGCTTTCTCTGCTCTCATACAACAGTGTCCAGGGAAAAAGGACAGGATATTAACATCAAGTCAGAGTGCCACTATATAGCATGAGACTGCACTAGCTTGTAAAGAAAAAAGTCTAAATCTGTTGTCTTGATTTTTTCCCCTGATCCCTAAGGTTCATGTTTATGACATTTGTAACATCTGCTACAAATGCTGAGGTAAGTCAGGCACAACCTTATTACTTCCAATCTAATGCTCCATTCATCCACAGGGCTTTTGTATGCCACAAGTATGTCAAAAACTGCAGGATCTACATGAAGCAGGATACAATACATGCATTCCTGAAATATACTGCACTGTACAGTATGTTAGAGACACAATGTTATTGCCAGCAGACTTTTTTAATGTTAGTGTAAGATTTTAAAAAATATCTATTTATTTATACTGAAAACCCTCGTAATACTTTGGAAACTACTACCACAGCAATTTTTGACATACATACTTTTCCCTTGCTCAAAACACACCTACATACCACACACACAAACTAAAAAAATAACAGTCTTCTTTTGGGTCTGTATGTTCTAAAAGCAAAATACATCCATATTAAAAACAAAGCACAAATGTAACCGGGGGTGAATTGGAGAATTTACAAATTCATATATTAAGAGAATTTACAAGAGAATTGAAATTTAGAAGATTAGAAGGGTCCTTGGTGCTCTCTGAGCTAGCTTTTTTTCTTGCATTTTCTTGCAGTTTCATTACCCTAACTAATGTCATCAGTGCTAGTAAGGAGTGCTCTTGGCTGTCAGTTTATATTCTGATATCTTGCCTGTCTGGGTGGTGGGGGTGGTCTTAGGGATTCTTTGGTTGGGCTATTTACTAATGGCTCTTTGACAGTTTCTTGACTGGGGTATTATTTACTTGATTGTTGGTCTGAAGGTGACCTTGGAGTTAATCTATGCTGATCTGAGTGCTTATTACTGGTGGAGAGGTGCTGGAGTCTTCTTCTCTTTTGGGCTGGTTGACTGTCTCTTTTGCATAATCTATAGATGTTGTTAATGTCTATGTGTCTATTGATGGCTGATTTGTCAGAGTGCCAGGCTTCTAGAAATTCCCTAGCATTTTTGGATTTGGCCTGGTCTAGGATTGTCATATTTTCCCAATTGAAACTATGGGGTTAAATCTGCCTATATGTTGTGAAATTAAAGAATTTTCATCATGCCTTTTGACTGCCAGTTGATGTTCATGGATGTGTTCTGCCAGTCTTCTGCCTGTTTGTCCTACATAGTGGTTGTTGCAGTTCTTACACTGTATGTTGTAGATGACTCCTGTTTTTTCTTCTGGGGTTGCTGGGTCTTTGGGTTTACTTAGGATGTTTTGAAGGGCTTTAGTTGGCTTATGTGCTAGGCTGATTCCATGTGGTTGTAGTAGTCTATTTGCGGTTTCTGAGATATTCTTGATGTATGGCAGGGTAATTCTTTTTAGGATTTGTGTTGGTTAAATGGTCAGGGACTTTTTGAGGAAGTTACATGGGTATCCATTTTGTTGGAATGTGTTGTATAGATGCTTCATTTCCTTTTTCTGCTGTTCTGGGTTGCTGCAGTGTGTCGGGCTTGTTTAAATAAAATCCTTACACAACTTCTTTTGTGGGAGGTTGGGTTGTTGCTTTGGTAGTGGAACATCTGGCTAGTATGGGTGGTTTTTCTGTAGACTTGCATTTGTAGTTTGCCATTGTGATCTCTGCTGATCAGGATGTCCAGGAAGGGTAGCGAGTTGCTGTTTTCTTCTTCTCTAGTAAACTGGATTCCTTTAGAAATGTTGTTGATGGTTCTGTGGGTGTTCTATAACTGATCCTTTTTTATTATGGTGAAGGTGCCGTTTTTCATTGAAGCACCTTCTCTCTGAATGATATCCACCTAGAGATCTGTGTAGCTCCCATAAAAACTTGACTGTTCTCCCAGGTCCTTGTGGAGGATGCTTATGGAGCCCTGGTTGATTGTTTGATGTGTGATTTGTCTGGACACTAAGATTTTTACATTTTTAATTGTACATCAACCAGAATTGAAGTTGTGCATCTAATTAAACATTCTATCATTGGCTGTTCTACCAAGCGTTAGACTATGGTGTATTTCTTGACTGCTTGTTTTTTTTTACTATTGATGGTTGATCTTAAAAGGCAGAAGCAATCCACCACTTTGTCATCTTCACTGTCATTTCTAAGGCTGGTTATTCTATTACATAAATGCAACCAACTGGAGCTGGGGAGCAAGTTATGTAGTAGTAGGTAGTAGTCAATATAACTGAATTTAGTTTCTATGAAACTTTACTAATTTCCTAACTTTACTTAACTAACTTTACTAATTCTTTCCATTACTTACATGCAGTCACTTACAATAGATGAATGTGAAGATTTCCTACATTTGCATCTAAAATTGCTGATCGTCAACTATCATATCCATTCACAACTTGCAGTTATGGGATTCCATCAACAGCAGCTACCATGACCAATGGCCTATGGAACTGTTAATACATCAATATCTGAAAGGATAAAAGTTGACATACTGATCTGGGTTTCATAAATCCAGATAGCCGCTAGATGAGAGCAGAGAGAAACAGAAATGTGCTTTCTGCCATTGAGTGATTATCCAGATTTTGGCTACACAGATCTCAAATATTTAGACAAAAGTCTCTCATTCATTGGAACATGATTTCAGTGCAGCAAAACAAGATATGAGTTATATGTAAATGAGGAGCAATGCTAACAATTGCTAACACATTAAATAAGAGCAACAGCTCTCTTATTTAATGTGTTAAGACTGCAAAAGGAGCAAAGTTCCATCATCCAAGCCATATATTTTTAGTCAAAACTCCAAAGATTTTTTTTTTTTTAGCCCCCATACCTGGATATGCTTTGCCTTTAGTTCCACATTTGGTAGAAACAATTAGGATGCTAAACAGTTTCACTCATATTAGACATAATACAAAGAAACCAACACTCATATTTAACAGCGCAGCAAAGCCTTCCCTTCCCTCCTATGCAAGTAAGTACCAGAAAGTAAACTGATTCTAGTATAAGTCTCTCTCCAATGTGTATTCAATATATCTTCATTAAGCTTTTGGATAAAGTTAAGTCTACATTCATACATTCTGATGAACCATATATTTTACAGTATGTTGGTATATCCATGTCCTATGGTTCGTAAACTAGTTTAATGATTTAATATGAAATTTGAACTGAGCCCATTGTGCCTTATTTAATAAACCACAGATAAGCAAACTATGACTCTATAAATTATGTCTCTATAAAACCAAACCATGACAGTGTTTCTCAATCACAGCACGTTTAAGATGAGTACTGGCTGAGGAATTCTGGGAGTTGAAGTTTACAAAAAAGTTGCTGAGATTGGTCAGAAACATTGACTTAGAATAAACATTACTCCATTTAACCATCCATTCTTTAGTTGGTCATTCCGTAGTACTATGTACTTGAGGTGCTATTTACATTTCTCATTATAGTTTACAGAACATTTCAGGCACATTCACTGAATTCTATGTAATTATCCCCCCACCATTTGTGAACTATAGATTCTGTAGATATATAATCTATAGAAAGGCACAAGTCTCCAGTAGCAAATATCATACTATTAGGTGAACAGACAAAAAAAATCATTCATTCTTGTCACCATATCACAAAAAAGATGTTGAGAGTTTAGAAAAAATTCAGAGAAGAGCAACTAAGATGATCAAAGGCCTGGAGGCTAAAACATACGAAAAATGGCTGCGGGACTTGGGTTTGGCTAGTCTAAAGAAAAGAAGAAATAGGGGAGAGATGATAGCAATGTTCCAGTATCTGAGGGGCTGCCACAAGGCAGAGGGGGTCAGGTTGTTCACCAGAGCACCAGAGGGAAGGACAAGAAACAATGGTTGGAAACTGATCAAGGAGAAAAACAACCTGGAATTAAGGAGAAACTTCCTGACAGTGAGGACAATCAACCAGTGGAACAGCTTGCCTCCAGAAATCGTGGGTGCTCCATCACTGGAAATTTTTAAGAAGAGATTAGACAATCACCTGTCTGAGATGGTATAGGTTCTCCTGCTTGAGCAGGGGGCTAGACTAGACGACCTCCAAGACCTTCCTATTCTATTCTATTCTATTCTATTCTATTCTATTCTATTCTATTCTATTCTATTCTATTCTATTCTATTCTATTCTATTCTATTCTATTCTATTCTATTCTATTCTATTCTACTGTAATTGTATATGTATGTGTGTGTACATATGTGTGTGTGTGTGTGTGATTCTCCCTAGGGCAGAAGTCCCCAACCTTTTGGGCACCAGGGACTGGAGAGTGCGTTGTTTTGTGTGCTGTCTGCATCCCGCAGATGGGGCTTTGCTTGTTTGTGTGGACTGGTTGCTGGCATGCCGCAGACCATTATTGGTCCACGGAATGGGGGTTGTGGACCCCCGCCCTAGGGTATCTGGTTCATTCTATTCTACTATGGGCTATATCTTTTGTTAGCCTATCTCGACAACAGATGTGATATTTAATAGCTACAGTTCTTCTGATTATACAATAGTGAATATTTTGAACAAGTACAATACATTGTCTGGTTGGCCTTTGGTAATATAGATTCTACAAGGTTTTCTTAGAGATTTTCTCTCTCAAGGAGCACCCCTGCTCAAAAAGTGATTTAAGATTTCATCCATACTGAGCTTGGAAGCTTTCAGCAAGTAGGATAAAATCTGCATTAGTCAAATACTAAGCTTGACAAGCCTCTACTGAGTCCATTAAAAAAAGGAAAAGTGCATGAATTTCAAGCTTGGAAGCCTCTAATTACTACATGCTTAAATTTTTAACTAGCAAGCCCTGATAAATTGCTACACTAACACTAGGGAAGATTATCTACTTGATCTTTGCTGGTGAGACTAAACTAGGAATGCTGTTCCTGGTAAAACAGCCATCTAACTTTCAAGGAATAAATTTTGAATCTATTTCTATGAAGTATATAAGATTTATTTAGATTAATGAAAAAAAAACTATTTGATACTTTAACTGAAAAATGATACAACATTTATCCCTAAAAACAGAGGCAGAACTGTAGTTATGGTGTTGATTAGACCGTAACTAATTTAGCTACTTGTGACACATGGACACACCTGCTTGAACATTTCTTGGAATGGAAATTATATGTAAAAAGCAAGTGAATGTTTTTTACATATATCAACAAATAATATTGATATGTTTTAGATTCTTTGCTGTAGTTGTGTCCCAGACACAACTTCTACAAAGTGGTGCCCATACAGGTACAGCTGCCATAATTCCCAGCAGACATGACCTGTGGGAATTATGGGAGTTGGAGTCCAATGCATCAGAAGATTTCAGGCAAATACACAAGTAGCTTATTACATTTATTGGTTATCAGCACCTACCGATCACATTGGAAGAGTTCTTTACAGGAAGGTGTAACTCATTGCATTACACGAAGAAACCCATGTGGAATCTGTTTGTATTACAATTATATGGATATAAGAGATCAAATGCATTACTATCAAAAGGTGTATTCATAAGAACCACTTGAATATATGCATTTTGCGCCTTCAAGTTACTGTTGACTCCTGGCAGCTGCTTGTAGAAGTCCCTGCAGTTTTCTTGGCAATGATTCCTGTTTCCTAAGGCTGAGAGAGAGAGTGTGTCATTGGCCCAAGAACGCACAGCTGATTTTTGTTCCTAAAGTGGCATTCAAATTCATGATCTCTCAATTTTTAACCTCTACACCAAACTAGCTCTCAAGCACCATTTCCACTCGCTTAAAATGATAGAGACAGTCAATACTGTACACAGGTAAGAAACACGACACAGCATTTCTGTCAATTTACTGCTAAAGATTACATATGTTCCATATGAAAACTGTTTTGCCATTTAAAGATTCATATTTCATGCAGTGTATACAGGAGTAGACTTTCCATGTCAATATGAGTTTGGACTATCTATCTAGTTGCAAACTTCTACAGATACGAAATATTTTAAGAAGTCCTCTGGAAATGGCCTGAGGTAATTTCAAACTTAACAGACCCTATCCCACCAGAGCTCATTACAGTGAATTTTATAACAAAGTACCCTCTACTTAATTTTCAGAGTTTAGCCAAGCATACCAGAAATGCATCTGCATTAAGTACAATTAATGGTATAATAAAAGCAGGGCAGGCTGTTTAACACTCAGGAACCAGCAGTAAACAGTGGCTTCATGTTCTCTAACAGTCAGTGATGTGTCAAAGTGCCAAAAGTAAAAGATTTCTTCTGCTTCAAGAGAAAAGGAACATTTCCTGTCGAAGAGAGAAGGCTGGAAATGATCTAAATAATGTATTTTCTAGTTATGCTAGCAGCATTGTTTATTCTAAGATATAAAATGATAAACTATTCCTTTCACTTAGGAAAAAACAAAACAAAAGCAGTTTCAATTTAATAAAAAGTAAAACAAAACAAGAAGTAGAAATAAACACAGAATATGATACTGTAGTTCAGGATGCAATCAAAAGAAAAGGGGTACAAAAGTATTAGGCTGGATAGTCATAGGAACCTGCACAAGGAGGGGGAAAATTACGTGTGTGATGATGTAATCACACAAAAACCATCACATCCTGTTCAAATACAAGTAGTCCTTATTTAAGCAACTGCCTCAGCTAGTGACCATTCACATACAATGATAATAAATGGTAATAAAAGAATTATTTTTCAACCAAAAAAATGTTACTCCACATGTTGGAGTAAGAATAACAATGTTGCTGCATAAGAGAACTTTGCTCTCTCTCTCCCTCTCTCTCAGGTGATTCACTTAGCTACCATCTCACCGGAACCAACTGTAGTCACTAAACAAGGACTACCTGTATGTAATTATAGCACCTGCATGGTCACATCACTGTGGCATCACTCCAGTTTGCTGTGGATGTTCATACATGCAGGGTTTAGTTTCAAAGGAAAAAAGCCGTTTTGGAATGCCACTTGTCAGTACAGAAGAAAGTGCTGCAACTGCGCCCATGTTAGAAAGCACAGTGGATTTCCTTATCTTCAAGGAACACTGAACTTATCAGTTGCTAGAATAGAATAGAATAGAATAGAATAGAATAGAATAGAATAGAATAGAATAGAATAGAATAGAATAGAATAGAGCTGGAAGGGACCTTGGAGGTCTTCTAGTCCAGCCCCCTGCTCGAGCAAGAGAACCTATACCATCTCAGACAATCAACTGTCCAGTCTCTTCTTAAAAACCTCCAGTGATGGAGCGCCCATGATTTGTGGAGGCAAGCTGTTCAACTGGTTGATTGTCCTCACTGTCAGGAAGTTTCTCCTTAATTCCAGGTTGCTTCTCTCTTTGATCAGTTTCCAACCATTGTTTCTTGTCCTGCCCTCTGGTGCTTTGGAAAATAATTTGACCCCCCCCCTTCTTTGTGGCAGCCCCTCAAATACTGGAATACTGCTATCATGTCACCCCTATTTCTTCTTTTCTTTAGACTAGCCAAACCCAAGTCCTGCAGCCGTTCTTCATATGTTTTAGTCTCCAGGCCTTTGATCATCTTAGTTGCTCTTCTCTGAATTTTTTCCAAACTCTCAATATCTTTTTTGTGATATGGTGACCAAAATTGGCTGCAGTATTCCAGGTGTGGTCTTACTAGGGTTTTATAAAGTCATGAAGAAGAGGAACCATAGAGAGTATGAAGAAGAGGGACCATAGAGAAAGACAGAAACCATTTGGGGCTCTGGCATCTTGAAGGTACTAGAAGAAAAGCTACCCCATCACTATTCTTATAAGCTTGTTTTATCAAACTTTATCTCTTAACTGGGCTCTGCATGTGTATCACCAATGCACAGACTGATTAACTCAGGAAAAGAAAAACTCCAGATCACGTAATGGTGTACAGCTGGGGTCTCCAAACTTAGCAAGTTTTATGGACTTCAACTCCTATAATTCTCCAGCCACAAGTCTTAAAAGTTGCCAAGTTTGGAGACCCCTGGACTACTGTCTTTGCTGACTAACCAGCACAATGATTCTCGGTGTGGCTTGTCTGGGGAATTTCTTGGGATCCTCCCAGTCTGCTGGACTGCAATTATTTGTTTATTTTATATATTTATTCAATTTAGATACTGCCTAAGTTGTCAGACTGACCTGGACTGAAGTAAAGTTTTGCAGAGTGAAGTGTCATGCAGAATGTTTTTTAGAAACTAGAAGACTGGGAGAGTCTCATTATTTCCTAAATGTTAACCTGAACCAGATCCAGAGGAATCTGAACAGATATCAAGAGAAAAACAATAATTCAAACACTTTAGTGATAGTACTACAAGTGCAGCTACTTTCTCTATTACAGTTTCAATACATTTTCCTAGTGTGAGCCAAGGGTTTTCTATAGCTATATAAATTTAAATAATGATCATTTGTTTAAAAAGGCTTCTATTTTGCCATCAGGATCTAACTTGGCAATGATAGAAGAGGATAGAAGAAGGGAGGCAATGGGAGACAGTAAGAATGATACAAGATTGATATGACCAAAATAAGATCACTTTGGCCAATGGTCATGTTTCATGAAACGAAGAAATTTATACATTTTGAACCTTTCAGCATGACCCCATTTATGTATAGCAATTGACTCCACTAAAAGTTTGGGAATGACCTTGAATTTGATGAAATCTTAACCAGGCCTGTGATATGCACTCCTCTGAAAACAAGGAATGAAATTTGTAAAATAATGGTAGAAAGATAACCATTTGAAGTCTTCAGCTACATTCAGCATGTCTAAAGGTTCCTTTTAATTTCTATGGGAAGAACTCTAGAAATAAATTGTAACAAGTGAAGCCCCTCCAACATTATCTCCAGATAGGCATATATAAGGGGGGGAAACTGCTATAAGTTTACTACACATGTCAAGGGGGCTTCAAAATGGGGAAAATGACAATTCAGCATTTTTAAAATGAAAAGCCATCTTTTTAATGATTATTTAGGGAATGTACATGTGCAACAAAGTAACACTTTGCCATATATAGCATACATATAGCCAATGAAATAAATGCATTGTGTAATTTTTGCCTATGAACCTATAGATACTGTAACCTTTTTAATCCTGTCATCAGTCTTGCAGAGCTTATAATTTTTTTCTCTTTATTAATCACCCTTCTCTATTCACTGGGTATACAGTCATTATTCTGCAACAGAATGTACAATCATATTTCTTTTGCTAAAGAATAGAAAATTAACAAATGAAATCACCCCTATCCTATAGAGACTGTGGTTACAAGGGACTCATAAACCTTTTCCAAAAGGTTTAAAAAGCATATTGTTTAATGAATTTTAAGTCAGTGGGGACAACTGCATGCATCTATATTCATGGAATTTAGTATTTCTTGCTTGTTTACTTTTCAAATGCCCTTCTATAAATTATGCACTTCTTTTATCGTCGTAGATTGATATTAATGAGATTCTTACTTTTTAACCCTTACCACCTGTTCCCTTCGCACCATGACCCTAACGAACCCCCATACTCATTTACACCCTCCCCTATGAGTAGGCAAGTGATGGAAATAATGTCTGGCACCATCTCTACTCACTTGGTCTAGCCTTCTGGGGAATGGAGCAGGCATAAGAGGGTATCCAATTTACATTATTATTGCTTGTCGTGGATGTAGCTCATCTTGCACCTCAGCAACATAATACTATCAATACCCCTATTTGATTGTTATCATGTGGTTCATACCTTTTTATCGCATCTCTTCAAATAATTGGGCTAATTTTAGGGCTGTAAAAGCAAAACAGTGCTTAATATGAAACCCTGGGAATTAATAAACAGTGAAAAAGAATTTGGAATTTGTTATTTTCCTGCATTTATAGTCATGAACAAAGGCTAGGACCAGTAGATAAAGGATATTGTAACAGGCTGGACTTTGTAGGTGAGAAGCTGAAGCATTATGTTGAGAATATATTGGCTTATAAACAGAGAGAGAGAGAGAGTTTAGAAGGATGTGCCGGTCAGGAATGAAAAATATTGTCAATGAAATAAAATGAACAGAGAGAACAATTAACCAGTGGAATGGCTTGCCTTCAGAAGTTGTGGGTGCTCCATCCCTGGAGGCTCTTAAGAAGTCTAAAATGGTATAGGGTCTCCTACTTGAGCAGGGGGCTGGACTAAAAAACCTCCAAGGTCCTTCCAACTCTGTCATTATTCTGTTATTCTGACTATCTTTGGTCACTGTCTACTTTGTCCTCACCTCCCTGCCAAGTGTACTGTATTTCAAATAATTTGCTACCCTTTTGTGTTTGGCAGCAGGCTTACTGTAGTTGAGTTCTAAGGCTAATATATAAGACTAGTTAGTTGTAAATAAACAGAGACAGTGTGGTGTAGTAGGGGCAATATTAGACTAGAACTTGAAAGAGCTGGGACCGGTCCACCATCGGCCATAGACACTCAATGGATAATGTGGGGCCAATCACTCTCTGTCAGCTCAACTTACCTCCTGTGATTCTTGTGGGGGAAAATGGGAGGACGGAAGATATGTATGAGTTCCTTTATGAAAAGGAGCCTTGTGCTTTGTGTCAAAGACAGGCTATAAATTAAAAAAACAGATTTTAAAACTATTTCTTTTTCTTTAAGTATCTTTGGTTAAAAATATGCTGTGAATAGAATGTGAAACTCACTTTTAAAAACTACTTCAATTCACATGGGGAAGCATATAGAAAATAATACTAAGAAAATATATAATAAGCAGCAGGCTCATATTAAAAACCTTTTCTTCAATAAATTGTATGATTCATACAGAGTTCCATAGCTGTAAGAAACTAATTCTTGACAAAAGCTTAGAAGCTATATCATATTATGAAGAAGATCCAAGGAAGCTGATTCAATTACTAAACGTGATAGACCACCAGCAGTAATGCTGTTATTCTTGAAATGTCAATGCAAAATGAATGTAGAGATGTTGACATAAAACTTATATTTAAAAAATAGAATAAAATACAATGAGATTAGAGGAACTGGATACAGGAATTACTTTATGATAAGCAATGTTGTTCCTTTGATACCATTATAACAGTTATACAGCAGCAGTAACAAAAGTGAGCATGTATAGAGAAATACCAAAATTACAGAGTTCAGGAAAAAATATTTAGTCAATATTCATTACTCATTTTCAAAACACAGCAAATGCTACAGTGTCTATACCATATGAAAATAGTTTAGCATATGGACATTCAAGATCTTATTTAATTTTTACAGATGAAAATTATGATAAAAATTTAAATCTTGGGATATATTTAAACACAGGCCACCCACTCTGTACAAAATAAATTAACACCTGCAGATTGGTAAAAATACCAAAAGGAAATCAATGTAGTGAACTGAATGCAGAGAAACTTTACTTTAGAAAAACAATTACTAATCTTGCCTACTGAGATATGAAACATACCTGAATATGTATCTTGACAATAATATAAATAAAAAATGAGGCAAATTAAGACAAAAAATGGAATATGTATTAGGACTGGGGAGTCAACACAAAATGCAAAAAAAACCCTAACATTGGATTTATTTTTAAATCATGGACCAGCATAATAGTTTTCAGGGACAACAGGAAAATTATATACAACCTTGATAAAATTGACCCTTACTACAGACAAATAACATATAGTATATAAAGCAAATTTATAGGTACATCCAATTCAAATAGGAAAAAATGAAATAATACATCTAATTGGTATATTAAAAATTAATACTCCTATTAAAAAGATAAAAAATGAATAGTGTCTATAGTAGTCTAAATGGGCAGTTTCCTTGCCACTGAATTCTTTTAAATGGGAAGATAAAATGACATAATATTACAAGTAACTTATGCATCAGGTTAATTTGTGAAAAGCATTATTTAAAGGAGATTAGCATCAAATCTGTTGAAAGTTGAGTCATGGCAACTGCACTTACTTTCTTGTTGGTTTGAGACCTTTTGTTGCTCATCCAAGCAGTTTCATCAATCAGAGCAAGTTAGGCAGAGAGTTGTTGGAATGTACCAATTCCTTTCTTTGAGACGTCTCAAACCAACAAGAAAATAAGTCCAGTTGCAATGACTCAACTTTCAAAAAACTTTACCTAAATGACTGAGAATTTTTACTGACAGTTAGCATCAGAAGATTTTTTAATACCAAAGATTCATGCCTTCTTATTTCACTCGTAGCTTACATTTCACTCTGCCCAATAAATACCAAGGAAGAGACTGATAGTTTCTATTCTTTTCTGAAATTGGTAATAAATAGAAATAGGGATAGTAAATAGTTTTTATAATAGATAGAAGAACATATTTTATTTTGCACCCAAATATTTTACAGTGAGTGGAAATTTATTTAATATATTCATAAATACATTGGAATTAAGATAACAAAATTAGAAGTTGAGTATTTGGATACTGAAAAACAAGCAGATGGTGAAGAGTTCTAAAAACCTGTCTGAAAACTAGATTAACAGAAAAATGAGATTTTATATAAGCAAGCATAAAGAGATGTACATTAGAATAGATAGTTCAGCTACTGTATCATATCTGCATTGATAAGATCTGAGCCAGTTGGTTATCTTAGAAAAGAGACTTTCAGGATATATAGTATGGTGAGAAGTACAGTCTGACAGATAGAACACACATCTTAAAAAGTATTTTCTTTATGAGTTTTATTTATTCCATTCTGAAATGAATTATTTACACCACTTCTTGAAAGTCATTGAACAAGTTCAGTCTAGTCATTGTTATACTGAAGTTAGAACAAGTCTTCACTCAAGTTAATCTTGGCAAAGAGGCAGGTTGATATCAATATAACTACTGTATTTTAACTAGTATATGCGTCCTTGTGAAATAAAACAGCAAAGCAGAGAACAGACAGGATGCCATGGAACCATATGGTTGTAAAAGTAAACAGCCAAGTGTCATGTAGAGGAATCAAATGTATTTGCTTAGGGCAGGGGTTCCAACCTGTTACAGCTGAACAGCTGTTGATTCTGGGGTTACATGCCTTTGGTTAAGGGCAGTGACATAGTTAATGCAATTTTTGGCTCATTTCATTCAGTTAAAACATTTAAAGGACTTGCTTGTAACATTAAAAAATATTTTTTTTCTGGTGAATACTATTAAGGTAACTTCATCCTTTATTTTTATATACTTTAAAGTCCAAAACTGAAAATAATCTTATGATTGTTTTCTGCTGTATCATGAGAGGAACAAAAACAGCAAAAATGTTCTGGCTTCAGAAACTCACATTAATTTATATCATTACCCTTCCCAATAATTGTGCTTACAAAGATCTTTCCAATTTGATGCCCTTCGGATGATTTGAACTACAATTCTTTTAATCTCCAGCCTTGATGGGAGTTATAGACAAAAATCTGGAATAGATCAGGTAGGGCAAGCCTACCCATCTGAACATGTGATAAATAAAGGACAGGAAAAGCCTTCTCTTTATTTTGAAAGAAAACATACTATCTTGCATTTTTATCCACAGTCAAGAGTCCTCTTAAATTCTGATACAAATTTCCTTTATAGATTCCTAACCTGCTTTTTTATAGCCTGAATCTGAAAACTTCTTCTTATGAACAACCTGTGTCCTATCAGTAAAAATGAATGTTCTCAGGACAATTTATACAAGTGACAATTTGAACAATACCAATATGTGAGCTAAATAAAAGCAGGACTCTTTTTATAAGGCAATACAAAAGAAGAAGAATATGGAAGCAATCCACCCTAGAATTAATATAATGGAATTAGGGAATATAATTAATATAATAGAAATATATTGAAATCAGGCTCAAATAATATTTTAAAAAAGTTTCTGAAGAAAAAAAACTCTTGGGACTTAATAGACATAAAGAGTGAAATTAAACAAGCTGCACTTGAGAAAGCAAACTAGAAGACTACCTGGAACTAACTAACTAGAAGAGACAGCAACAGGAAAAATACCACCCTATTTGATCCTAAAGAAGATATAATTATCTTCAGAAGGAGCTCTGTCAATTTTCTATTACACACGGACATCTAATATGTATGCTTAGGTGGTTTGGTCCAATATTAAGTTAGCAATTCCAAAATCATACAGATACTGAGCATAACCATCAGCATTTGGAATTGTTTTCAAAGAATGGTTGTCTGTATCATTAAGCAAGAAGAAGCAGTCATGTTAGTTCTAGATTGAAGTAGGCTGCATATTGGTGTGTGTGTGTGTGTGTGTGTGTGTGTGTGTGTGTGTGTGTGTGAAGCTTCCATCTGTTCCACCCAAAATTGTTTCTTTCTTTCAACTTAGCACATGGAGCAGTCAGTTCAGTTGGCCTCCCTTCAGGCATCATCTAAAGAGGTTCTTGGAGGGATGTCCTATCAGGTGGCATTTGTCCAAACACGACAGAAAAGACAGCTCATTTAACTTGGAATAGGGTGTCTGAGATAAATCTATCCATTTTATTATCAATTATTACCGGTAGCCCTTGCCTTACAACCACAATTGGGACCAGAATTTATGTTGCTTAGCAAGGCAGTTGTTAAGTTAGTTGTGGCTGATTTTACAACTTTTTTTTGCCACAGTTATTAAGTGAATGAGTGCAGTTGTTAAGTGAATCATTAAGGAAATCCAGCTTTTCCCATTGACTTTGCTTGTCGGAAGTCAGCTGGAAATGTTGCAAACGGCAATCACATTACCCCAAGATGCTGCAACCATTATAAATAAATGGCAGTTGCCAACCACTTGAATTTTGACCCCTCAAGTGTGGGGATGCTGTGACAGTCGTAAATGTGAGGACCAGTTGCAAGTAACTTTTTTCAATGCTGTTCCAGCTTTGAGTGGTTGCTAACTGAATGATTGCAAGTTGTGGACTAACTGTATTAGGTCAGTATACAATACATTACCTTATTTTACAGAGTTTAAAGAACGGTCCGGTTCCCCTCTCCCCTCCCCCCCCCCACTGAGCCACCAAGCCATAAAAGTTGGGGACCCATTAAAATATGTATCCACTTTCATTTGCAACTTTTCCTAGGAACTTCTTTATGCAGTTTCTCCTATGTACATTTATTAACACAAATTCTCAAAAAGAAATATTTTAACTTCATATATCTATTTTTACAAAAATCCACTGAGAGCATCTTTTATAACAGTGGTCCCCACCTTTGTGGCTTGGCCCAGCAGGGAGGGGAGGAACTGGGCCCTGTAAGCGGCAGGCCGGTGCATTTCAACTTGGGCTTGCACTGCCCAGTTGCGAATAGGCCATGGCCCAGTAGTGGGTCACAGCCCAGGGGTTGGGAACCCCTGTTTTATAATACTTAATTGAGAGTTGTATTCAACTCTTTGTTTTGCTTTGTTTTGTTAAGAATTACATAGTCATAATCAGCTTAAGAGATGCTAGTTGATCCAGCTAGTAGATTTGTCATAGAATTTTCACATTTTCTCCTTTGCATAAAACCAAGACCTAGTTTGGTTTTGGAATCTGCTTGGAGAGACCTTGCTTGCCATATTTATCCATATATAATTTATATGAATTGTGGCATAATAATTAATGTAGAAGAAACCAAGCTTCAAATTGACCTTCATCTATGGTTGCTTACTTCAGGGCAGCCGCTGTCTCTTCGCATTATTAAAAATATTATTAAAAATATTATTAAATATTTTCATCAGTTGCTCCATTATTTTCGGAAACATAGCACTTAATTTTAAAGACAGAGTCTAGTATCTACTCACATACTGTATATCTTTATCTTACTACATATACGGAAACATGCAGGAACACAAGGAACTATATTTATTTATTGAATTTATATGCTGCTGAATCAAGACAGAGTCATGGTGACATACAAAACTTAGCATAAGTAAAAGCAGCATACATAGTAATATCATGGTAAAATATAAGTAAACATCTACATTTTACAGTAAATATTTTTCTTTAAAAATAGCTATCATCATAACTCCACTATTGAACATTAAAACATCCATGAAAAGATTATTGCACTCTTCACAATAACTAAAGAATAAATGTAACTAAGCCTGTATCAAAATTCATATTATGCATCAATGAAGATGAACAACGGCTACCAAAAGCCTTTGGAATAATTCTGTCTTAGCTGTTTTTCAGAATGTCTATTCTTCAGGGGAGAATTTGGTTTATAAAAATTGTTTTCCACAATGTTTGTGTTATTACTGAAAATATTGCTTCCTCATCTCATCTTTTTCTAACACATAAATTTTCATGGCAACAAAAGCCTTCTCCTACTTGAATGTATTGAACAAGTTGATCCTGAAGATGCCTATATTGGACTTTGTAAAATCATTCCTTTGAATTGTATTTGTGACCTATGGAGGATGTTGAGCAGAGTTGTAATGTGCTACATGCTTGCCAGGGAACAAATTGTAGCATTTTATACCAAGTAAGATGCATTGCAATAGTCCAGACTTGACTACTTACAAGAATGAATGACTGAATAAAGTCCATGAACCTGAAAAAAGATCACAACTGCCACGCCAGCCAAAATCAGACAAAAGTGTTCCTGGCATGGACTCCATGTGAAAAGGAGTCCAAGGAAACACTCGGGTTTTGTATCTCCTATCTCAGGGGTAGTTTCTCCTCTCCAAGAGTTAACACTGGGGTCTAATGACAAGTTAAGATTCTAGAAAATCTGAGTAACTTTATTTGACAAAAAGCTCTGCGAAATAAGCACAGCAGTTAGTCAGACCTAGCTTCATGTTCTTTCAAGGCTGCTGGCTGATCCAGTATGGACACTGACACAATAAGGAAGAAGCATAATATGGAAGATGCCTCCCATACAACAATGTAGCCCAGGAACATCTAGGTGGGGGGAGTGATTAAAAAATTAAAGATAATGCATGTGACAAATGTAAAATGGGGTAGAATTCACAAGTTCACTTTTTTTTACTTTTTTCATACTGCTGCCTCCCAGATATCCTGATATTCTTAACTCCGGTTGGCCAGATTCACTGTTTGCCTTCTTCCACTAGAACAATACATGTTATCTTCCTTCATTTCATTTTGTGGATGTCTGACATCATTAAGTTGCCAACTTCTATTCTTTTCAGACCTCCCCCCTCCGACCCAGAAACCTACCTTGGTTCAGGCAGAGGGAGCTGGACCACCACCATCAGCAGCACTCTGATCCCCCGCAAATGTATTCTTAATCTTGGGGCTTGGGACTTCAAGCAGGTTAACAGCTGTTCCAAATGTCATTTCTGCCAGTAATTGAGGGATTTGGGATCTGGTTCCCAAGGGAAAAAAATAGCCTGCCAGACTAGAAAGCCAGGCTGCTACTGCACTTTGTGCAGGATTTTTGGGCAAAAATTCATAGCTGTTGTGCAGAAGCTTAAGGTTATAGTCTTAACTGTATTTATAAAGCTGTGGGCTGAGTTGGACACATTGTGGTTTACACCTGGGTAAAACTGCATAAAATAATTTCCACAAAATCAAGATTTTGTCTTCTAAGATTCCACTCTCAGAAAGTGACACACCATTGCCTAAAAAGAGCAATGTGGAAATTTTTATCTTCACTTTTTCCTCAATATTAAAAGAAATCAGTTACACCTGCCTTCATGTTACCAAATATATCTAATGATGTATCAACATGAGCACTCGAGGATTTCTTCGTTTATTTTTCTTACTTTGGGGAGAAAAACTTAAGTAAAAAAAACATCTGTAAAACTATCATAATGAGCAGTGTTGATTCAGAGTTCAACATTATGTTTTTGCTATCTTTCAACTGCAGGTTTTTCATTACATCTTTTATCTATATAAAACATTTTAGAATAACTCAATTTTTACGTAGTAAGAAGATGAAGCAACAGATAAATCAGAGAAGCCTCCCAGTAATAAAACAAACTGGCTTTCAAGTCGTCCTTTACTTTGTCCATCATATGATTCCATTTAGGGCATATAATATCAGAAAGGCAATCTAATAATCACACTAGAAGCAATTTTAAACCATGCTAACTGCTGAAAAGTCAATTTAACTTTCCAGCTTTATAAGACTTTGTTATTGCTATTGTTAATTATTCCTCATTTAATGGGAAATTGGCAACAAGGTCCCCTCCTGTCATTTTAAATCTGCAATAATATCATGTGAAGCTTTTCGTCCTTATTCCCCAGTCCTGGATTATCAGAGCTAAATGGCAGCTCTTGCATTACAAAAGCTCAGGGGCAGGTACTGTTACACAAATTGCCAATTCAATTAACTGTGTGTAAATGGTCCGCTGGCAGACTGAGGGAAGGACAGCCATTTTGGCAAGTGTCATTCCTAATTTATCAAACTGTCAAACCTTCCCAGTCAGGTGCCCACAGTCACTGTCTGCCTCTTAATGCTAAATTGGGAAGCAGCAGAAGCCATTCTAGTACTTTGACAAGGCACAATGCTCAAAACTGATTTTAAAATCAAATGTACAGTTGTCTTAATTATTCTCAATCTAAGTGATGTTTTAATTATGAATATAGAGTGGAAATATTCGATCAGGATTCAGCACTACAGTTCTCCGTTGTAGAAGGAATGAAGTTCGACATTTGAATGAAGGCTGATTTTAAAAAGACAATTTCTCAGTTGAACAGCAAGTAGTGACGGTATTCTGAAGGAGGGCAATTTGAAGTGTGTTTAGGGATAGGGTAAATAATATCAGAGCTAGTTTGGCACAATGATTAAGACTATGAGTTCTAGTCCTTCCTTAGCTATGAAAGCCAACTAAACCCCCCAGTCACTCTTTTTCAGCCCTAGGAAGTAGGCAAGAGCAAACCACTCCTGAAATCTTGCCAAGAAAACTGCAGAGACCAGATTAGGCAACCAGTAGGAGTCAATACTTCCTTGAAGGGACAAAAAACGGGGGGGGGGGGGCGGTATAAGGTAAATATCAGAAAGGCCCTTCCAGCCAATTCCTACTTTATGTGTTGCTTCAACAAATATTTACAATATTCTGTCCTTTAAAAAAAGAAAGAACATGAAAACTATTAATATTAATATATGAACTTCCCTAGCCAATTCATTTTACGTTTCTTTCACTGATCTAAACATTTGGTGTGCAATCTTTGAGGCAAGAAGTGCATGCCAAAAACTGTAGGTGTCCAGAATATGAAAATAACTGGACTCATATCTAGTAGATTACATAATGTTAAGATTACATAATGTTATTCATTCAAAATGTAGACCAAACAAAATTATCCAACATCTGTACAGCAAGTGGGGCAGGATTAAGAATACTAAACAGAATAAACTGTATGAACTTTACATAAGAAGATAGACACTACTAGAGAAAATGTATTGCTATGTAATGGACTCCAGGGAGCAGAGTCACAGAGGTGACTTCAGACAGTTTTGAGGAGAGAAGCATAGATAAAGGTTGCACAGAAGCCAGTACATCATGAAGTTATTTCTTGGAAAGTATTAGCTGCCTAGAGAACTGAAGCCACAAAAAGAATTCAAATTTCTGAATAGCAGACAGGGAGCTTCAAGGCTCCTTTTTGAGCCCCTGTATGGCAGCATTCTGCAGAAAAAAGTATTTCAGGATTGTGCTATAAAGTAGGGCTGCAAAAATACAGTGTTTTAGGGTTTCTTCATAAATTTAGCTTAAAGTCATCAGGTAATTTTAGGGGGTGTTTCAGTCAAAATTGAGAACATTACTTTTCATTAAATTTGTGTTCTTTATTATTCAAAAGCATAGAAATTAAACTTCATTCATTCATTCAATTTATAGGGTCACCCATTTCAAATGCATGATTCTAGGTGGCTAACAGAAAAATAACACATCATAAAAATAAATAAATAATATAGGAGCCAAAATAAAACTAACCAATACCATGAACAAAGCCAAGATATGGGCTCTACCACATAACGTGGACCCCAAGCTCAACAAAAAAAAAGTCAGTCGAGTTGAAGCAAGTCTACTCTCTGAAGGAATGATGTTCCAGAGGGTGGACCCCAGAATAGAAAAGCCTTTCCTCACTAGAGGACCCACTAGATGGCACTTCCTAGCAGACGCTACCCAGAGCATGTTTCTCCTATTGGATCTCACAGGATAGAGAGATACAACTTGGAAGAAACAGTTCCACCTAGAAACCAAATCCCATATCATGAAAAGATCTATAGATATAGCAAACCATTTTTTCTTGGAAACAATAAAGGACAAACCTGACAAGAACAAATCTGAAAGAGGTTCATAAGGATTAAAAAAAAAGAATTGTTTATAACTGCTTTACAAAGGAATACTCAAGAGTAAAACCAAGTGTCCATGGAAATTTTGACACTTTTAAAGTTCACAGCAAAGTTCACATATTTTATGCAAACATGCCTACAAAAATTCTTTAAAAGAAAAAAAAGATGGAATTGCTCTGGGGTTCTTCAGATTCGCAGACAAGAAGATGCTGCAAGAAAATTTGGTAAAAGATGTGTTTCTTGCTACAGTGTGCATGAGCCTATGTATACTCTAAAACACCTTTCTGCCTTTTGAACCCCGCAGTGCAGTAACTTTGTCACCCAACAGCAATTTAATCTAGTACTGTGAACAATTTTCTCTGTACTGTTTTAAAAAGCTTAGTAGCAAAGCAAACACAATTTGGGAAAGTAATGAGTAAATAGGTAATAGGAAAAGGATTAGGTATCAATCACATCAGCTTTATTCAAACTTCTCACCTCCTGATGAAGCTACTTTCTATTTTTAAGAAAGCTTCTGGGATTCCTTCACGTATATTTGAATGTAAATGTAGTTTTATCCTTAACTAACTCAGAATCACCTATTCATTTGTTCCCTCCCTTCTACTGAAACACCTAGCAACCAACATTTTAAAAAAAATCAGAACAGCTGAGCTCCAATTGCCATTGGTTGGCTTTCAACAAGCTTGGCTAAAAGTGGGAAGCAGACAAATGGGATTTGTGGCAATTTTCTCAAATCAAAACAGTGTTTGAAACTTTAGAACAGCAGTTCAGCAGCATGCCAAATGTCATCATGGTGCTATTCTTTCTTGATGTTATGATCACTGTTTTCTGAATAGCTTGTTCTCAACAGAACAGACTGGCTCAGTCATACAGTGGAAGAGCATATGAAGGATAAGGGAACTTAGATTTCTGACATTAGAAGTTTTATTAACAGGAAAGTAAAAAAACCCAGAGAGAGAGAGATCTAAAACAGTACCCCAAATACATCTGTGTATTACTAAAATTCTGATTCCTGTAACCTTTAACAGTGTAATGGTCCAGCATAAGGCAACAAATTTGAACCAAGGTATCTCAAATCTGAGACCTATATCTCCTGTGGAATTGCAATTTGGCAAATTTTATAAAGCATTTATGACATAATACAAAATGGTCAACCCCTCATATTTGTCTGTGCTATATGGTTTAACGTGGGCTACTTCTAAGGCAGATATATGTCTGAATATCTCCCTGAAATTTTAAGAATTTTTCAGGTAAATTAGAAGCCCTGCCATTGTTGAAGGCATAGAGGAATCTGATAAGGAAATATCTCTGAAACTATGACCCAAGGGACAATGAGTTATCTAGATCTTATTCTGAAGCTTGCTGGGGCAATACTTACAAATGTTGAAAAAGGAAAAATAATAGTCATGTATAAAATCAGCAAGAATGAAAAGCTAAATAAGTAAATCAATTATTTAACATTGATTTCAGAGACAGATTCTTACTGGTAGCTGATAGTTATTTGGGAATGAGCATGGCTGAAGGTAAATAGGAGAAAGGATAAAACATTTCATCGTTCATTTCTAATATATTTTGAATTCCTCTTTAAACACATGACAAAATGACAACATACTGAAGCATGAATTATGTAGACAAGTAGGATGTGTGATCAGCCCACCCCATCACAGCCCACCCCATCACAGGGAAGTGATGGACTCAGTGGAGTTTTTGAGAAAGCTTGGAAATTTCCCTGAAAATCTGGTGGATGGTTCAGCTGAGGACTCAATCGCTTTCTGGAATGGGTGGATGACAGAGGCTGAGGCCTTGGATTGTACTGTTTCTGTGTGGCCACTTCCTGTATGCTGATTCTAGGATACATCTCCAAGTTTGGGGAGATGAAGTGCCAGAAGAGAAACCTGAAGCATTGCTGGAGGAAGAGTCAACGTAAGTCTGACTGAACATGATTAAGAGGGATTACCTTGTGGCAATAAAGGATGACAAAATGTCAACACTCTTGTTGCTTCTTGTTGCCACACATGAAGAGTTCAACTAGTTCTTTTATTGCTCAAGCATATACAGAGGAATCTTCTCAGACTAACGGTTTGTATCTGGGTGAGACCTAGATAAGATTCAGCAGCATTCAAGGGGGTCAAGGTTTGCCATTTCTAACTCTCCATTTGACTCCATCTCTTGGCTCAGCCAGTCTCTTTCTGGCCACTTTTAAGAGTAAGAGGTAAACTGCAAAAACTACATTCCTGTACTCACAATGGAGTACGGTAATTCCAAATGAACCCAGTACAAGTAAAGCTCACTTCTGAGTACATTGGAATTGACTTGTCTTTTAAATTCTCAAACTGAATTAATAGACTTTGAAATATAGAAAAGTAATAATTTTGAGAATTTTGAATGTATGTATGTATTGTAGGCTACTCCTGAGAATCAGCAGGGGAGGGAGATAAGTGACATTGTATACTGTATGTTATGATACCATGGTGCAATGATTTAATTACATATTTATAAATTACTCAAGTTGTATTATTTGCATGTAGATGTCATGATTAGTATGAGTTTATTAAGAATACACAAGTTAATTACAACTGTGAAAAAGTCTGGAGATTCCTGCACATACCAGCTATTTTATTAACCTGGCCCATTCCAGAACTCCCAAGTAGAGGACATTTGATTGGAGAAGACGGAAAACAACTACTCAGTGGAAAAAGAAGTGGACTAAAGCAATCATGCAGAAAATCTCAGTTATAAAGTGTTAAGAGGGAAAAATATGAATTTGAATCAATAGCAACTAGATGAACCAGTATCATAAAAGCTACAATAATATTGAAAAGTAGATCCCACAATAATTTTGCCACAAGAAAATTATAATACATAGATGAATAAATGAGTCAATCAATCAATAAAAGGGATCTTCATTCATCATTTCAGACAATCTCAACAAAACTGAAATGAGTAAAATCTTCTAATTATGGCTGCCACCTCCATTAGGAATTGAAGTATGTTTCAAGTGGCTTGAGTGAAAGTTCAGGTGCAATAATTCACTCTTTGTTCTCATTTGTTTGATGACTTAGGCTTAATTCCTCCTGTCTTTATCAGAGAACTTAAACTTGACCCAATTAATTTAATGCTTGAAATAAAATGAGCAAGGAAAGTGAGCAGTTATTTCCAAGACATGGGATAAAGGCAATAGAGCAGAGAAATACAGTAAGCAATTTTCCCCTACAGCAGCTGAGTTCTTTGTTTTTGGTATTTATTCCTGTGGAATGTATTGCTTTCCACTGAATTTCCGGCAGCTCCATGGGAGACAACACCATCCGTCTTATTTCATCTTTTAACAAGGACTTGATGAGGTGACAAAGGACTGATTCTTAAAAACACATTACCTGTTATGCGAGGCATTGTGTGACAGGAAGAACTATCTTACTGACAGGCACCTGACAGCAGATTTGTTGATTTCATGGTCACTTCATTTAAAGTAACAACAGGGTGAAATATGCCATCTGATAATCTCTTTGAATGTTGACTGTGAAAAGCACTTAACATTTCTGCCAGCTACTACCACTACTACAGAATCTGTTCGTCAATATGTGCAGTCTTCAAAGTCTCATTAATAATGTTCACATTTGCACATATACAGTATGTACACAGTTATTGTTTATTTTAAATGTAAATTTTTAGGAATAATTCTAAGAGTTTGCAAAAGTAAAGGATTGAAATCTGATGTTAAATTATGATTTTTCAAATGGTCTGTATTAAAAAAAGCATAACTGATATTGATGGCATTATTTCAACTTACACAGCTGGATGTTTACAAGGCTTTAATCATCATCAACCATAATAATAATAAATTACATTTAAGAAGGTTGTCTGATATATAAAAAAATTCACTGAATTATTCAGAATAAAGAAATAATTAATAGACTAAGGCTTCATGTAGAAAATGTAAGAAATTACATTATTTATATTAGGGATATATATGTGTGTGTGTGTGTGTGTGTGTGTCCAAATGCCACACTTGGCCTTAAAGGGACACAAGTGTGTGTGTGTGTGGGGGGGAGGCATCTGCAATTTAAAAGCTAGCTTGGGATGGGATGGGACAATCCAGCAGCAAAGTCCAGGAGTTTATGAACTTAAGGAGGGAGATATGTGAACTAAGGGCTACAGGTTTTGCACATCTGACATACATCCTACTGACCTGTTGACTGACTGCAACTACTCAGTAAAGAAAGATTTCAGGAATTTTTATATAAATAAATTTAAATAATCAGATAATAATATACAGCAAAGTATACATATAAAAACAAAAGTGTAAATAGATCAAACCGATCCTAAGTGGATGCTCACACAATTAATTGCACCTATAGATCTAGTGGAATAAAGTTGTGCATGGAATGCTAAGAGAGAAAGAGTGAAATACACCTTCCAGGGAAGCAAATCCCAAAAGCATTGAGCTTCAAGAGAAAAGGCTGGCCATTTACCCTATGTTCTTCTTGTAATTTGATGGTGGGGCTCCCAGTAGGTTGTCTCGATAGGTTGGGATTGGATAGGCAGGGAGATTCAATTTTGGTAATGAAAGGAATGATGGTGCTTTGTAGTCCCTGAGGCTATGCTATATAGAGCTTTGTAGCCTAATAACTTATTTCTTTCATGCAGCCTGGAAGCCTAGTGATAACTAATAGGGTGGCTTCAAAATTTATGCTATCCTCCAATGGTGGATGTCACTAGCCACAGTCTACTTGCAGCATTTTAAACTAATTTCAAAAATAAGCCTTGAAAACAAGGCTCATAACTTTTGAACTACTTTAAGAGCCCTGAAGATTGATAGGAAAAGTAGAAATACTTTAAACAGATAGTTAAGTATTCATTAGGTTGGTTCCAAAGGCTTACACGTGTAATAGGGCTGGCAAAAATGAACTTTTCTATTTCTTTTCTTGGCAGCTGACTTATTTTCCAAACTAGGTTCTTCAGAAGATCAGACTATCTGAATGTAAGTTTCTTATGTGATATAGTATGAAGGAGAGACACATTGCCAAAGTTAAGTGACAGCTTTATAAATATGACAACTCTTTTAGAGGTCCTAAATTCCATGTAAAGCAACGGTTATTACTAATGAAATCTAGTGTGTATTCAGCAGTAGTTTACTCTTCAATATCAGGTGGGGGGGACAAAGAAGTGATGAATATTATAATCAGTTATTGCTTTTGAGTGTGCTAAGATATTTGGCTGGTTGCTATTGCAAATAATATGCTGAGCTTAAGAGATTTTGTTCTAAAAACACTTTGGGGAAACTAAAAAGCAATAGCCTTAATTCATGAAATTATCATACCAGTTATATGAGATGGTAATTTAACTTATGATACCAGCCATAGAGTTAACAGGATAGCACCAATATATGCTTTATACCCAGCAAAAAGTTACAAAAAGGTCAAATGGATATCTGCATTTTTAACAAATAAAATATGGGCAGTTTTCAAAAGAAAAACTGATGCATTATTTAGGTAAGAACATGTTTAAGATTATAGTTTATTGAGAAAAAATTTTCATTTTGTCAATGTAAAGCTATTCTAAATCTTTTAGAACTTAAATCTAAAGTTATTAATTAGAGTTATTAAATTCAAGATCTGGCATACGTATTAGTTACTTGATTAGACATTCTCCCCTGATCTTCTTTTGACATACACGCTCAAAAGCAAGATCCCACCGCCTTGATTTATACTAGTTAATCTGAGACACGACGAACACCACTTTGAATATTTTTATGCTTTAACTTTCTGGAGGTTTTTTTAAGCAATAAATACGAACCAGAAAAAAGGCTGGTTAAAATGTATACTTTCTGTGAGAGATTTTTGACACCTTCAATGCTTGTGAAAGCTGAGGGGTTGACGGCACTAGTCAAATACAGTTGAGTGAGCAGACTGCCGGCATCCCACATTCCACCTCCAGTGCAGTTCAACCGTGACCTGCAGGGACCAGCCTTCTCTCTCTCTCTCTCTCTCTTTTTCTTTCTCTCTCACACACATACGCTCACACACACTCATTTACTTTCTTCCAAGTATTTTAGTTGCTAATCTTTGTTCATGGCTAAGGAAAAAAAAAATGCTAGAATGATTCTATAATTTCAGACTCTGGATGAACAGGGGATCCAATATTTACATAGGATCTTTATTTAAAGTAGAAATCATGCTGTTGACAAACTGTCTAAACTAACATCAGGCATTTTGTTTCTGATATGGGAAAATCGTTTAGCTAGTCTTATGCAAATTGGTTTGCTTTTCTATCTTCTTTGTCCAGAAGATTTCCCCAGGGGAAGCACAGCACCTTATTCTAAGGGTTTCATCATTGATTAGAAGAAACGTTACAATTAAACAAAGATCAATTCTTTAAAAAAATCTTTAATATGAAGCTCAATCTATACGTTACTTTTATCATGTTATAATTTACACTGTTTTTCAGTGAGTGTTTTACACACATTACAAACCCTGACCAACCCTGGCTAAAGAACATTAAGCATGGACATAACCATCTGAGGTTCACATAATTTCCCAGCTATGAAATTCATTAGGTGCCTTCAGACAAAAATAGATAAATCCATTTTTGCTCTAATGACAGCTGCTCTAATTATTGATAGAGAATAAATCAAAACCAATGGTAGAATATTCATCTGCCTTCTTAGAAGAAAACAGCACCACTTTTTCTTTGACCTCCAGGAACATAACTTTTCCTTTTCTTTTTCTTTTTCCTTCTCCTTTTCCCTTTCCTTGCCTTTCCCATTTCCCTTCCCCTTCCCCTCTATTTATTTCTGAATGATTCGATTCCTCTTTTGTTTTTTTGCCTGTGTTCATCCATGACATTATTTTATGATTTTTAAAACATTTGGTATCCCATGTCCAATTTATGACAATTTCATGGAAATTCATATTATTAGTACAAAACATAAAATAATCCAATGCCAACATAAATACTTGTCAGGTGTTCTAGCACACAAATAAAAACACAGATAGTTTCCCTCCCCCCAAAAAAAATCTCTGTAAAATAACAAATTTGTCCAGACAATATTAAGATAAATTTGGTGATTTTCAAGTAAAAATTTGCAGTTCTCCCAATTACTCTTCCCCAAATCTCTTTTTTCCCTTTTTGGCAGCTGATTCATAATTAGTTTTTTTTATTTGCTGATACTTATTTATTTATCTAATTTATATAGCCACTCCATCTCAGCAAAAATGACTAGGTGGCAACCAACAAAGCTAAAACAATAAATAAATACATAAAACTACTTATAATTATTAATTATAAAAACATTAACAATTATTAAGAGAAAAAGAACAAAAGAAAGAAATAATAGATGAATGGATGTTAATCATAAGGAAGCCACCTCACAAGTTCATCCATCCACGGAGTCCCCAGGATTGTTGGCATTAGCAGAACTTAAGGGATCTTTGGAAATTCAAAAGTGATGAGGCCCACCACACCCCAGGAGTGGGGAGAAGATTCCACAATGCCCATCACTTGGGGCCTGCGAAATCTAGTTCCCTAGCTGATGGAACCTGTAACATACCTTCTTTGCTGGATCTGGTGAGATGGGCAGATGAAATCAAAATAACCATGACATGAAGGGATTGAAAGGTTCTCACCAGTATCTGAATTAGGACCCAAACAGAGACTTGCAAACCAGAGTTATAATGTGTGTTCTACCAGAAACATGAACAACTACTCATGCCATCATTTTCTGCACCAGCTAACATTTCCAGATACTCTTCAAGGGCAGCATAGTCCAACTGAGAGGAGACCAGAGCATGAGTGACTGTGAGTAGGGCCCTAAATCTAAGAACAGGCATAACTGGCACATAATATAAAACTGTGCAAAGACTCTCCTAGTCATGATTCCCACCTGCTCATTAAGCAGGAGTTGTGAGTCTAAGTGGACCCCAAACCTAGTAAAACAATAAAAAGAGTAAATTGCAATTAATGGACACTACGGGATATACAGTAAAGCACAATGGATAGATAGTATGGGAAATATTAAAAAACATGTTTCTCATTATTAAAATGCCTTGGAGGAGAAGAATGTATTAGAAAAGGTACAAGGTGAAAAGGCAGAAGCATCCATGCTGGGAATGTATTCCTGGGGGTGGGTGGTGGTGGGAGGAGGTTCATAATTGAGAAATACAACCGGAGAAGGCCCTCTCCTTCATAGACACTTTAGACAATTTACTTTATTTAGCAGAGAGACCTATAGAAGGGTCTCCTAAGATGAAAGAAGATTTTGGAGATGTCTGCAAAAGAGAAGGCATTATCTACAGTATAATACTCTGCCCTTAAGCTATTCAGGCTATTTTTGAACTTGGAGCCCAGCTGATGGGAAAATAATCTTTGAAAAAACAACTTAGAAACAAGAATTATTATGAGAATTAAGCTTCTCCTTCTATTTTTCCATTCATCGTCTTGCTCTTCCATTAGTTAGCATTATTTATCTGTTGTTTGTTTTCAATTCTATGTTTTTAATGGCACAGTAGGAATTCTCAGGGCAGCTTACAGATTCAAATAAAATGTAACAATATCAGACAAAAACAATGCAACTAAAATATACAATCATAACAGCTTCACTTTATAAGGCAATAATGAGAAGCATGGGTGAATTTGTCAAGTTTGACTCTGCTCAGTCTCTTGTTTTCAACTATATTCTCTTTTGCATGTATGTTGAAAAAGTGTGAATCAGATAAGATTACATTAAAATACAAACAACACACATTTTTCCCTTGTTCTAAATCATACTTTGGGAATCCAGGCTTTGCTTCCTAATATGCTTCTTTTTTCTCATCTCCCTGGAACTATGAGATGTAAAGCTATTCTACCTTAGCTAAGAGATTTAAGAAAACACTGTAATTGTATTTATACATGTGAAAAAATAACTTTGGTAACAGCTACATTATGGTAAATCATTTACTGGATAGAACAGTTTGAACCAGAACTTTCACATATGTACTCGAAACACCTGGGAACCTCTAACAATGATGGTGAGACAGGCAGAAATTTTCAACCCTTGCTTGGAAATGCAACAAGAGCAAGCATTTCCAAACTTCTCCCTTTCTCCACCAAAAAATAAAGTTCAAAGTACAAATAGTTGCCACAGAACAGTTAACTTCAAAGTAAATGTGAAAACATTACTGCAGAAAAGATATAAATAATAACTCTGTTTCAACTGCAAATCAATTATGGAAGATGCCACACCATTGGTTGGGCATGTACAACGTTCTTAACTGGAGCAGGCAATATTTTAGTGGGCAAGGACTATACTAATTAATTAATTGAGCTTCTCTTGGGTTTGCCTTACATCACAACGGCAGGAAATCATATCTCACAGGTACATTAAGAGGGGGGCTCGAGAGATCATAAAAAGATGAATTAGGAGTTATAGGTATAACAAATCGCCCATTTCTAAATTAACCAATAAATGTGATTTAAGCAATCAAATGGCTGAGAAATTGGCAAACAGCAGACATTAGGAGTGAGAACAAATATACAACTATTAAATAATCAATATCAGATAATATTATTGATAAGCTAGCATACATAGTTTATTAATTGCAAAATGGCACTGCTATCTAAAAGAGGATCTTTTCCATCCATAACAATATTGAACTCATCTGCAGAATATTGAAAGAGAAATGAAAACAAAGAGAGATTTTAGGCATGTTCGTAATACGTGATATACAAAATTACTTGAACTTGAAGTGTCTGCATGAAAGCCGAGTCTCACAATCCACTATTTCAAAGGCTTCCCTGAAATTTAGTGCAACTAGCAAATCAAGGAGAGAGCCTATGCTCAATTACATCATTAATACAGTGCATTCAAACAATCCATCTCTACTGTTCTTGGCACAAGCACAGAGAAAGGCCAATGTGCTTTACTACAGCATCATAGGATAAAAACTGTGAAGCAGCAATGAAGAAGAGATGTGGTGCTACATGAGGGATAGTGTTCTAACAATAAAGGTCTGCTGTTTCAGTCTGCCAAACAACATAATGATTCATGCAGGCAGAAAAATATTACCACCCTGGGAATACTTGGAATGTCTCAGTTTGAGAGTAATTAGGGACTAAACTATACTTGGCATGCTTCAGTGATGAAATGAGAAAATAGAAAATAGCCAATAGTCAAGTTCTGATTGGGGAGAATAAAATGAATATGGTATTCAATCAACTTTGGCCACAAACAAGGAATGGGTAACAATTTACAATTCTCATATCAACACAAATTATATCATCTCAAAAAGTAATCTTTAAAATTCTCTGAATCAATATATGCATCAGAATCCACAATTTTGTAGCTTTTTTCTACATCCACCGACAAATTCTAAATTGTCCCTTCTTGTTCACATTTCCAACATAAATTTGAAGTGTCCCCACATATTCCAGAAAACCTCTCTGGTGACATAGACCAATGGTGCATCTTTTTATAAAAATTCTTCTGAAGAATACAAGATAGTGCAAATTTCAGTCCTTCAGTCATTATTCTGTATATAACAACAATCTCTAAGCCCACTTCAACACATACTCTCTCACTTACTCATTTTCTGTTTCAAATTTAGTAAAAGTTATACAATTTAATAATTACAAGCTCATAATTTGTACACAATTCTATTTCAAACTCAGTCTTTAAAAAGCTTAAAGTTTAAAACCATAAATTTCTCTGCCAGCTTTAAATCTTTCTAATAATTGTAAATAAAACAATTGTAAATTGACAACTATTTCCCAACGCTACCAGTTCTTCTCCTGATTTTATTTTACATTTCCCGTGACAAAATTCTAGTATGTTATGATATTTATGTTCACCTATTATTTCTATAAAATGCTTCCTGTGCTGAGAGCCACAAAGGTATCTTTGGTCATCTTTGGGCACAATTTGAGTTTGTATTTATTCCATATGCTCAATATGGCACATTTAACAATGGTTTTTAAAACCCAGATTAACTTTGACTTTATCCATGCCACCCAAATCTCAGATCATGTCCTTCTAACTCCAAAAGCTTTCTATTTCTCAGCAATGCCCACTCTTTCAGCCAAACTAAACAGAAAGCTCCAAAATACAATTTCAAATGAGGTAAACCCAATCTTTCCTTTCTTTTGCATCTTGTAACACCTTATATTTAACTCATGTTTTAAATTTGCCACACAAATTTAAATGTATCTTCTCCCATTGTTTAAAATGTATCATTTGTCAAAACTGGTATTGTCTGAAACAAAAACATCATTCTAGGCAAGACATTCATTTTTATCATAGAAATTCTCCCAAGTAATGACAGTTGTAGTTTCTCCCATCTTAACATGTCTTTTTAAACTACACGTCATGCTTTAACATAGTTATTTCAAAATAAAATACGACTGGTATTTGTCATATTTTTTACCTTTCTCTCAAACTTAAAACCCATTTTATTCATCACTTCTGGTTGATCTTCTGTTTTTATATTTTATATTTTTGTTAACATCTGATAATTATTTTAATTTTCCCATTAATATTACAACTCCTTTTAAAGCAGGGGTCCCCAACCTTTTTGCGGCAGTGGCTTCGGTAGTGGGGGAGGGAATGGTTTTCTGTGCGCAACCTAAATCCTACACATGCGCAAATAAAGCTTTGCATGCTTGCCCACTGCTTTGGCAGCGCGGCTCCCAACAGGCCCTGGACTGGTAGCGGTCTGTGGCCCAGGATGGGGACCCCTGCTTTAAAGGATCTTTCGGAACCAATCAAATTATCTGCAAAAGCCCTTAATTTATACATTTCTTTTTTAATCTACTCCCATAATCCTCTCATCTTCTTTTATCTCTATTCAGTATTTCAAGAACCAACATAAACGAAATAGGAGAGAGTGGACATCCCTATCTTTTCTTTTCTTTTTTCTCACAGGGTTTGTTAGATCACCATTAACAATTATTTGTGCTTTCTGTGAAATATAAATTGATCTTACCTATTTTATAAAGTTCTCTCCAAACTTTTTACCTTCCAAAGCCTTGAACAAAAAGCCTAGTTCAAATTGTCAAAGGCCTTCTCTGCATCTAAGAAAATCAATGTGGTTTGTTGTTCATTGTTCTATTCCAAATACTCCAAAATATCTTACATATTTGTAACATTGTCCTTTAACTGTCTTTTAGGTAGAAACTTACATTGATCCTCATGAATAAAGTCCTGAAAAATTATTTTCAGGCTTTCAGCTAGAATTGTTGTGAACAACTTGTAGTCGTTATTTAATGATGTTATCAGCATGTAGTTTCTTGTTAAAGTCAAATATTCTACTCTTAGGTATTAATGCTAGATTGGCCTCTTTCCATCTCACTGGCACCTTTCCTCCCTGTAGGAAAGAGCTCATCATGTTTTGTAAAGGTTGTAAAAGTTCATCCTGAAAACATTTATAATGAGAACCTGATAATCCATCTTGGTAAATTTTGTTTCTTTAAATCTTTAAATTTGTCTATTTTCTCTAGAGAGATGACACTTCCTTTATACAAATTGGAATAATTTTGATGAAATGTTTTTCATATGGCCACATTGTCCATTTAAACAGTGTGTCCCTGTTGTAATGTCAATACCACACAATTGAGACCAGAGGTTTTTGTTTTGGGATTGACGGACAAACGGTTGGAAGGGGATAATGGAACATTCTTTCTGTACATGGTGGCTGTGGGGGGATTATTGTACGCACAAAGATGGAAAGAGTCAGCACCACCCACACTGGAGGAATGGTTGATAAGAATGGTGGAACTTGCTGAGATGGATGAATTGACTTCTTTGATGAGAGAAAAGACAATATCTACATTTATTGCTGACTGAAAATCCCTTATGGACTTTTTGCATGAAACAGAAAAAGGTGAACTTTAGATTTGTGGTTTTGATGATTAGGCTGAATAGACTGTAGAAAGAGGGAGTTGTGTTTTAATCACAGAATAAGAGGTAAATTTATAATTCTACTTACAACCACTGTGAAAAGGATCACAGCCTGTTTCTCTATCTTTTTTTTTCTGTTCACTTTTTCTTTTCTTGCACTTTTGGTTTTCTTTCTGTTTTCTTTTCTTTTCTTTTTCTTACCTTATATTAGTTTGTATTAGCTTTTACCTTCCTTTATAAAATATCTTCAATAAAAATTATATAAAGAAAAGTAGAAATCACAAACAAGCAAAAAGTATTGTCCTCTTTTATCATTGTAGTAGCAAGGATGTTATCTCTTCATGAGAACCTAACACGATATCCAGTATATTTCACTGGCTATGTTAGACACTGAGTAAAAAAAAGGTTATGATGTTTTGAAGATACAGTATGTATAACTGAGAGCTTCAGAAAATATTAAAAAAGCAAAGAATTGTTGCAAGATGTAAATATTTCCTTTTAAGGGAATATTTTGGTTCAACCCATACTTGTACATAAACACTTTAACTTTCACAATAGGAAACTAATCTGAACTAAGATTTGGAATAAATTATTTCTCTCTAAAGCCACATTAGGGCAGATTAATAAACTCTAGTAGATGTAAGAGCAAATACAACATTCAGCTATTGACATAAATATAAACATAAATTTCAAAGAAAATAACCTACTTTAGTAAAACTACCTGTGCAATAAAAATTAATGAACTCCAAATGATTTTGCGTATCTCTACTAAATTGCATTTTGAAGCTCACTTCTTCAGGACATGCTGGGTGGTTTGATGCATTCCCACAATTCATCTTTCTGCTAAGCCGCTTTTAATTTAAATGCAATTAAAGGCTCAAAATGAACATTATGCATTAGATAAAGGCCTGAATCTGCAGACTATCATAAATATGATTTTTAGAAAAAAAATTAATTACAAGTCATTAGGGTACAAGTCATCTTCCTACAAATGTTGAGTTAAACTGCAAAATTAGTTTATGAGTTCCATTAAATGTTAAATACTGATTTTAAGCTATGCTTCAATGTCAGTTCAACTGGGCAGTTGGAAAAAAAAACCCCATCTTAATATTCTGTGGATTTAAAACCGAAGTCCGGAGCATGTTTTCATAGAAGTCCCACTAAAACTAATGAAAACTACTAATGAATCAAAGATTTATTTGTCTATTCTCAAATGATCACAAGGTAATGCAGCCTTTGCTAGTTATTCAATAGGCACTGACACTTCACAGGAAGCTCCCGGGTTACAAACACTGTTTCTGATACATCCTCAAAATTTGTTTCAAGAAAAAAAGAAGGTTCTTAGTGAACATTGCCAGCACTCTGGGTAAACCAGACAGGAAACACAAATAGATGAGCTAAATCTACTTTATTGTAAGGCCACCTTAACAGAATCTTGCAAGTCTGAAAGTACAACATTTTCTGTCGCCACTTTTACCTGCTTGATCCATTAGAGCAGGGGTGGGGAACCTTGGCTCTTTTATGACCTGTGGACTTCAACTCAGGAATTCTGGGAGTTGAAGTCCACAAATCATAAAAGAGCCAAGGTTCCCCACCCCTGCATTAGAGGGTAGATTCTTTTTAAGTTTCTTTCTCTGACCATTAAGCCATTAAGAGCTCCTCTTCTCTTGTCTGATTGTTTCCTGGAGAGCATCTCTTCCCCACTTTCCCCTTGGTCATTCCCACTCATCATTACAAATATGGACACATCCTTTAAAAGTCCCTTGGATTAACCTTTAAAATACAAAAGAGAGAGTGGAAGGCCATGGCCTGTCCAGGATAGGGTAGACTTGGTTCAGCCTGATCAGCTCTAAGACTTTTAAAATCTGAAGTATGGAAACTATTGAGTGCAGCGGCTGCATTTTGATACAGCTGTTTTGGGATTATTATGTTTTTCAAATGGTCAGGCATTACAGGCAGAAGAAATGGTTAAACAAATTCAACAATAAATCATACAATTATATTTATTGTCTTATTGTATTTATGAATTTATTAGTGGCACCTGATTTAGCTATAAATAAAAGCCTCGTTTGATAAATGAATACAATTAAAGAACTTGTCTCATTCTTCCATATTATATAGCAAACAAAAGACAAAACAGACACTCTTACAGTGGTGAGGTGCACATAACCTAATGTGCGAAAGTATGAAAGAAAGCTAGATGAAACTTAACTAAGAGCTCAAGGTTGCAATTTTGTTACTTGCTGTGAGCAGGAAATTCAGTGCGCTCCAGGTATACAAGCTACAACACTGGCAAGAACTATTATTTCTATCTTTGAGCAATGTGACATTCTACAATTTTAACTCTTATGCGCATGCTTCAATGCATCAAACTAATCTAAACCACTGCTATCAAATGTACCTCTAAGGCCAGAAGAAATCATTGCCATTTTGCTGTGATTCAAAATTCATTTAATATTGTTTGTTCTATACTTGTGGAAGGACATGTAACAGTTTTAGTACCAGATGAAACTGCTAGAGTGATTCATTTATCAGCATATACTTTTGAAGCAAACATTATGTTCTGTTCATACAAATGTATTAACAGAGCTTTGAGACAGACAAAAGAGTTTTATTAAATCCCCCAAGTTCTCTATCTGGTTTCCCGCTGTGCTCTTCACAGTCAATATACTCTATTGTGCTCTCTCCCAAGTTAACCCCAGCAGACTCAGGAGATGAGAGGGAGGAAACAGATACAATTTCTTGGTCCCCTGAAACGCTGGAACAAATATACTTCCATGAACATAGGCAATATAATAAAAGCAAATAAATAGCAACATAGCAAAACTGTGGCAATTATTCTCTTTGAAATTATTTACAAAACACGAATATTATATTGAAGCAAATAAATGCAGCATAACAGAAATTCATGCTTGCATTTTTTTAAAAAAAACCCATCATTTTGAAAAATGCATTTTAATTTATAATAAGCTGACTTTTATCTGGGTTTAAACTATGTGATAACCCAATAATGTGGCTGTTTTGTTTTTGAATTAACGTGATGTGTGAACCTAGGCATTCTATGAAGGCTTTTTAAATAAATTATGACTTAATGGAATATGTGAGCTCAGTTCTTAAATAAATGTTTAATCAAATACACTCTTATCAAAAATAAATTATATACCAAGCTCAATAACATTAATTTTGAAAATATATAATTTTGATATAAAATTTCTAATTGTTTCTATGAAAAATATAACTGTTCTTACCTACTCCAAGAAAGTTGCTGAAGAAATATAATCACAACAGAACAATGCCTCTACAAATGACATGGCTTTTGCCAAAATGGATGGTGGGCTAGATGTGTGTGTGTGTGAACAGGGGCAAAGACAGAAAATGAGATCCATAATACTTCTGTTGAGTACCTCTGTTCAGCAAATCAGCAAATTTAAGTTTTTGTTATACATAACAAACAAAAATCACAAGCCTCTATACACCTATTTTGCAGGACTTCTCTTACATTCTATGATGTTTATTTTAAAAGAGGACTACAGAATTAAATGTGCAGCTACCTCTAAACTCCAAGAATACATGCAGTAATTTTAAGTTTATAAACCTGATTGAATTTTTAGTATTTTGCATAAATGCATAAAAGGTTCTTCATTTATTTATTGAGGAAAATGATCCAAAACTACATATTTGTGTGTGACAAAAGTATGTGAATCTCTATGATGTGTTCATTTGAAAGGGAAATTAGAATCAGCTGTTTCAAATAATGGGATGATAATCAGGTATGAGTGTGGGAAGTATGTCTTATTTAGAGAACAGAATTTCAAATATTCACTATCAAAGTCTGATCTTTCTGGCCATATGGCTGTAATAAACTGATTTGGTTTGATTTGATATTTACCAGTCTGATCTTCACAATGCAGGGATGTGGAAGTGTATCATGGCTTGAACCAAGGAGATTTCTGAGGATTTGATAATCTCCAGACTGGAAAAGGTTACAAAAATGATTTCCAAAGAATTGAGATCCTACACTGTTGGACAGAACACGTAAAAATGGAGGCAATTCAACACAATCGTTATCTTCCTCAGTAGCAGCTAAGTAATCATGATCACACCAAATGCTAGGCAGGTAATAAGGAATTAAAATCCTCAAGGTAACATCTTCTAAGGAACTAAAGGCCTATTTTGCATTGGCCAATGTCAGAAGAACACTGAACAATGATGATGAGCATGGCAGAGTTGCAAGGAAAAAGCCACTACTTGACTTGGGGATGAGAATATTGGGGAATAGCCAAGTTAAAGTCCTGATCTTAATCCTAGAGAAATGTTGCAGGAGGACCTGCAGCAGATAAATTCATGCAAGGAAGCCCAGTAACATCCCTGAGTTGAGGCTGCTATGTAAGGAGGAATAGGCTAAAATTCTTCCAAGCTGATATGCAGGACTGACTAACAGTTATCAGAAACATTTAGTTGCAGTAATTATTACCCAATAAAGGGGGAGGGGGGCATGTCACCTGTTACTGAAAGCAAAAATTCAGATACTTTTGCCACACTTTAATACATAGCTTTAGATAATTTTCCTCAATAAATAAATGAACAGGTATAATGTATAATGTTTTGGACTAATTTGTTTAACTGGGTTTTCTTTAACTAGTTTTAGGACTTGTATAGAAAACAGATCACATTTCAGGATATATATTGTGATGGCTCAGCAGTTAAACGCACCAAGCTTGTAAGCTAGAAAGCTAAACAGTCCAAGTTTGAGACCCGAGCACTGCACAAGAGGATGAGCTCCCTCCACTTGTCCCAGCTCTTGTCCACCCAGCAGTTCAAAAACATGCAAACATGAGTAAATAGGTACCACTTCAGTGAGAAGGTAATAGCATACTATGCACCTCAGCATAAAGTCATGCTGGTCACATGGCCACAGAAATGTCTTCAGACCACACTGCTCCCTCAGCTGAGAAACGGAGATGAACACCACGCCTTAGAGTCAACCATGACTGAACAGGGGGAATGTTTACCCCCTCATATATATATACATATTCACATACATATATATATATCATGTGTGTATTGTGCGGGTCAGGCAGAGGGTTGAGAAGATATCTGCAAACCCATCACATCCTAGACATAAATTGTTTTGAATTCCTTCCCTCGGGATGATGCTATAGGGCATTGCATGCCAAAACAACTAGACACGGGACAGTTTTTTCCCTTGTGCCATCACTCTGCTGCACACCTGGTTTTCATAGTGCTGTCTAATGTCTATGTGTATTTACCCATGTAGTATTATAGCTGTAGTATTATTATTTATCCTTATCTTCTTTACTCCACTTTTTATTGGTATTATGATTATTGTTATTCTGTTGCTTTGAATGTACACTGAGAACTTCTGCACTGGAGACAAATTCCTTGTGTGTCTAATCACACTTGGCCAAATACAGTATTCTATTCTGTTCTGTTCTGTTCTGTTCTAATTCTAATTCTAATTCTAATTCTAATTCTAATTCTAATTCTAATTCTATTCTATTCTTTGCAGAAATATTAAAAATTTAGAAGGTTCACAAAACATTTAAGCACTGCTGTATATAATATATGACAACAATCAAATTTCACTCAGAATTGTTAAATTGTTCTATCGATATAACTTCCTCTGTTAGTAGAATGCGTTGGGGCAGCTTCCTCTTCTGCCGAGTCTCCTGAATACCTTTGAAATCTGTTATGGAGGGTTTCTGAGCCCTCAGGAGCAGATGGGCAGGGGAGATGAGCAGGGTGTCAGGGAAAAGGAGAGAGAAGAAAATCTTGTTTCATGAATAGACATCCCTCATGATAATCGAATAGACAAGCCACTAATAAAACACAATGAAAATGCAAACTTGTGATGAGCTGTCATCTAGACTTTGATGTACAATCCACAGAATATTTGCACATTTACTCCTGTTTGCCCGTTAGTTCAGTGCTTTCCAAATAACAGAGCTACTAAACAGGTGTGGAAAAGTCAAACTCTGCCAAGCTTGGCTGCCCATGAAGCTGTTGAAATCATGAAGTTCCCATTCAAAGCAAGGTTTCTGTGACAGGAGGAGTATATATTGAATATTTATAGGTACAGTCTTCTGAATGATAATTAGTATCTTGTCCACTATTATCAATTAAATTTTATTAGTAAAATAAATACAGATCAGTATTTTGAGTGGGGTTTACATTAACATTCAGATATCAAAACTCAATAAGTGTGAAAATGAATAACCAACAAAAAGATATTCTATTTTATTTAGAATACATTCTTGGACAAACATATTTCCTATGAAACAGTCAGTGGATTCCACTATATTCATCCTTGTAGCATGGTATTGTTAACAGAACATTACATTATAAATTGATGAGAAATCAGAAAGTATAAAAAAAATCAAAACTATTTAGAAAATGACCATCAGATGTCAATGTTCTTAATTTTTTCAGAGAAACTAAAGCTGAATGCAATGAATGTTAATAAATTCAAAGCTGTAATAACTAGGATTCCATAATGGAAGAAGCTAATGGAAAAAGGAGCTCCAGGTGAGTAGAAATTCCTCAAAAAGGTTTATTAAAAGCATAACTGCATATAATTCAAGTAACGAAAAAATGGAGGTCATGAAAGACTCCCAAAAAAAATTATCAAAGTTCTAAAGGGAGGGGGAGACATATATCAGGTTTTAAAAAAGCAGATATAAAGGACTTCAGGATGACCTGTAACTAGAGAGAATGTCAGAAAAGTCAATTACCCAGAAAGGTGACTTTGCTCCTATTCAGTATATATGTTCGGGAAGATGTTAGAAATCTATCTGTTGAAAAGGCTTTATTTTGTATTCCTACACTCAGGTGGCAATTGGATTCAGTTGTTTAAACAACTCTTCCAGGTCCATGATTATACAATCTCATGATCCCTTTACTGGTGTACATTATACTGAGTACGTTAATCTAAGGAACTCTATCTCTTCTGAAATTAGCAAGATGCCAGCTGTTACATCTTCTAGTCTAGATGCCTACAGAAGATCTCTCTCTTCATCCAGATCTTCTCTATCTGAATGTTTAGCCTGAAACAAAGGAGGCACATGGTGATTTCTACAAGGCAAGGTTTTTGTTAGAAATTTGGTAACCTTTTTGGAAAGGGCCAAAGTCTAATCGCTTAGAAGGAAAGCAATGACCTCCAGCTCAGAAAAATAGTTAAGACTTTCGATAATTGGTGTTATACAGTATGTTCTGTCTTCAACTTAGTATGTAGCAGGAACTCTTAATAGCATATCAGGAACAGTCTCAAGCACTGTACTGAAGCATAGGTAATCCTTGCTTAACGACCATTCACAAATACAGTGGTAATTAAGGATATCATTTTCCAACCAATGAACAGACTTAAGCCCAAATTTTTGCACTTGACAACAATTCATACTGCAGTGACAGTAAGTCTGGCATTGATGCATGAGGGAATCTTATCTAAATGAGACAGCAGCAAAGAGCAGTTTTTCAATCTCTCTCTCTGTCTTCCACCCCGTCATATGGCTCGCTTAGTGACCAGGTCACTTTGCAGCCATTTCAACAGAATTAATTGTGGTTGCTAAATGAGCATTACCTGTACATAAAAATGAATATGAAGTAATAAATGAAAGAAATTATGGGAATGAGATGAGAAGAAGGAAAAGGTATTTACTTCTTTTGTACTGATCACTTATGTCATTCAGCATCCACTCATTTTTGACTCAAATCTCTTATTGTTTTACTATATATACTTTTAAATATCCCATTTCCTGCATTCGCTGTTCATTTCCCTGGTCAGATACAATTACCTTAGTCTTTGAAACATTACTTTTCAGATTTATATTGTTGCATCAGAGAATGTATGCAATATTTGCTGGTTCTTGCCAACAAGAAGATAGCACCTGCATGCATATTCATATCCCCAATCAGCACCCCACTAACATTACTAATAGCATTCCTTATTTGTTTATCTCTAACACCATTACATAACCAAAGGACATCCTATAACCTCATCTTACTACTTGCTCAATATTGAATTATTTGCTAAACCTTCTCAGATGTGCTTTAGCTCCATCAAATATCATTTTATCACATTCAACAATCAACTCCATTCTACGTTCTATAATCCAAGCCTCTTCATTTTTTTGTATATTTTCTGCTAATTAACAATGTACTTTGGGCTTACTTTCACACATTTACAACTTTCTCAATGAACTCCTAAATCAGGGGTTCCCAACCAGGGGTGCTCACACCCCCTGGGGGTGCAAGACGATATTCCAGGGGGTGCGAAAACTTGGGTTTTCAAAATTATAGTGTATATGCATAATTTGTTGCCATTGTTTTGAACTTTTGTAAGGGGTGCAAGAATATATCAGAAGCGTTCTAGGGGTGCGGGGTATAGAAAAGGTTGGGAGCCGCTGTGCTAAACAGTGAAAATTTACACAGGTTCTTCCTAGCATAAAGGAGAATGTTGCCTGTTATATCCTTTCAATAGAAATTCTGCCCAATGCCCTTACTAATTCCCCCAACTTTTATTATACAAACACTTCAATTGTTAAATTATCCATGTTTGCAACCTTAATATTTTTCAATGGTTTCGTATTAATGACTTCCTTTTCATCATTGTTTTTATTGGAGAATAACATTTATGTTAGTTTTTAAATGTAGTTTTAGAACTAGTATTTAGTTCTGTGAACATTTGAGATTCTATACAAAATGTTCCTTCCAACATTCTCCTCAATTTGTAAAGTCTAGCAACTTGAAATGCTTATATTTGCCTCTCTTTTGGATGACCTATGTCAGGACCTAGATGGGGGTAATGCATGTATTTCATATGACTCCCCTAACATCAGTGAGTAATGGGACTTCAAGTGTGTGGTAGTGAATTTTTTTTCCAGAGGATGAAGATACATACTTAAGAAAACATTGATATAATCATGATGGAATCCTTCAATTCACTCACTAGGATCTATTTTTAACAGACAATAATTCTGTGAGTAGAACCTATAACACTAAGATTTTCTGAACATAGATATTTAAAGCCCAAAAGAACAAATCATATTTATTCAGGAAGTTACATGCTGAGATAGACAGCCTGCATCTCCAGGCTTTCTTGCCTCAAGATGGGCAACAAAGGAAGTACTACTATTGTTATAGGAAGCAGCTTGAGAAGAGAGCTAAGAACATAAGGTTTTTCAACAGGAAAATAAATCAGAATCAAGAAAAGAACAAAGTGGGGGGGTCTACTACTTCCTATCTCTATTCTTAACATGTTTGTTTGTCAAAAGATAAACCATGTAACAAGTTGATGCTTCTGAAACTTCATCTCTAACCAGCAAATATTGATTTTCTATATGCCATAAGAAAATAGAAATGCAATTGCATTTATGTATATTCTTTCTGCTATTTCTTGTAATATAAAAGCAACCTTCAGTAAGAACACAAGCCACCTTACAATCAGTTAAGTAGATGAAGTTTAACGAAGAAATATGTATTCATATTTCTATATACATAAATCTATAGTACATTTTTATTGACCATAGAATATAGTATTTTCTATCTTTATATACTGGAAAAAATATTGTTGCATGTGAATTTTATGTAAAATAAACTACTATTTAATATAATAGGACCATGGTGAGAAAGCTGTTTCTTGCAGTACAGTTTGAATAACCCTTTTCATCATCAAGATAATACAATTTACTTGTTTATTCCAGGTAGCTTTGGGCATTTTAGAAACCCTCTTTTCTAATGTATCGTTTTTAAAGCACACTTTTGTATGAACTATTAGTATGTTAGTGAAAATGTTCTTGTGAAAATCTAGCACTTAACATGAACTAAAACACAGAAATGATCTCACTTCTTTACTTTAGAAAAAGTATCCCGAAGTTTCAACTGGTGCAGAATGCAGCTGCATGGACCGTATCCCTCTAGGATGGCCCATATTATCTCTATTTTGTGAGTTGTACAAGTTGCCAATTTGCTTCCAAGTGTAATTCAAGATACTAATTTTAACATTTAAAGCCCTATGCGGCATGGGACGAGGTTACTTGAGAGACCGCCTCTTCCTGCTTACTTTACCTATCCCTTCAAGTCTAGCAGACATATGATCTGAGTCCCATCTGCATAGGAGTTACATCTGAAACAACCTAGGAGATGTGCCTTTTTCTCCTGTAACCTCCACTCTCTAGAACATCATTTGTTCAAGGTTTTCCAGAAGGTTAACCTAGAAAAGGCCTTCTGGAAAGCCTTGAAAAATGGCTATTCCATTCTTTTTGGTTTTATTCCTTTATATTTATATTTTATGTTTTATATTTTTGTTATTATGCCTGATTTATTTTAATACTCTTGATTCAGTTTTAACTGCTCTTTTGCTTATAAGCCACCCAGAGTCACTTTTTGTGACACGGCCAGCTATATAAATTTGCTAAATAAATAAATAGTGCCATAAGGAGCAAACAGAATGGTTTTTCTTCACCACCAACTTCACTCAATCTGCCTCTGGTTGGAAAAAAAACAAAAAGAATTTCTACAGAGTCAAAATGATTTTCATTTAATTTTTATTTCAGCTCTTTCCATTTTAAATAAAAGGGCAAAATGCAGGATCAGACACAAAAGAGCTCTAGATTAAACTAATCAAGGAGAGAAGCAACCTAGAACTAAGGAGAAATTTCCTGACAGTTAGAACAATTAATCAGTGGAACAACCTGCCTCCAGAAGTTGTGAATGCCCCAACACTGGAAGTTTTTAAGAAGAGTTTGGACAACCATTTGTCTGAAATGGTATAGGGTTTCCTGCCTGAACAGGGGGTTGGACTAGAAGACCTCCAAGGTCCTTTCCAACTCTGTTATTCTATATTCTAAAAAGGCCAGTAAGACACAGTTAATTTAGCAGTGGAGAAAGCATAGACTTGTTGGTCATAAGCATATCAGAAGTGGGGTTGGGGGAAAGAGAGGGGAGTGTGAGTGGGAAAAGTAGCATTGTATCACAAGTCCTACCCAATCTGTATGTGCATTTTGACATGGCATACATATTCACAAGGGAAGGGGTGGAGCTTGCACTGCAATAGCACAAGACTGCTTTTGTCATCTTGATGGAGGCCTCTGTTGCTGGGGATGCTGCTGCAAGGCAGCTCTAAAGAAAAAGAAAATACTCTAGACCTGGTTATCATGAGCACTAGAATGGTCTACGACATGGAACAGCCTTTCCCAGGGAAATATAAAGATGGTCTTCATTTATTTCATGACCTCTTCAGACTGCCATAGACTACAAAAAAGTAAGGTCTTTGATCCTTGAATTAGGATGTTATGGTGCAGACATGGTTGATTTAAACTGAAGTACAGGCTTTCTTTCTGGGTTGGTGGGAGAGAAAAGGAGCAAGAAAACAGCAAACAAGCGGAAGAACTCTTGCTATCTTGACCCAGTGTCAGTTTCGTTCACTCTAAATGTGTTCTTTTCAGTTGCCATATTCTGCTGCATTAAACACATAACAGTCAGGAAAGTTTAATAGATCCCCATAGATGCCCAGCTCCGTATCTCATGCACAATCATAAACAAATGACACCCTTTCAGCAATGGCATCATTCCAAGGAACAAGGGTGGCAAATCTACACATACATTTCAAATGCAGGAATGTTTTCTTAAGAGCATGAAAACAAAATAAAGACAATACAATGGCCTCATGAGCAATCATAACTAAGGGACAATTTTCTGTGAAACCAGAACACTGTGCAGCTAAGATATGGCAATGACACAGTACCCTCTCACTGTTTTTCTGTTGTTACAAAATGACAATATTGTTTTTAGTCAATTTCTTTTTACCAGATTGACAGAATTACAGGTTGACATTACTGTGAAATTCTATGATGTATCATGTTAACTCTGCCAGTTTGATTAGTCTTGACTGACAGCCAGTACCTGCATAGCAAGTTAAATATGCTAGGGAAAAACATATACGCCAGGGGGAGAAAGAGGAGGACAGAGAATGTATACAATAGAAACATAAGAGTAGCAGTTACAATTTAAGACTGTCACATTTGGTTAGACTTCACTGTATAGTTTCAGTACCCTAAAAAAGCTGTTAATTAGTAAATGCTACTGAACTGCTAATTTTATTTACCTGACTGCAAAAGAAGAACATTCTGTTTACAATACCATTTCTAAAAAGAGAAACCAACAAAATCAACATTTCAAATCCTTTGGTAGAAAGATTTGTAATATTCAACTATTTGAAGCCATATTGATCTATGGGTCACTGTGTTGTATTATCAATTTGTACAAAAGACAACAAGGGTTTAATAAGAGAGATGAAATGGTATGCTTTAAAGTGACAACGCAAAAGAGGCTTGTCATTTAGATAGTCTCACTGACCCTGGATGCCTGAACATTTATTATTCTATCTGATAAAAACCAGATGTAAAGATTTGGGAGATTTTGTGTACTCTTGTCTGGGATCCATAGATACACAATTTCTGGAAAGAAGCTCTTTTTTCTAATCAGTGCTATAGTTTTTTTTATTAGTACTGTTTCCAATGCAATTTTATCTGTTTATTTTTGCTAATATCTTATGTGTGAAAAATGTTCCCGATAGTACAAAAGATAGCTTTAAATATTTACTAGATAGTATGCTACCTAGAAGGAATACTTTTCATTTTATTATTTTAATAACTGCTCACTGTATATTATAAAATTGTTGAGTTAATTAGTAAAATCATCAAATCCAACCTCATTCTTAATTAAAATCTGCTAAAACATTTCTACAGATGTCTATCAGTCTCTCTTTGAGGATCTTTAGCAAAGGAGAACCCATTCCTCTTGATGTCTAGCCCAAACTCCTTCCTTATAGTTTTAATACAATTAAACTTCATAGTTTTCACTAATTATTCACTAATGCTTAGAATATGAGAAATAAAACAAGATGAACTTAAATTCCTAGTTCATGAAGCAAACAGGATTTAATAGGTATACAATAAACCTGAAAGGAATGACTAGTTCAAATTCAGTAGTTTTTCCCCTCTCTCTCAAAAGGAAGCAACAGAAAAATAAATTGAATCATATATTCAAAATACTCACTTCTGCTCACAAAGTTAAGTGAATAAACTTGAAAATGTTGAACAGAATACCTAGATTAAATCAAATGGCACAATGAATAAAAGCAATGTGTTGTTGGCATCTGCTACTGTCCATTCTACCATGGAAAAGATGTGGATGATTCTTTCCAAATGCATACTGCAGTACTTCCACGAGGTAATGGAAGACTTTATCCTGACATATCTTGAAAAGTAAACTCTTAGGAAAATACAGGAAAACTGCCAGATGATTGGAGAAGAACAAATGTTGTTCCTATACTGAAAAGGGGGGAAGGAAGATCTGGGAAACTATAGCTCACATCGATACCTAGAAAGACTGTAGAAGAAATCTTAAGAGATCAATCCATTCATATTTTGAAAATAATGTGGTAACTGTCAGAAGAAGCTAAATGATCTTCTCAAGGACAATAATAAGATTAGTCTTATCTCATGTTTTCACTGAATACTTTATTTAAGAGATGGTAGGAATGTTAAAATATATCTTGATAGTAGTGAAGTATCTGAAAACATACTGAAAACAAAGTAGTGAGGACTGGTTAAAATGACAATTAAATGGATATATAGACGACTCAAAATTATACTCATGAATAATTCCTGATTGAACAAGTGAGAAGTATCAATAGATTTAACAGTAATAATAATATCTGCATTTACTAAGGTTGGGTGCAAATCAAAGAAATATAATAATTACCAAAGTTCATAAAATTAATTCAGAACTTAACAAGCAACTCAGAAACACTTGCAACTTATAACCACAGATATTTACAGAAATTATACATAATTAATACAAAATAAATAGTAACAACTAACAAACATAACAAACTCTTACGAAAACAGGGTAAATAAACAGGCTCCACACACAATCCTTTTAAACTTTTGCTGAAATAGAAGGGAAGGAGGTAGCCAATTCCAGAGTCACTGGGCCTGCTTCCTGAAAAATTGGAACACAACCCTTGAATGCAAAATAGAGACAAGACTTTACTCAGAGAAATGTAAGGAATGAATAAGATTACAGGGAAATAAGAGTAGAATTTGGAAGGTTTGTGGCTATTGAACAGCCAGCAATGAAATACCCTGCAATGTAATTAGATATAAGAATAATCTAGAAGGTCCAGAAAACCCCAAATTGCATTATCTGGACTAAGACCAAGGGATGGAGAAAGTAATCATAAATATTTGCCAGGAGGCAATTGCAGGAATAACAGAGGCACTAAAAGACACTGTCTCCTCCATCAGAAATGCTAATATCCTACGTATTCTCCTCAAATGAAAATAAATTAGCAATACTAAGTAATTGCTATAAGATCAATAAATATTCAATTGTCTATTCATTCAAAACACAACAATTTCACCCTAATTCGTATTCACATTGAGGTGCTGAAAGGACATTCAAGGCAAAATACTAATAAAACATTTGATCGGAGTTGGCCAGGCATTCAAGGACCACAACAGACTGGATAGATTGAGAATTATCAGCATTAGCAATGATATTGAAACCTTGGCCCTGAATTAGGGCACTAGAGGGAAATATATAAAAAGGAATCAAATAGGGCCCAGGATGAGTCATCTCTTGTAAGGAGAAATGCCCTCAAATGTAATCTACCATGCAATATGGCCAAAGAACAGGAAGGCAAAAAAAGGTCCATTCAATCATTCAGAAGAAGGAGGAGAGCAGAGGAAATAATCAGACCTTAATTCTCCCAATCCTTCAGTATTAGTGGTGCCAAAAGTGAAGACCTGCTGAAGAGGATTCCTGGCCTGAGACTGAATAATAGCCTGAAAAAAGGCTGCTTTGTGTATACCACAATCTATCCAGAACTCTTTCCCTCCTCAAAATTGTAGCTATGCATGTTCCACGAGGTTTGCCCCTCAGTTTATATTCACGACCATGGGCAACTCATTCCAGGATTTTGATGGTATTAATGGACAAGTCAACTAATGAATAAGCAGCAGAAAGACTGTATAGGATAGGAAGAGGAAAAGGAAGAATAAGGGGAGGATAAGTGAAAAGAGGTATCTAGATGGACAGCTGGCAATTAATCCTATGAAGCATATGAATAACATGCAGATCCTGTTAAAAGAAAGATACTTCAAAGAATGAACTAATAACCCAGTAGGCAAAATTAAGTCTAGGGAGGATGCAATTGAAGACAGTAGTGAATCTAAAGACTCCTCTCCCATATGAGATGAAGGAATAGAAAAACAGAAACACAATACATAGATAGAAGAAGACAAAAGTCTTGGGTGACTAGTGAGGAATAAATATAAATATTAAAAATGCAGTATGGTAAAATAAATTGAAAACTGTTCCAAACATAATTCTGAAATGGACCCTGAAGGACAATAAATAAAGGCTACCAGTAAACCGCTATTACTTTCACAGTAGTAATAGTCACCGAATCAAGCTAAATTTAACAGATAGTCACAACTAACCTTCATGGATGCTGGTATAATTTCTGGCTTTCAAGGCAACAAGAATGACTGATTCATTTTTAAATGACCAACACCAGAAAGGTATATCATACAGTTTATTTTTTAAAATCATTCCACAGAAAGCAGTTTATTACTAGGTGTATGATCTTCACATGACAACCAGCATCTCCATTACTGCCCCATTTATTCCCAGATGGTCAACATGCTATACTTACCGTCTCCATCGTCACTGCTGCATCTGAAACCCACAAAAGCTCTCACAACTGTCATCTGTCTATTATTATAAATACTATTATTATAAGCTGAAACAATTGAATCTTCCCAATCAATAACTCAGATACCATGCCTGTATAAGTAAACCTATGAATAGCAAGTTGTATTCTGAAAATGAAGTTACCAATTGTTGTCTTAAACTAACATCAAAGGCAGGATTATCTTTATAAGAAACATTCTCAGGTTTTAAATATCTTTTCCCCCCTTCCTTCTACTTTTCTTTTGAGTTTTTTAAAAGTTCTCTCTTTGAAGTTCTCTCATTATTCTTTCCTTTAATAGAGGAAGTCCTCATTATAATTTTCAGTTTGTATCATTTATATCAGGGGTATCCAACCCCAGGGCAGTGGTCCATTGGGAACAGGCCACTGAAGCAGTGGGCGAGCACGCAAAGCTTTATTTGCACAGGCATGGGATTTAGGTTGCACACGCAAAACCATTCCCCCCACTGCCACGGAAACTGCCACCGGTCTGCAGAATCAAAAAGGTTGGGGACCCCTGATTTAGATATGAGCCAGTAGTGTGCAACAGCAGCCAAAAAAGCTAATACAATCCTTGGTTGTATAAACAGAGGCATAGAATAAAAATCACCTGAAGTATTAGTACTGCTTTATAAAGCCTTAGTAAGGCCACACCTGGAATACTGCATCCAGTTTTGGTCACCACATTACAAAAAAAGATGTTGAGACTTTGGAAAAAGTGCAAAGAAGAGCAATTAAGATGATTAAAGGCCTGGAGATGAAAACGTATGAAGAATGGTTGCAGGATTTGGGTTTGGCTAGTCTAGAGAAAAAAAGGACTAGGGGGGACATGATAGCAATATTCCAGTATTTGAGAGGTTGCCACAAAGAAGAGGGGGGTCAACTTATTTTCCAAAGCACCAGAGGGGAGGAGAAGAAACAATGGATGGAAACTAATCAGGGAGAGAAGCAACCTGGAATTAAGGAGAAACTTCCTAACAGCGAGAACAATTAACTACTGGAACAGCTTGCCATCATAAGTTGTGGGTGCTTCATTACTGGAGGTTTTTAAGAAGAGATTGGACAGCCACTTGTCTGAAATGGTATAGGGTCTCCTGCTTGAGCTGGGGATTGGACTAGAAGACCTCGAAGGTCCCTTCCAGCTCTATTCTGATTCTGAGATGATAGTGAAATTTCAAGGCCACAAGAGTAAGACTATAAGCACAGCTAAATTATCAGCAGACATCAAGATCTCTGTTTAAAATTAAAACAGTCCCATTTTTCTTAAAAAAAGAGAGAGAAATATAATCATTAATAGTTACAGTAAAAGGACACAGAACATGTATCTTCCAATCCACTTAATGTGGCCTACTGTCAGCCCTTTGAGATAGACCAGATAAGGAAACAGACATCACAAGAATTATTGGAACTCTATTATTATTACAAAACATATCAACAGAATATTATCTTGTGTACTTTCTCCTCTACTTCCTCAAAGCCTATTTGTTGGATGTATTCACAAAGCCACTTTGGAAATCTTAAAGAGAGGATAAAGTAGATGGACTTTTTTTTATGAAACACAACCACCCATTCCTTCTATAAATTGTAAAAGAAAATAGAGTTAACATAGAGAGGTTCAACAGCTTTGAGTTAACTGCAATCAGTGACCAACAACATGATTCTAATTAAGCACTAATCAATAAGTAATGTGAATTTCATTTGCCACTAGACAGTTTTAATTAATTGGGGGGGAAGCATTTTAAATGCACGAGTGTGCGCATGGGTTTGTGAGCACATGCACAATGCAAACGGGGCAGCGCTAGCGCCCGCGTGATACTTGCTAGCCCTGCCCCATTCTTGGGCAGCGCAGAGCCCCATTTTCATGCCCCACAGCACGGCAGTGGCCCATTTTTGCGGCCCACGGTAGCATCCAATTTTCGCACCCTGCAGTGTGGCAGCATCCCATTTTTGCACCCCACAGCACAGCATTGTCTTGTTTTTGCACCCCTAGCGCGGTAGTGGTCCATTTTTGTGCCCCACAGCGCTAGCGCAAGTGGGGATGTGTGCGCGCACATATGCATGCACTGGCCAACCTGTCTTGAGGCCCGGTGGCCAGCAGGCCACAGCCCACTACTGGGCCACAGCCACAGGTTGGGGACCCCTGATTTAGGCCATAGTGTAAAGCAGCTATTTTCAACCATGGTGACTTTAACTCTCAGACTTTCCCAGCCAGCATCCTATCTGGACAATTCTAGGAGTTGTCCACACATCTTAAGTCACCAAGGTTGGAAAGATTAGTCAAAAGCACTGACGCGTCCAAGAAAGCACCAAGTCCTATATTTTCAGATTCATAACATTTGTCTCAAAATTGATGATGATGACATCCAGTACCTCAACATGGTTTTTTATTTCACTCTAGAGAAGAATTTCTCCTTTTACTCCAAAAAACCACAAGCCCTCTCACCCAACAATCATCTAATTCCCTTTCCCCATGTTCTGGTAGAAAACGGACAAACTGGGCAAAGGAAGGGACGGAGATGGTCAAGTATCTTCTGAGATTTCCATTTTCCAGAGTTATCACAATGTCACTGTTCATTTTTTCTGACTGCCATAGTTCCATTTGGCACAATTACCCCTCACTGTGATTCTAATGTCCAGTTGAAAGTTCAGTGGAATATTCTTTCAAGAGTAAATCAAATGGTATATACCAAGACATTTAATGAAATGTTCTGTATTTGCCCTTCCTATAATGCTTCACTATCCGGAATTCACTTACCTTCTAAAAGCAGTTGTGTTAATTTGAAACATATTCTAACTATATTCTAAATATTGAAACTATTTGTATCACACTTCTTCCTCTGTTAAAAAGCAGTCATATAAACAGAATTTCTCATTCTTTTCAAAAGAGATGTAACGACAAGGCAACAGATTACTGTAGGTAAATATTCTGGTTTAATATTTTGATCATAAAATCATTTTAAGTATTCTCTTTTTGTATATTTGCTTGATGATGTAAAATACTTTGCTCTCTAAAGTACAATAGGAATCAGTTCCTCATAATGACTTATGCTGAAAGACTTGCCATTTGGATCCACACAATTAAAAATTATGACTAGATAATCATTATCTACATCCTGGGGATTTTCCAAATTCCTGTCATTTCCAGATCATAGATATGAAAAAATAAATCCCTTCTTAATCATTATGTTCATTTGATATTTTTGGAAGTCGTGTTTTTGATTTTTGCCAAAATGAAAAGATCATATCCAAAACAAGTAATTTTCTTGCCATGAATTTATTCCATGACACTAAACATTACAAGCAAATCTGCCTAGGAATTGTCACTTTGTTGAAGAAAAGTCAAATTATGAAATGTACTGATAATGTTTTTCAAACAATGCTGTTGGAATTTAAATACTACCAAATTTTGTGCAAAGCAGTGTAGATTCCAGTGTTTTATTCTTCCCATTAGATCATATTACCTTAAATAGTTAAATATTTGTTAAAATATAATGGATTGATCAGAATCAACCCAAATTCAATGAATGTTTCATATTACATGACAACAGCTAACTCCTTGAACAATGTCAATTGATTTGCTGATAATGTATGGGAAATGTGTATTTCCTAAAGATCATTTTTCAGCTCTTCCAATAAAGTTAATTTAGCATCAAACATCTGAAAGTGGAGCTAAGCATCTTCTACATGATGTTTGCTTAAGTACTTTCTATATATGCTGAAGAAAAGTTATGTCTCTCACTGAACTGGCAGTTGGAAGTAGAAAACCTCTAATCAGATATATTTGGTTTTTACAACAAATAATAATTTGATGCAAAGAACTGAGAAGAGTACATCAGAATCTGAAGTAACATAAGAACTGGGCAAAGGTTTGTGTTTGTGACTTTGATTTAGTTCTTATCAAAATATATATTTTGTCCTCCTATAGCTTAGACCACACCACAAACTGTTCTTGAAATTATTCTGAGCATATTCTGCCTTACACTTCAGTAAGGCATTTGATAAAGTATATCACAACCTACTACTTGTTAAGATAGAAAAATGTGGGTTAGACAGCATCATCACCAGATGGATTCATAGCTGGCTGACCAGCTGTACTCAGCGTGTGGTGCTCAGTGGAACTGCATGGAGGGAAGTGTGTAGTGGGGTGCCTCAGGGTTCTGTTCTGGCCCCAGTGCTCTTCAACATCTTCATCAATGATTTGGATGAGGGGATAGATGGAGAACTCATCAAATTTGCAGACGACACCAAGCTGGCAGGAATAGCTAACATTCCAGAAAATAAGCTTAAGATACAGGAGGACCTTGACAGATTTGAACATTGGGCACTATTTAACAAAATGAAATTCAATGGTGAAAAAAGTAAGGTTCTACATTTAGGCAAGAAAAACCAAATGCACAGGTATAGTATAGATGGTACCTTGCTCAATAGTAGTAACTGTGAGAGGGATCTCGGAGTCATAGTGGACAATCATTTAAATGTGAGCCAGCTGCAGCTGCCAAAAAAGCCAACACAGTGCTAGGCTGCATTAACAGAGGGATAGAATCAAGATCACGTGAAGTGTTAATACCACTTTACAATGCCTTGGTAAGGCCACACTTGGAATACTGCATCCAGTTTTGGTCACCACGATGTAAAAAAGATGTTGAGACTCTAGAAAGAGTGCAGAGAAGAGCAACAAAGATGATTAGGGGACTGGAGACTAAAACATATAAGGAACAGTTGCTGGAATTGGGTATGTCTAGTTTAATTTAGAGAAGAATGAGGGGTGACATAATAGCAGTGTTCCGATATCTCAGGGGCTGCCACAAAGAAGAGGGAGTCAAGCTATTCTCCAAAGCACCTGAAGGCAGGACAAGAAGCAACGGATGGAAACTAATCAAGGAGAGAAGCAACATAGAACTAAGGAGAAATTTCCTGACAGTTAGAACAATTAATCAGTGGAACAACTTGCCTCCAGAAGTTGTGAATGCTCCAACACTGGAAGTTTTAAAGAAGAGACTGGACAGCCATGTATCTGAAATGGTATAGGGTTTCCTGCCTGAGCAGGGAGTTGGACTAGATCATCTCTAAGGTCCCTTCCATCATCATCATCATCATCATCATCATCATCATCATCATCATCATCATCATCATCATTATTATTATTATTATTATTATTATTATTATTTAAACATGAACCTCAGTCAACTGAACATTCAAATTGGCTGGCGCTGATGGTTGACACGCGTTGCTACCAGCATCCTAGGTGTCAACCAGGTACCTTCTTAACATATAAGATGTTCCGAGAAGCGCAGTTTTTTGTAACATTGCTGGAGTTATTGCAGGAAGTTGCAGTTTCTTGATGTATTTTGCAAAGTGTTTGGACATAGTTCCCAGTGCCCCGATGATAATGGGTACCACTGTTACACGTTTCATCCATAATCGCGCAGTTTCAATGGCCAGGTCGCGATATTTCATAATTTTTTCCAGTTCTTTTTCTTCGACTCTGGCATCTCCTGGTACAGCAATATCAATCAGCTGTACGCTTCGGTTCTCTACAACTGCGATATCCGGCATATTGTGTTCCAAATGGCGATCCGTCTGTATTCGAAAGTCCCACAAGATCTTCACCCTCTCATTCTCAACACCTTTTTCCACCCTGTGTTCCCATGACTTTTCGGACACAGGCAAGTCGTATTTTTTACACAATGCCCAGTGGATTAATTTAGCAACTCGGTCATGTCTAGATTTGTAATCAGTTTGTGCGATTTTGTTGCACTATTATTATTATTATTATTATTATTATTATTATTATTATTATTATTATTATTATTATTATTGTTGTTGTTGTTGTTGTTGTTGTTGTTGTTGTTGTTGTTGTTGTTATTATTATTGTAATTTTTTGGATGTTCATATATAACATTAAGTATTGTCTCAAACTGACCATACCATTAATATTATTTTACTTGAACTCAATAAGAGTGAGAAATCATCCAATGCAAAGAGGGCAACTAGAAGCTGAACGTGGCTATCTTTCTGAGGCTCCTAGCTGGTACAGATTTTTAATTTCACCACAAGGGCTACAGCCTCATATTGATGCAGTATGAAAGGGGTTGGACTTGCATTGCAATGCTTCTTCTGCAATCTTGCCTTCTCTCTCTCTACACACACACACACACACAAACACCAATGTCACTGCCAATACCCAAAACTGCACACACATTGGTCAATGAAACATTTATTGCTTATGAAAAGTTGCCCATTCATTGTCTAAATCAGAACCTCTAAATCTTTTTGTGCTAAGGAGGATATTATGTTTGCAAAATGACTGCTGGAATAAGGAACTTGACGATGGCTGTTACAGAGATTTAATGAAACACAAAAACATAGATACATACCTAAAGGCCAAATATGAGGAGATTACTCCTTCCCTGCTGCTTTAAGGAGATTTCCTTTCCTCCCTTGCCTCAAACTATTCACTTTTTTTTCTGAGCAGTGAGGCACCGCTCCAAAGACATTGTTTTCTATTTCTTATCTTCTAAGGATATGTATGAAGTTGATGTAGGGCCATCAGAAGACAATGTAGGGCCATCTTGAACTAAGGGTCCTAAACATTTTAATGCCCATGGCTCTACACTGAAGACAACTTGTCTAAAATAATACAATCAATAAAACGTCTTCCCAACAAGCAGATTGAGAACATCTGGCTACATAAAGAAATATGTGTTAAGTATGCTCAGATTTTTACCTAACATTTATTCATGGAGGATCACATCTAATATAGAGATGTGCTTCCATTTGTGCAATATCTTCCATTTTCTATTTTAACACGTTTTGGAAATCTGATTTGGAAGTTTTCTCCAAATATAGGAAGCCGATTTGGGCCACATGCAATGAGTGCTAATGGAAATAGTAATCTATTTCGCTGATGACCATGCAGATTGCAAGTCGGCACTACTGAGTATAGCCCAGATTATTTTTGTGTTAATCTGGTACCTTTACTTGGAACATTACAAAGAGGAGTTCCTATTTTTCTTGAATACCCAAAAGCATGCTGGAAGTCTAACTTCTTCCCAGCTATAGCCTAATACACCAACAGATTTGTTAAAATACAATTAGTCCAATTTCACATTTCCAAGCAGCCGAAAAATTTCATGTTATTTCAGTCACAGTGCATGGATGCCAAGTTCATTGGAAACAACCCTGCTGATTTATCTAGTCCATTTTAATACTTTAGAAATACTGTTAAAACATGGCTCTTCTAATTACACAGGGATCAGTGCACAGCATCCCTCTCACCCTGGATTGTCCCAGAAGGACAGCAATCACCTGCCTTTCTCCTAATTTCACCATGCAATTCCAACTAATTTCATCCCTAGTACAGTGCTGTCAGACAACTCCCATGTCTCTGCGGTTTTAATCGATTAGCTCAATGTCTCTATAATGCATCACCAGCTGCCAGGCACAGATCTGGACGCTTTGCAAGCATTTCAGCTAAAAGACAGTTTAATTACTATACCAGTATCTCAAAGGCATAACACAAAGACTTGGAAGGGAATTATTTTTTAAAAAATGGTGTCAACAAACCATTTAATAACAGAGCCAACAATGACATGCAAAAAGCTGGAAATGATGGGAAAGTTAGACTTCTTTTTATAGTGTATTTTTAATAGATTAATGTGTTCATGGAAAAAAAAAACTGAAATGGGTATTGCAGTTTCAATAGCAAACTTGTGGTTTACAATATTTTCATTGAAAAAAAGACAGGTTTACACATGACACTGTACTAATATCAATTACTAAAATCAGAAAAAGATACCATGCATGTTTAAAAAGGAATTGAAATAAATCATATATCTTATATGCAGAGTAAGAGATTGATTTACACAAACACACATGCGCACGTACACACACACACACACACATCTCCCACAAAGATGATGCAAACTCAAACATTCACTGGATTTCCTTACCCATACATATGATATTCACCTGAAAGACATGTGAGCAAGAAGCGGAAAGAAAGCAATCTCAAAGAACAGGAGAAATGTAAACATAACTACGTATACTGATTCTTTTACTTTTAAAGACTTCAAGAGAGGGTATTAAGGATCAGCCTCCTTAAATTTATCACAACTATTGTAGCTAGCTATTTTACACAAAGGGAGAAAAAACAAATTAAGACAGTGGAAGTATAGAAGAACTGAAAAACAAAATTTCAGCAATATACATATGTGTGCCAGCTATTCACAATAAGTAATGCTTTTGCTGAGAAAGCAGGACAGATACTTAACATTACTTGGAAAGTAACAGGAGGAACTAACTTTGGGCCATGAATTGGGATAATCCTATAGGTTTCTTACATTCTTAAGGAAAATATTTATATTAAAATTAGATTAAAATTTTAAATTATAAATTAAAATATTTATATTAAAATATTTAGCTACATATTATTATTTACTTAATTATTTATAACTAAAATTTCTAAGGCTGTCCACTCATTAACTACTCTTAATAAGAAATAAGAATTCTGAAAGGAAATAAAAATTCACATGTAAAGATCCATTTTCACAATGAAATAATCAAGCACTCAGCAGAAAATATTCCCCAAAACATGATAGCAAGTTCTTAAATAGCTTGCTATTTACTTTAGTTCGGTCTGTCTTTAGACTGAAAACAACATATGCTTATAATATTCTGGTGCTTAAAAATGAAAGCCACTGGCTGAATAATGATATGTAACCATTTTAAAAGAGACATCTAAAATAAATTGTATCTTTTAGAAAAACTGATGAAAATTTGATGACTACTAAAGCCAGCAAAACTCTAATGGTGTTTACTATATTAAATAATTGAGAGGACAGAAAACAAGTAAATTGTTTAGGTAATTAGCCGTAAAAAACTAGTCAACAATGAACTGCCACATCTTTCTCATTTCTTTTGTGCGCTGAATCTTCTTTTGTGCGCTTGAATTTTTAGATACAGGGAGTCCTCAACTTACGACCGGTCACTCAGTTACTTTTTGAAGTTATGACTTACCTGGAAAAAGGGAGTTAGAACCTGGTCCCAAAGTTCCAATGGTCACACACACAAACCCCTCCAGCACTTCAGGCACCCAGCAACATGGCCACACTTACAATGGTTTGCCATTATTTCTGGTTTTGGGCAAAACTGTACTATGGCGAGCAATGGGTTTGCTTAATGACTGCAGCATTGGCTTGATAACTGTGGCATTTGTTTAATGACCGCTCCTAAAAAGACTGTAAAAATCGGGTCCATCATGACAATCACCACAATGGGCAAGGCTCCATTACAGTCTTATGTCGAGCATCACCTCCATGGATTCCCCAGGAACTAGCCACTTTATAAACATTTCATTCCTAAAAAAATATTAGCAACGTCTCTATTTATTACTTCCTATAACTAAAATGTTCAACTATTATTAGTTTTTTTTTAAAAGAATACATTAATAATTACTACAAAATAAATTTGGAAGCCCAATTACGTAACAGTCACTATCCCCAGATTAATGTAGATAGCTCAAGATTGCAGTTCTGTCAGGTGGGAGGACTTGCTACTGGACGATATTTTATTTACATGCCAGCAAAGTTAATGCTTTTCATTTTAGATAACAAACAAGTTACTGATTCAGATGATGTTAAAAACTCAGCATCTGTTAAACTTTCCTTTAATAATCTCTTATGCATACATGACTTGCGTTGCAACAAATCGGGTGCCTAGATGTAATATACCTGGAAAATTAGAATCCCTCTCTATACTGTCTAACAGTATCCACTAAATAGGAAGGACCTACTGCACTGCTAATAAGGCTGCCCTGGCATAATCTGCGGTCATTTGAATAACGAATGCCTTTCGATTATCTCCTTTATGCACACTTAATACACTTTTAAGGAAGCCATTTGTTATTGTTTTTCTTTCATGCAGACAATATACAGAAAGATGTTGGAGGTTTTTGTTTATTTTTATAAAGGCAATGCCACTCACTATCAGATATCCTTGTGATTATTTTTCCACTTCATAATGAATAGAGAACCACTTATATATAATATCTGCAAACAAATTTAGTCACTTTTCCCTAGAGGATATCCACTGAGTTTTCTGAAGCCTGATTAACAAGTGTCTTGAGACTGTTGATCCCAGGGCTATCAGCCTCGGGTTATTCCCTTCTTTAATTGCCATTCAAGGCTAATTTAACGACACTAGTAGATCTCCCTGCTCTTTCCACCTTCCCACAAGTTCAGCATGCAGTAAGAACAGCCACTCCGTTTTCATGAAATTTCATTTTGATTTCAACATTATATAACATCATTTTATATTGCAAGCTGCCCAGAATTGCTGAATCAGTGATATGGGCAGCATAGAAATTTAATAAATAAATAAATAAATAAATAAATAAATAAATAAATAAATAAATAAATTAATTAATTCTTGACTTAGAAAAAAAACATTTAAAACTATAAAAATATGGGGAATAGGAAGGTAGGTTCTTAGGAATTTTTCATGCTGATGCTATGCCAATAAATTCTGTAATATGATTTCTAACATGTTACTTATTTTGAGAATACTCAAAAAGGCAAAAATGTTAATTCATCATCATGAGCCTCTGTCTAGGATGCATAGATGTGAAAATCTGTTAATGATTTAAATTATATATTCCCTCTCTGCAGATAATCAGTTCAGTGGTTGTTTGAAAGAGTAGAGCATATCATCAAAATACTGGCTACATTTTATAATATATCTAAATAACTATTTTCCCAGCATGTTATTGTATATTTTGAATATGAATATAATAAATATATATGAATGCTCTTTTAAGAATCTAGCTTTTTATTTCAAAGCTAAGAAATAATTCTAAATTCTAAGTATCTGTCATGTAGTAAAGCAGTACCATTTACCCTCATGGCACATTAGAACTGTTTTCACCTAGTCATAAAATGACTCAAGACATAAGCTTAAAGATACATCATTCCCACACAACAATCGCCTTGCGAACTAATACTTCTAGGCACACAGTATAATTGATGTTTCGGCTATGTTCATAGGTATTTGTGCTGCAAGCAACGTGAATCAATTGCCAAAAGCCTTGTTGGTTTCCCTTACTTAAAGCACAATAGGATTCTTGTAATGGACTAGTATATAAAAACTTGGTGACCTGATTAAAAGTCTCTCACACACATACCCTTCAATCATATAACTTTTTTGATTTTGATTCAAATAATTTAGCAAGAAAATTTCTAAGAGAATTATTCATATTTGGTTGTGCTGTTATGTTACACCTTAGCCATGAATTAGTAAAGGGAGGAGCATCTTATGCTGTCCAAGAACTAGTTATGTTCCTCCACGTTTTCCATTAGAAGATTACATAAAGTTTCAGGTGATGCATGAACATTACAAAAAGGAAGGCCTCTTAAACAATCACAAAAAAGGCATGAAACCATGCTGCCAAAATAAAGCAGCAAAAGGTTGGAATTTTGATGGCACACTTTTAGGTTATTTGGGGATATGAACTATAGAAATTGGAGCAACCTGTTTTCCCAAGGCCTCCTAATTTCATGTCTTTGTTTTTTAAAGGAAAACCCAAAGTAATCAGTCATTTTATCTTCTCATTTCAGTAGGAGCACCTGATTTAGTAGAAGTAGAAAAAGCTCAAACAATCCTTGACCTTCTACAGTATTCTTCCCTTTTTTTCTAATATAGTTGGCAAGAAGGGCTTTATTTCAATCTCAGCTTGTAATTACAAGCAAACCAAGCACCATGGTTTATAACAGACTCTTGTTATTTTAAGAAATTTGCTTCAAAAACCATGCTTTGAAATAACCCATTCATAACAAAATATATTATAATTTATTATTCCAAATTGTATATCATAATAGTAAGGGTTAAATAAGATAAACACCACTAATGCCATTCTTCTAGTTTTGCAGTAGAAGAAAAGAGGAAGGAAAATCTGAACAGAGTTTACTTTTACCTGTTTGGCAATTTACTTGTTACTTTTAAAAATGCAAAAGAAACAATACCGGATGTTGCTTTTTTCTTTTATTTCATGCTTATTTATTTAGTTTTGTAACTCTATTATGTACCTTCCAGAGATGTAATGGGGTCAGGCGGCTTATAAATCCAATACAGGTAATCTTCAATTTACAGCCATTTGTTTAGTGACCATTTGAAATTACAATGGCACTGAAAAAAATTACTTCTGATTGGTCCACACATTTACAAGTATTACAGCATCCTCACAGTAACATGAGCAAAATTTGTGCACTTGGCAACCAGTGTGCATTTATGACAACTGCAGTCTTCTGGTGTCATCCGATTGCCATCTGTAACCTTCCCAGATGGCTTCTGATAAGCAAAATCAATGGGGAAGCCAGATTTGCTTGATAGCTGTGTGATTCATGGAACTGTTTGGCTGGGAACTGAAGATTCTTCTCATAACAATTATCTGACGCTTTATTGGGGAATGTGACTTGCACTGTCAAGGGGAAGGGGAATTTCTACACTTTTAATTTACTGCTCTGGAGCCAAATTTCTCAGAGCTGGTTTTCTATTCATCAGCGCCGATATGCTGTGCTCAATAAAGTTTTGCATTAGAGATTGGAATGTCTCAGCTGTGCTTGCTTCAGTGGGATCATCAGTTGAAACCTTGACATCTGGTCCCCACCCACAGATACACATATATCCAATTGTTTAACCTTGAGAGTGCCCAAAAGTTCATGCAAGATGTTATTGGAAGAATTTGGGAAGAATAACTAATTTCATCACATTCCACAAATAAAAAGTGGAAGCTGTCCAAGAAATCAAATACAGGTAGTCCTCGACTTGCAACAGTTTGTTTAGTGACCGTTCAGAGTTACAACAGCACTGAAAAATGTGATTTATGGCTGTTTTTCACAGTTACGACCTTTCCAGCATCACCATGATCATGTGATCAAAATTCAGATGCTTGGCAACTGGTTCATATTTCTGACCTTTGCTATGTCTCAAGGTCATGTGATCACCTTTTGCGATCTTCTGACAAGCAAAGTCAACGGGGAAGCCAGGTTCTTTTAACAACTGAGTTACTAACTTATCAACTGCCGTGATTCACTTAAGAACTGTGGCAGAAAAATTGTAAAATGGGGCAAAACACACCTAAGAAATGTCTCACTTAACAACAGAAATTTTGGGCTTAATTGTGATCATAAGTTGAGGACTACCTGTAGCCATATTTACACTTTAGATACAAGGAGGCTGATCATGAAGTTATGTGCTGGGCAGGTTAATATTTTTAAAACTAGCTTTCCTCATTTATTGCCCTTTGGAGCAATTTCTCCTCCGAGACCTGTATGGCTCCCATTTTGCCCATTTTCAAGCACTCATTGAAATTTGGCTTTTCCCACAGGCCTTGAACTGGATGAGTGAATTAGCTCTGGGACTTCTGAGGAATGCGAATGAGGTTTTTGCTTCTGGATTGTTTTTACTACTAGTTTAATTCTGTATTTCTTGCTGTTTTAATTTTGTAAAGCTGCCCAGAGTTGTCTGTGATGGGACAATACACAAACTCAGTAAATGAAACTTTCCATGACTTCTGATTGCACAATTAAATCCTAAGCGCCAAACCCCGTTCTTACAGTTTGCACAACATAAAAATTGCACAAGAAGAGTATTTTACAAATATTGATAAGCTTCAATCCCACAACTTCTCTCTCTCTCTCTCTCTCTCTCACACGCACACACACACATGTATGTATAATGTCAAGTTGGCTAAAGTCTTTAGTTATGTATCAGTATGCACTGTCACAGATCACATTTTTGAGCATTCAAATTATTATTCAAATAGTGATTCACTGTACTGAGAAAGCCAAGGGTTGTTCCTAACATATATGGACTAACTCTAATGATCTTTCCATTAATTTCTGTGATTCTATTTTTATGAAACTCCTTGAACTAATTAAAAGGCATACAGACAAGCTATATATACCAATTGTATAATTATGACTTCTTGAGTCAAAGAGACAAATTCAGAAGAAAAGATTGACGCAAAGAAGATATCTCCTGTCCAACTTCCAAAGCTAGCAGTTTTTTTTTAAAAAAAAGACAACCCATATTAATATATTAACCTATTTTATACTCTGCATCTTTTTAGAATGAGGGACCCTAAGTGGACAGTAACTCTCTTATGAAAGTAAAAAGAATATAAAATAAGAAAAGATAAGTACTTTAGGTATGAGGAAAATGCTAGGATTTCTTTCCTTTTATAAACCCCCCCCCAAAAAAAAACCCTATACTTCTGGTTTCCCTAAAGTCCTGAAATACATCTCATGCTCTTAGTCCTCTAGGGCATATTAAGTCACATTTTGAAATCACAACAAATAACATTTCAGTTTAGCATGACAGGCAGGCCATTTTAAAACCGACTGTACTACATTTCACAACTATATTACTTTTGATGTAAAGAATGAAGAATGCTCGGGTTGAACTTCAGACCTCTGAAATAGCTACCCTATTACATTAATTTCACTCTATCCAGCAGATGAACAAACAAAAACAATTTCAGACCTAGTATTAGAATAGAATAGAATAGAATAGAATAGAATAGAATAGAATAGAATAGAATAGAATAGAATAGAATAGAATAGAATAGAATAGAATAGAATAGAATAGAATAGAATAGAATAGAATAGAATAGAATAGAATAGAGCTGGAAGGGACCTTCTAGTCCAGCCCCTTGCTCAAGTAGGAGAACCTATACCATCTCAGACAAGTGGCTGTCCAGTCTCTTCTTAAAAACCTCCAGTGATGGAGCGCCCACAACGTCTGAGGGCAAGCTGTTCCACTGGTTAATTGTCCTCACTGTTAGGAAGTTTCTCCTTAATTCCAGGTTGCTTCTCTGTTTGGTCAGTTTCCAACCATTGTTTCTTGTCCTGCCCTCTGGTGCTTTGGAGAATAGTTTGACACCCCCTTCTTTGTGGCAGCCTCTCAAATACTGGAATACTGCTATCATGTCACCCCTATTTCTTCTTTTCTTTAGACTAGCCAAACCCAAGTCCTGCAGCCGTTCCTCATATGTTTTAGTCTCCAGCCCCCAATCATCATCATCAACAACAACAATAAAACAATAACAACTATTAGGTTAAAGCAACTCTTATTCTGTGTTACTCTTAGTTAAAATAGAAATATACATACTTATTAAAAAGCTATGGTAGAACCAGGTATTTATTTCAATAAAGTGAAACCTTGACTTTTCTGGATCTTGATGGAACAGATTTCCCATGCAACAGATCAATTTCCAATGTGATATATTATATTTGCATAATTACATGATTTTCAGAAGTTCAAATACAGCTCATCACTTTCAAAGGCTGGGCCCAAGATCATCTTTACATCATGTCTACTTTCTCAGATAGCTTGCTTAATGTGAAAATATATTCCAGATGGCAACCAAGCTGATACCTTCTCAAATATGCATATGTATGTGACTTCCACCTCATCCTCCTATCCAGGGGTATCCTCAGAACATGGTCAAAAAAGGTATTACAGCAGCTGCAACACTGTGAAAAACTATGACTCTTTTTCATATGTATCACCATAATCATCAGATATCTTACATTTATCCTATTTCCCAAGCATTACTAAACTCTTCTTGCTTCTCATGACCTGATTTACTTGTTATAACTCAAAATCTTCAAAATTAAGAATTTCCAATGTTTACCAACAATTTTTAGAGAGCCAGTTTGATCTACTAGTTAATGCACTGGACTAGAAAGCTTGAGACCGTGAGTTCAAGTCCTGCCTTGGCCATGAAAGCCAGCTGGGTGGCCTTTGGCCACTCATGGTCTCTTAGCCTTATTCATCTCACAGGGTTGTTGTTGTGGGGAAAATAAGAGGAAGAAGGTATGCTGGATATGTTCACCACCTGAGTTATTTGTAAAAATAATAAAGGCAAGATATAAATAATAAAAATAAATAAAAATAAAATTTTCCCAAAATTTTATTACACATGCCACTAACAGTAATATAAAAGGGAAAGCAGTTCTATAAAACCAATACAATTTTGAACAAAATATGCTTTAGATCTAGTAATGGGTATACTTGGTTTAATTTAATTTGAATTTCAGTTCAACAACTAATTTATCTTCCAAAATATTATAGTATAGTTCTTTATCTTCCAAGCCCTATTTTGGATTTGCAAACTATTAAGATTCTATGCCACATGACGTTAGGATACTTCTTTATTAATGTGAGCATTAAAACTGTAGTACCATCACTGTGTTCTGCCAATATAACAGCAACAGTTTTCTAGAGTGACATCTTATTCTCAGGTTTGGGGAACTGCAATGTCCTAGATCCTTTGGAAAAAATATTGGAAAGTTCCAACAAATGATTTTCTAGTTATCTACAACAATAACTATGGGACAAGGAGTAAAGGACAAGCCCTGACTGAAAACAAATAGGCAAACCCAATATGAACTATGCCAGAACCAAATCTGTAACTTCCCCAAGTTTCAAATTCACATCTTTTGTATTCATATCACACACAGAGACTGAATTATACATCTTTCTTTAGTGATTCCACCACTGTTTTCCAATAGAAGGTGCATCTCATTTTTTTCCTTTCTCAGCCCCAATCAATTTTATATTCACAATTTCACTGAAACTACTTTTAACAAAAAAATTAATATTGCCTACTTTATAACAGGTTGCCATACCATCCATACTCCATTTAACCACTTATTCAATTGTAAAATCATTGATTTTAAATATTCATCTAAATGCATGTCTCTCAAAATTCTCCAAGCATGCTAGCTGTATTTTTGTAAAGTTTCAGGGGAATTGTGTACTTCTCAATTATATTTGAAGTATTTCTTCATTGAAGGAATGAGGAAAGGCTATAAATGGATACTTTTTCTTCAAGTTTTTAGGATTTTTTTCCAGTATCCAGCAGATGTAGAGACTGAACAGTTAACATCCAAGAAGGGGCTCTCACAGAGAAGGGTAGATTTTGCTATCCTTTCATTTAACTTAAATACTGATATCAAAATGATTGTAGAATTTAAGGATTTTGTCCCAAATATAAAAATGAAACATTACAAATGTGAGATTCTGAAAACGACATCTCTTAAAATAATGTGCTTCTTTTTATTAAAAGGAGATGAAGAGCATGTTTGTTGCTGCCAAGTTGATCTCATCGAATTTCAGAAGCAAATTCTCATAATGCTTTATGATGTAAATATGACATTCAGGAGTTCAGTCCTCACATTCCACTGAAAACATATCCATCACTGTGATTCAGTGTACAATATAAAGTATGCTATGTGCCTTTTATTACTAAATGACTATGCTGAATAGACTTGATGCATCTGTATTTTTTAGCACAGAAATTATTCTTCCCTTTCCCTTTTTAAATTAATCTTCCACCTTTGACCTTTAGACCATCAAAAGATGAAGGGAAGAAATGCTACTACCTAGCAATCTCCTACCTCTGAGAAGTAGAAATAATACCCACAAAGTTATTTCATTTTATGTAAGATTCCTTGGCAATCATTATGGTTGGGGATACAAATCAAATCAGTAAATAATCTGTGGTTAGATTGTGTCCATTGTTATTTGAGTGGTGACAGCATTTTCTGTCAGCTAAAGCCACAGAATTGTTGTTATAAAACAGACAGTATCCACTTTTTGTGGTTCTTGATGCCTACTTAGTGCAAGCATTTGCTGGATGAGATTGCTTAGTAAGATACTTTGTTTTGTACTGTCAATGAATTAAACACCATGGGGCACAAAATAGATATGTGATAGCAATCTAATTAGTTGGAGCAACAGATTTGATAAGAGCTGCAGGACCTTGGATAGTTCTGAGCAGTCAATGCCTTTGAACAAGTTTAATCATCTGGGGCAAGATGATGATAATTTATTTGTTTTACGTTCTATGATTAGTCTGATGCTGCTCTGAGTTGACTGGAATTCGGCAACATCAGACTACAATCCATCCTTGGTTTATTCCTGAAAAGTGGAAAATCTCAAGTGTCCTCTGCCCAAAAAATCAAGGATTTTATTATCTCTCAGTCAGTGCCTTGCAAGTTCCTACTCCTGATGACCAGGCACCCAGAAAATACGAACGCTCAGGATAAATATATATATCATGGCAAAAGAGTAAGATACTAATATTTGTAACGATAACAAAACTATAGCTATTCTTCAACTATGACTAGGCCTATTTGTGGAGTTTCTTGCTTCCAGGGTCTGTAATAAACAATTGTAGCTCTAGCCTTGGATGGAGACATGATTTGGCATCCCCATGGATTCTGCTGCTAATCTTCTTAATCAGCTTTGCTTCTCCCCCTTTTTCCCATATCTAACTTTTGACTGTTGCTCAACCCCTAATAAATGATACTGAGTTCCTTCAGAGCACATTTCAGATAAATTTTAGGACAGACATCAGTGTTTATTTTTTCAAATAAAATACACTGGGTTTTGGGGTAGCTTGAACTGAATGCGACAAGTGCATAGTTTAAGGCTAGTACCACAACTAACCTTGTATAATAATATTGCAACATCTACACGGAAACATCAAGACTCATCTGTTGATTTCTAGATAAGGCCTTTTTTAGCATTTCTATTTTTTTATTTTGTTTTCATAAGAAAAATAAAGAATAAAAAGTGCAAGAGAAAAAAATAAAGAAAAAAAATAAGAGAAAATAAATATTTAAAGAAGTGACTTCCAATCTTTATCACAAGTACAAAAACTTAGTAATTCTTTTTCCCATCTCAAAGGATTTTCAAGGCTTTCATAAATTGCTTTTGTACATCCAGTAAGGAGTTATTAATAATCCAGGTGATTCTCTTGGCTTATCATTTGTATTTTCACTTAACTCTCTGTCCTATAATCCACATTTCTTTTATTTTCCAGTATTACAACATTTTTTTCTATTCTACAGTTTCTTCATCAGCTGGAGTTTGTTTCATCTCTTTATCCTGTAGATTTCCAAGATATTCCCCTTCATATCTATAATTTCTTCTTTAACATCTTTAACACATAGAAGCAATTATCATTGCTTATGGTGTAGCTGCTAGGTTCTGTCCCCATTCTTCAAATATCTCCTAGAGTACTTCAAATTTCACAGCATTTTCTGTCATTTTGTTCTCAAATGATGACCAAAGACAAAAAGCAAGCCTCTTACTCCCTCCTTTTTTCTTTTTATACTTGGAATCGTTATGTCTCTAGTGTCCAATTTCTGAAATCATACACTCTCAATATTTTGTGATGACTTAAGGTAGATAAACAATTTACTTCCCACAAAAGTGCTGTTTATTTACACAATTATTTTCAAAATCTTATAACAAAAATCCTAATATTACAAATTTGTCTAGTCCCTTAATTGCTCATACTGTTCTTGAATTAAAGTCGTATATACTGTAGCTTCTTACCATTTATTTCAAACTCTTAAACATATAGTTAATTTTTCTTTTATTCTGGAATGAAGGTAAATTTACCAAGTGGCTTTGCCAACTTGTCAGTTTGAGCATCTCTATTAGGCTTAAGATAGTTAAATAATTAATTTCCAAAACTGGTCAGAAAGTGAGGTTAATGAACCCAGTGTCCTTAAAAAAAGTTCCATCATGGTGGAGAGTTTGATGGCTTCCCTTCATCTGGTGATCAGACTTACAAGAAGCCACAATCTTGCAGTCTCCTCACAAGAAGCAGAAATTTGGAGTCCAAGAGGGGCATCTCCTGTCCTCACATTATCAAGAGAGGTTCTGTGAGATCAGTGTACTTGCCGGTTCATCAGTCATGGCTGTGAAGTAGTCTCTGCTCATTCAGAGACATGCTAGATTGGCATTCCTCATCTAGAAGTTCCAGCATGTATTTCAATCAGAAAAACAAATGGAGTAGATGAAGCAACATTGAAACTATTCTAAACATAATGGGAAGAACTTAGAAAATTCATGATAATTAGCATACACTACCAAGTGGAACAAATTTCAAAATGTTCATGTTGTTTCCCCTTTCTTAAATATAAGCCACCTGAACTAAAACACCGCACAATGGAGTTCAATAATAAATAAATGACACAATAGGTGGTAGCTAAGCAACTAAGCAACTTTCCTGATCCCAAAGAAATGGGGTTAAATTTGTTAGGTCTTGAAGGAGAGATCACTAAGGAATCCTACAACTGCAGAGTGGACTAGAAAGGCAAAGGAGCTACATGCTGTTACCAAAAAAAAAACAACACAGAAAATTTCACATAGTTATTAGGACTCAAGTTCATCTCAGGGTATTTCTATATAGTTCAATAAGTAGTGTATATTTATTTCTAAATTCTATACCTCAAATTTCTGTTCTTTTTCCATAAGAGCAGATGCATTTTGGAAGATATGCACAGACCCAGAGGACTGCAGAGGAGGAGGTGGGATTGATGAAATATGTGTCATCACTGCAATGCAAACCACATGATTTATGTGTCTACATCCAACATTGGGATACAAGTGCAAAAGGCTGGGAATTGTATTATTACGTTATGATGCATGTGTCATCATTGTAGCTGCCAATGTGCAAAGGGCTAAGGTAGGATGGATTTCTCATTAAAAAAAGATAGATGGCCTTAACTTCTGACATAAACTAATTCATTAGCTGGGCATGCAAACAAGGCAGGCCAGAGAAAATTGGGACTGGCAATTCAGCACCGTCTTATCATGTTACCTGCACATGTTATATGAACATTAAACAGTAAAAAGATGTGTTTGTTTGGGCATATCATGCTATATGAACACAGAAAGTGTATTTTGTTAAGTGAGGGTTAAGATGTTGGCTGAACACAACAAAGCTATTAGTAGAGCTACAGGTTTGGTTTTTATGGAGAAACTATTTACTGAAAAAAAAAATCCCAATTTTCATATATACCTATTATGAAACAAATCTAAATTAATTTGCAGATCCTCCTATTTATTTCGTAGATCTTATTTTCTCATCTAAGTACTACAGAGACTGACAGCCCTTTATCCAATTAATTAAAACAAACAAGGGTCTGGTTGAACTACAAGTAGTACTCATCTTAGGACCAGTCACTTACGACAGAAACACACACACCCCCAACTACTTACAACCTGGTTCTGGAGTTCTGACATCTGCACACACATTCAACCTGCATGACTACATTGGGTGCTTGTCAATCAACTCAACTTTACAGCCAGTTACAGGTTTTCATAGTCACATGACCATGATTTATAACTTTTTTTTGCAGTTTTTTGCCCCTTTTTGGCTAGTTTCCAGCAAATACACCATAGAAATACATTGATTCATGTAACAACCCCAGTGTTCACTTAACAATTGCTACAACAATGTCATAACATTGGGTCTGGTCATGCAGGAAGTTTTAAGCTCCATTACAGTCCTACATCAAGCACGACCTGTACAGTTTGTCTAGTGACTATTATTCATTTAGTGGCTGTTCGAAGTTACAATGTCACTGAAAAAGTGACTTATTACCATTTTTCACACCATTGCACCATCCCCATGGTCACGTGATCAAAATTCAGATGCTTGGCAACTGGCATGTATTTCTAACCCTTAACAACTGTGATAGTAACTTAACAACTGCAGTGATTCATTTAACAACTTTGGCAAGAAAGGTTGTAAAATGGGGCAAAACTCACTTAACAGCTGTCTTGCTTAGCATCGGAGATTTGAGGCTCAACTGTGGTTGTAAATTGAGTTCTACCAGTATTATTATATCCAACACAATTTAATTATTTAATTTATATAATTATTTCATTTCATTTCATTATAGCCAAAGGCCAATATGGCAAAATTAAAACTCTTTGACAACAAGAAAAGGAGAAAAAGATTTAAAAGTATTACATTATTCATAATGTAATATAATCATATATAATATTAAAATAAATTAATCAAGCCATGAGAGCAACTATGAAAAAAAATAAGAAGATATCCTATAACAAATCTATTGATCGATCAAATTAACAAGGGTTGACCCAATACTCCTTATTGTTACTGTGATTAACTATAATTTGACAATTCTTTTTGAAATTCCAAGTAAATGATATGCTGGTAGAAACACTGTATTACTATTCTTATCTGACCCACCCAGATGATTAACTAACTAACATATTGATAAATTGAGGCAGAATGAGTTCTCCAGTGGAATACAAAAGCTTCATTCAGGCACCCACTCTAAAAAGGCATATAAATGATCCTTTAAGCAATGTTGTTCTATCTCCCTTCTGAGGGTTGGACTAGAAGACCTCCAAGATCCCTTCCAGCCCTGTGACTCTATCATGGAAGGTTGGGCAATGCTCTATCCAGAGAATTTGCTTCTGTGTGGGGCTGAAAAATATTTGTGAGATAATTAGCAAGGGTGAAGGATCTTCCAAGCAAGCCACAGTTATAATAATGAGGAGAAACACTCCAATCTTTCTGAAGGTTGAGGTAAAAAAAATCTGTTGTTTTACTTCTAAATTGGCTGTCTCAGAATTCAATGAAATTAAATAATGGGTGAACAAGATATAACAATGAAGGTCAGCCTCAATCTCAATTGCCAGAAGATGTAATTTTTCTCAAGGATTAAGAAAGTCAGGAATCATTCCAGAAAGACCAATTTTAAGCAAAATTTAAATTGAAATTAATCCAGAAAATAATTCCAGCCAGATCACTGGAATCCACAAATTCATACATCACTGATGACACACCAAGAAGCATAAAAAAGAGCATAAATGAACCTCCACTAGCCGATCATTAGACGGTTTAAGTTTTTCTAATGGTCAAACTCCGAACTATAAGTAAGCTCACAAATATTGGAACATATCTTTTATTTGTGTCACCTATTACAGAGAAGATTAGAAGGAAACTCTGAAATATATGAAACAGATATTTCTAAACAGATATTTAGATAGATACATATTGCTTATGATAATTGTTCAATTGTACTGGAATTTGGGATTCTTTTTTTAAAAAACATGCTGTACTTTGTTTTAGAATAGTTGATTACCAGCTTCTTCCTGCTACAGTAAATAAGGTCTTGAAGGCATTGTAGTATAGAAAGGATGTTGGCATCATCAATGGACTATTATTTGCCAATATTGGAGAGCAGCAGAATTCATTTCTAGAGAAATCCGGACTTGCAGCACTCATACATAAGTTGAAAAAAAAGATATGCAGGTAGTTCTCAACTTATGACCACAATAGAGCCCAAAATTTCTGTTGTTAAGTGAGACATTTGTTAAGTGAGTTTTGCCCCATTTTACAACATTTCTTGCCACAGTTGTCAAGTGAATCATTGAAGTTGTTAAGTTAGTAATGCTGTTGTTAAGTGACTCTGGCTTCCCCATTGACTTTGCTTGTCAGAAGGTGATCACATGACCCCGGGACACAGCAACCGTCATAAATATGAACCAGTTGCCAAGCATCTGAATTTTCATCACCTGATCATGGGGATGCTGTAAAGGTTGTAACTGTGAAAAACCGTCATAAGTCATTTTATTCAGTGCCATTGTAACTTTGAACAGTCAAAGTGACTGTTGTAAGTCAAGGACTACCTGTATAAAATGCACCCTTTTGTTAACTGTCAATTAGAGTCTTAAAAGTTTCTGATGCTGAGGTACTTAACTATCATGAACCATTTTTATGTAACATTGTAATTACATATGCAACAATCTATTGCAGATTCTTCCAGGTTTTCTTGTTTTCACACTAGTGATAGAATCAAACAATACATTTAAATCAATAAAAATGGCACGTAGGGTACTTTGGATGGTAATGGGAGAACGTTTTTGCCATTTTAGGCAACACAGAGCAAAATTGTTTGATCCACATTAAACCATACTTGCTGCTCTGCTGCCAATAATACCCACATTAGCATTTTTACATAATTTAGAATGGTTTCCATTTATGTTTCTTCTTTCATTTCATCCATTTATTTTAATAAGTTATAACCAAATGCAGTGAGCAACCCAGGTTGCCCTTGCTGAATTAAAATGTTACTGCACAGTATTTACCTGTCTTAGGAGATTGGCAGGGACATTTTTTTTGTTCTTGTTGTTGAAGATATGTCAGACAATAAAAACAAAATGGCTGTCAGGTAGGCAATGAATCATAAACATCCCATTTATTCTTCAATGGAAACACAGACACACAGCAAAAGACCATTCCCTACTTCCCTCTCAATGTTTCAGGGGCATCACCAGAGAGGAGACTTAAAAAAAAAATAAGGGGAGACTACAATCCTATGATCAGAGCTGCCATCTTCATTTGTCTGACACCCTCCCCAAAATAGGCTGCCAACACTTTTCTCTTCCTATTGTATTAAACTATTCCTCATAAATTTATCCTATTATTTCAGATCAACCCTGCAACCGTCTCTCTATATCAGGAAGAGGCAATAAGAACAGTCTTTTCTTATTTTAAAAACATGCGAGTTGCTGGCAAAGTAGAAGCACTTACAAATACAACACTGACTTTTAGCCAAAAGTTGTCTTTATTTTCTGATATTTTATTTGAGTTCTATGGTGTCAGAGATATTTTGTATGAAAAGGACGGGGGATCAATTCTTCACTTTGAAACTCTTTTGGCCATTAAAATATGCATTGATTTAAACCAAGTATATTTTATCTATCCTTATATCATTCTTAACTACTCCTATTCAACCCTTCTGATCAGTCACACATCAGTGAGACAGATGACCATTACACTAAAACAGGGGTGTCAAATTGCCGGCCTACAGGCCGGATGCATCATAGCGAAACCGCGCCCACCTCATTGCCGGCAATGGCAAAAAAGTCATGATACAGCGCGACACATCACATGACGTTGTGAGTTTGACACCCCTGCTCTAAAACATTGTAACTGATCTTCTGGAGCCAATTAAACTGCAATTTAAAACATTATACATCCAAATAATTGTATCATGTAAGCAAATGGGAAATAAGGCATTGAGAGCAACTAAACAGAAATGCACATGGTTTCTATAAATTATTTTCATTCTTTAGCCCATATACACCACAATATATACTTGATAGATTTAACTAAAATTAGGCAAGAGAATTTAAGTAGTTCATAAGTACTTGCTTCTTCACCATAGCTTATCATACACTGCTGTTGATATTGGCAGGATTTTTAACGTTTCTACAATTGTATGTTTATACAGAAAACATTTCATTTAAAAGCAGAACAGGCCAATTTCCTTCACTATAAAGGTATGATGAGTGTACAGCTTTATGAGGAAAACACGATGCTCAAATAGCCAGATACATAGTCAGTCTACAGCAATACTATTATTTTGTCTCTGCTAGTATTATTTGCTTTTAGTTTGCTTCTGAGCACACCTAAGATTTCACTGTGTCATGTCAGCATAGCAGCCACTAGTACAATAAGGCTATTACTGACCTTTCAGCTGAAACAATCCTGCAATTAAGAGCAATACACAATTGGACACCATTCACTCAGCTCTAGCTCTTCAGTCTAACATTTTACACAAAAATCCATCTTTAATAAATCCTCATTTACTACCAATCACATTTTGCTAATTATTTCAAAATACTGTAATTTTACATTATTTATATGTTAATTTTTTATCTTACAGGAACAAGGCAGCATATCCTTGCAGTATTTTCAACAAATATTACTGACTGAATATTCGGTAGATGAAGCTATCATAATTATAGACCATAACACTCATTTAAGATTAGGATGACACAAAGCAAAGTACATACTGTTCATCCTAGTATATACTTGGTCCTGGGAAAAAAAAGCTTAAAAATTAAGAACCACATGTGAATCCAAACTCAAACAGGAATTAATTATGTTTTTCAGATGCAAATATCATCAGATAAACATAACTGATAGCCTTTTCCTTGCAAGGTGCATGTCAAAATAAACAGACAGTCCACTTTAGAAAGTGTCTAGTGAATTGATTTAACAAGTTTAATGTGAGCATCAGTGTGTGGGGCTATTACTGATCGTAAGCTTTACTGATGTTATTTGTTCGCTTGGAAAAATACCGCTCTTTGGAATGAGCACATTAAGGCTAAAATTGCAGAGAAAACCCTATTACAACTTTATTGCTGGCAAATTGGAACCAAACCTTGTCTGTATATCAATTACTTAGAGTTACCACAGAGATAAATCCTTTTTTTTTGTGCAGACTCAATCTTGAAGACAGTGATGAGAAGCTCCTTATTATACCCTACCAACATCACTAGGTTTTCTTAGCAATTTCAAGAAATTGTCAATTAAGTTCTTTTTATTAGGTTCCAAAAGCTGTTAAGTCAAACACAGATCTATCATAAGCCTTGCAACAGTGTGTTATTTAGGCAAATTTCTGTTTCACTTTTTCATTAGCTACCTTCCCAGACCCTAATCAAAAGTTACTATAAAGTGAAAGCATTTCCAGACTGAAGTTGGTGGCTTCATTAAAAATATATATATAAATAAACAACTATTACTTCCAATTAATGCAAGCTATAATTTAGAAAGTAAATAAAATAATGGAGGCAATTTTGGCTTTTAAAAGATATGTCTCAAAGACTTAAATGACACTTGAATGGCCTTTACACTGCTATAAAACTCTAATAACTCTGAATAACAGAAATTAGGAAATAAGTGTATTAATGTAGCAGAAAGCATGTAGGTATTGTCCCTTGCTATTATTTCATTAGAGCAAAAGATTAAGGTATCAAAAGAGATTACAGCTTTAGAGCATCAAAAGCTCCAAGATTATGAAGGTTTTTTTTTTTATCTCCATGCATTCTGAAGCAAAAAAGATTGGAGGAAGAATATTGTTTTCACCTTCCAAAAAGGAATGAAACTCTTCATTAGCACATGAAGGAAGCATACAATAGAAAGTCATGAAGGTTCAATTCCATGACATCAATTTACTTGAACTCATAAACCAAATAAAACATCTGAGGAGGAAAAAAAATGAAAACCAGAAGCTGTAATATTTAACAGGATGGCTGAGTTCCTATTAAGCAATTTAGGATTTCAGTCTTTTTGTAATATCCATATATTTCTTGCTCTAAAGGAATACAGCAATGCACCAATTCTCATAATCTTTGGAGTCCAGGATGTCTTGCCCAATCTGATTTTATTATTTTGTGTATGTTCTTTGGATTTTTCAATTATTTTGTAAAAAAAGAAAAGCTGTTGTGCTGAGGAATTCTGGGAATTGAAGTCTACACATCTTAAAATGGGTAAAGTTGAGAAACACTGATCTAGATGACAAGGGCGGTAGAGAGTGTGGTGAGGGATAACAACACTGCTTTGCCTTCTAGTGAATTGATGTTCAGTGAATGACCATATCCACTACACCTGCCAATTTTTTAGTCTCCTGAAACAGGCAGCTTGGTTTATACCTTCCAATAGTTGATCTTCCTCAACTATTTATTGACAGTAGATATAACAAGACATGTCAGCCCTATGAGGGAGACTAGACCAAGAGATTCCATAGAAGACTAAAAACCACTCCTATTTCCATGTACATTGGCTATATAGGTAGTCCTTGACTTATGACCACAATTGAGGCCAAAATTTCTGTTGCTAAGCGAGACAGTTGTTAAATGAATTATGGGCCGTTTTATGACCTTTCTTGCTGCAGTTGTTAAGAGAATCACTGCAGTTGTTAAGTTAGTAACACGGTTGTTAAGTGAATCTGGCTTCTCCATTGACTTTGCTTGTTAGAAGGTCACAAAAGGGGATCACATAACCTTGGGGCACGGCAACCATCATAAATATGAGTCAGTTGCCAAGCATCTGAATTCTGATCATGTGACCATGGGGATGTTACAATGGTTGCAAGTGTGAAAAACAGTCTTAAATCATTTTATTCAAGTGCCATTATAACTTTGAATGGTCACTAAACAAATGGTTGTAAGTTGAGGACTACCTGTACTACAATAATCTTGCAAGTCTGATTATGCTACCCTTCCTCCCTCTTTTATGTACATGTGAATTAGGGAGGTGTCTAAGATGTTTTTATAATCCTCACTCATCATTTAAGCTCCCAGATTCAATTCAGGTTTATCCTGTTTAAACCCCTACATAACACGGATTTGCAGAACTGCCTTCCCAAAGAATATCTGCCCGTTCCACCAGATCTGATAGAAATGTTGCCATCTAGCAGGACCGCAGAAGCATGGCTATTTTGTGACTTCCCTTACCTTGTAAAACAACATCTCGACAATGATTCAACAGGCCCCACCCTTCTAGTCTTTCAGAAAGCTGTCAAGACCTGACTATTATTGAAGCACTGAGATTGTATGGATAAAAGGCACAGAAGGAGGATAGGTGAGCCTGCTCTGGAGCATCCCAAGGGGGGCAATTACAATGCAGGGTTGTTTATTGTTTTTATGATTATTTTATATATATCCTTCATGGTTGTTGTGAACTGTCCAAAATTACTTAAGATAAAAATCTTTAAAATGAATACATAAATAATTACATAAATAAAATAAGCAATGTTTTCCTTTTTGTTGCTTTGGTAAGAGATCTTCCCTTTCTCCATCAAGGTCATCCTCTTTACTCTCTTTAAAATCTTTCCCCTGAAATAGCTCTATCTTGCTGGTTATCAGGTATGGGTATGGGTTACATTTTATTATACCATAATTTTTAAGGATATACATGGTATCTAAAAGTCTACCAGATAACCAATCTTATGTAATGGTTAAGGCACCAAGGTAGAAACCAGGAGACCAAGAATTCAAATCTGCCCTAGGTGAGAAGCTAATCATGTGATTTTTGAGCCTCTGAGCGTCTTTCTCAGACCTCCTTCTCTAGGAAGAAAGCACTGGCAAACTACTACCAAAATTCTTGCCAAGTAAACTGCATGAATTAGTCCAGGAAGTTGTCAGGACTCAAGATTGATTGAAAGAAAAAAGAAAAGGAAAAGAAAAGAAAAGAAAAGAAAAGGTCTATAAGGTAGAAAAGATGAAGTATGAATCTTAACTTATTTTATCAGACAGTCTAGGCCAATAGCCAAATTTAGTTCAGCTGCTCTGAAAATCTACTCTCAGCTGACAACTGGCACACTGAGATTCTTCGTAAATGTATAAAATGTATAGACTGTCAATTGCCCCATCCAATTTCTTTGTAACAATTACATACAACTTTGCTCATTTTTTGATATTTAAACATATATAAAGTGAATTTTATTTTACTCTGTTTTATGACAATATTGACAATTTGATTTCAACCGGATTATGCATTTCAGCTCCTTCATGGATTACTGCCTTGTCGTGGCGAAGGGGCTTGCGTAACTCAATGAAGCTATGAGCTATGCTGTGCAGGGCCACCCAAAACGGATAGGTCATAGCAGAGAGTTCTGACAAAATGTGATCCACTGGAAAAGGAAATAGCAACCCACTCCAGTATCTTTGCCATGAAAACCCCATGGACAGTTCCAAAAGACAAAAAGATATGACACTGGAAGATGAGCCCCTCAGGTCGGAAGGTGTCCAATATGCTACTGGGGAAGAGCAGAGGGCTAGTACTAGTAGCACCAGAAAGAGTGAAACGACTGGGCCAAAGCCGAAAGGACGCTCAGCTGTGGATGCATCTGGTGGTGAAAGGAAAGTCCGATGCTGTAAAGATATTTTCTCCATAGGAACCTGAAATGTAAGATCCATGAATCAAGGCAAGCTAGACGTGGTCAAACAAGAGATGACAAAACTGAACATCGACATCTTAGGAATCAGCGAACTAAAATGGACAGGAATGGGTGAATTTAACTCAGATGACCATCAGGTATACTACTGTGGGCAAGAATCCCTCAGAAGAAATGGAGTAGCCTTTATAGTCAATAAAAGAGTAGGAAAAGCAATACTGGGATACAATCCCCAAAATGACAGAATGATCTCAGTTCGAATCCAAGGCAAACCATTCAATATCACAGTAGTCCAAGTCTATGCCCCAACCACTGGTGCTGAAGAGGATGAAATTGACCGGTTCTATGAAGCTCTACAGCACCTTATAGAATTAACACCAAAAAATGATGTCCTTATCATCATGGGGGATTGGAATGCTAAAGTAGGAAGCCAAAAGATAACCGGAATAACAAGCAAGTTTGTCCTTGGAGTACAAAATGAAGCAAGGCACAGGCTGATAGAATTTTGTCAAGAGAATACGATGGTCATAGCAAACACTCTTTTCCAACAACCCAAGAGACGGCTCTACACATGGACATCACCAGACGGTCAACACAGAAATCAGATTGACTATGTGCTCTGCAGCCAAAGATGGAGAAGCTCTATACAATCAGTAAAAACAAGACCAGGAGCTGACTGTGGTTCAGATCATGAGCTTCTCGTTGCAAAATTTAGGCTTAAATTGAAGAAAGTAGAGAAAAGCACTAAGCCACTCAGGTATGAACTAAATCATATCCCTGATGTATATACAGTAGAGATGACAAATAGATTTAAGGAATTAGATCTGATAGAAAGAGTGCCTGAAGAACTATGGATGGAGGTTCGCAACATTGTACAAGAGGTAGCAACTAAAACCATCCCAAAGAAAAAGAAATGCAAGAAAGCAAAATGGCTGTCTGAGGAAGCTTTGCAAATAGCTGAGGAAAGAAGGGAAGTGAAAGGCAAGGGAGAAAGAGAAAGATACACCCAATTGAATACAGAATTCCAGAGAATAGCTAGAAGAGATAAGAATGCCTTCTTAAATGAACAGTACAAAGAAATAGAAGAAAACAATAGAATAGAGAGGACCAGAGATCTCTTTAAGAAAATTGGAGATATGAAGGAAACGTTTCATGCAAAGATGGGCATGATAAAGGACCAAAATGGCAGGGACCTAACAGAGGCAGAAGAGATTAAGAAGAGGTGGCAAAACTACACAGAAGAACTATACAAGAACGAGCTTAACGTCCCAGATAACCACGATGGAGTGGTCACTGACCTTGAGCCAGACATCCTAGAATGTGAAGCGAAATGGGCCTTAGGAAAGCTGAGCAACAACAAAGCTAGTGGAGGTGACAGTATTCCAGCTGAGCTATTCAAAATCTTAAATGATGATGCAGTAAAAGTGCTACACTCAATTTGCCAGCAAATTTGGAAAACTCAACAGTGGCCACAGGATTGGAAAAGGTCAGTTTACATTCCAATTCCAAAGAAAGGCAATGCCAAAGAATGTTCAAATTATCGCACCATTGCACTCATTTCACATGCTAGTAAAGTTATGCTTAAAATCCTACAAGTTAGACTCCAGCAGTATGTGGATCGAGAACTACCAGAAGTACAGGCAGGATTTTGAAGAGGCAGAGGAATTAGAGATCAAATTGCCAACATACACTGGATCATGGAGAAAGCTAGGGAGTTCCAGAAAAACATCTACTTCTGCTTTATTGACTATGCTAAAGCCTCTGATTGTATGGATCACAACAAATTGTGGCAAGTTCTTAAAGAGATGGGAGTACCAGACCATCTTATTTGTCTCTTGAGAAACCTATATGCGGGTCAAGAAGTAACAGTGAGAACTGGACACGGAATCACTGATTGGTTCAAAATTGGGAAAGGAGTCCGGCAAGGCTGTATACTGTCGCCCTGCCTATTTAACTTATATGCAGAACACATCATGAGAAAGGCAGGGCTAGATGAATCAAAAGTCGGAATTAAGATTGCCGGGAGAAATATCAACAACCTAAGATATGCAAATGATACCACTCTAATAGCAGAAAGTGAAGAGGAACTAAAGAGCCTCTTGATGCAGGTGAAGAAGGAAAGTGCAAAAGTTGGCTTGAAACTCAACATTAAGAAAACCAAGATCATGGCATCTGGCCCTCTCAATTCCTGGCAAATAGATGGGGAAGAAATGGAGGTAGTGACAGATTTTATTTTCCTGGGCTCCAAGATCACCGCAGATGGGGACTACAGCCAAGAAATTAAAAGACGCTTGCTCCTGGGGAGGAAAGCTATGGCAAATTTAGACAGCATACTAAAAAGCAGAGACATCACCCTGCCAACAAAAGTGCGTATAGTCAAGGCCATGGTTTTCCCAGTTGCAATGAATGGCTGTGAAAGTTGGACCATAAGAAAGGCTGAGCACCAAAGAATTGAGGCCTTTGAACTATGGTGTTGGAGAAGACTCCTGCGAGTCCCTTGGACTGCAAGGTGTTCAAACCGGTCAGTCTTAGAAGAGATCAACCCCGAGTGCTCTTTAGAAGGCCAGATCCTGAAGTTGAAATTCAAATACCTTGGCCACCTAATGAGAAGGAAGGACTCACTGGAGAAGAGCCTAATGCTGGGAAAGATTGAGGGCAATAGAAGAAGGGGACGACAGAGAATGAGGTGGCTGGATGGAGTCACTGAAGCAGTAGGAGTGGACTCCAGAAGATGGTAGAGGACAGGAAGACCTGGAGGAACATTGTCCATAGGGTCGCGATGGGTCGGACACGACTTTGCATCTAACAACAACAACACCATGCATTTCAGACAGCTTATACAGTCTTTACATAGATTGACAGTGTGCTGCATATTTGATGTTAGATTCTTTGTCTACTGTTTTTGTATTGATTTGAACTGCAACAATAAAGACCAGTACAATGATGATGAAGATGAAGATGATGATATTTGATGGGTTAATGGTATTGTCTCAGGATGTAATCTGTCCCAAGTAAAGCTGCCTTTTGCAATTGACTGATGTTGACGAAATTGCCATCAGTCAATTGCAAAAGGCAGCTTTACTTGGGACAATTTACATTCTGCAATGATACTTGAACACCATCAAACAAATACCAAATCCAGGATAAATATCTGACACGAGTGCAACCAATTATCATCATAATATAGCAAAAGGAGCCTTGGGTGCAATCCCAAAACATCTAGAGAACCACTTGAACACCACTGACATTGACAAAATCACTGACATTGACAAAATCACTATCAGTCGATTACATATGGAATACAGATGGAATACTGCATCCAGTTTTGGTCACCATGATGTAAAAAAGATATTGAGACTCTAGAAAGAGTACAGAGAAAAGCAACAAAGATGATTAAAGGTCTGGAGGCTAAAACATATAAGGAACGGTTGCTGGAATTGGGTATGTCTAGTTTAATGAAGAGAAGGACGAGGGGGGATATGATAGCAGTGTTCCAATATCTCAGGGGCTGCCACAAAGAAGAGGGAGTTAAGCTATTCTCCAAAGCGCCGGAAGGCAGGACAAGAAGCAATGGATGGAAACTAATCAAGGAGAGAAGCAACTAGAACTAAGGAGAAACTTCCTGACAGTTAGAACAATTAACCAGTGGAAAAACCTGCCTCCAGAAGCTGTGAATGCTCCAACACTGGAAGTTTTTAAGAAGAGACTGGACAGCCATTTGTCTGAAATGGTATAGGGTTTCCTGCCTGAGCAGGGGGTTGGACTAGATGACCTCCAATGTCCCTTTCAACTTCTTTATTATTATTATTATTATTATTATTATTATTATTATTATTATTATTATTATTATTATTATTATTATTATTATTATTATTATTATTATTATTATTATTATTATTATTATTATTATTATTATTATTATTAGGTAGCTTCACTTGGAACAGCTTTCATCCTGCAAGAATATCTTTAACACCATCAAACATCATCTGCTTTTCTCAGATCCTTGGAAAGGCTTTGATAGGCAGATAAAAATGGCAAATGCATTGTCTTGCTTTTGCTTTAATTTTTTAAAGTTTGTGTAGATTCAGAGCTTATGGGGAAAATTCATTTCATCTACAATAGCAAAAACCTTAGTCACTGTCCTGGACTCATGTCCAGAATACTCTCATTATCTAGTGTGCAGGCATCCTTAGCAAGCATCACCACCTATTGTGCATGGATCTGCGGTATTCTACAGTCCTTAGGCTATCTTGTCATGCACCCTATTAAAAATCTAAATGACTCAGTTAACACCCACAATTGGGACTGGTAACTTCATCAAAGCAGTAACTTAAGCGATGCAGTTATTAAGTGAAACGGAACATGACCCCACGGGGATTACAATGTTAGTTATACTGTAGTTGTTAAGCAAATCACTGCAGGTCATTAAGAAAGATATCACATGATCACTACGTGATTTTATTGCCAGCTTATCCATGGCTTCTGCTTATTGGAAGCTGAACAGTGAAGCATGCAACTGGTGATCATATGACCATGGGACACAGTGACAGTCATGAACGCTTGCTAGTTGTGAAGTGCCTGAATGTTGATCATGTGGCCACAAGGATGCTGCAAGAATCAGTCGTAAAGTTACTTTTTCGCCATTTCTAACTTCAAACAGTAGCTAAACAGGACAGTCAAAAAGTAAGGTCTTCTTGTACATGAAGTTGCCTGTATTCTGACCCAAGACTATATATTTGTTTATTATTAGATATATGGCCTTCCTTTATGTGGAACAACTCAGGTTGGCATTACCCTAGCCCAATTTACTTCAGATGACAGTGGTAAAATGTGATATTTTTGTAATTGGTTTTCTAAGACTAACTCTTTTATTGTATATCAAATTTATATTTTATGAATGGCTTAGAGTGTCATCCTTAATTTCTTGGTTTATTGTACTTTCCTAGGATTCGTGACTGGGATATTTTCATTTATACTTAATGTATTTATTGCAGTTTTTTCCTCCAAATTGTGTTACACTGTTATTTTGTAAACACAGATGCTAATCCTTGCTAAATGTATTGGCTTTTAAGATTTTGCTGGCATTCCATCTATTGTACTTGGACACAGGCTTTTAACACATAAAGAAAAGAAAGGTCAAATCTATCGTTATAGAGGTGAAAACTAATCATGGTGACAAAATAAGGTTTTATTTATTACCCTTAATACAAGAAATCTTTACTGTGGAATATGACCGTACTGTCACTACACACCAGAGATTTTTAATCCCCAATCATTTTGACTTATTTTACAGTTCATTAGCTTTTCAGTTAGATATTGCAGCAAAGACTCTCCCGAGTTTAAACAAGAGCTTTTAAAAGCTATTTTTGTATTAATTTTTCTGCAATGAAACAATAGTAAAGTTGTGTGTGTGTGTGTGTATACACACACACATACATGTATATATACATATACATACATACATATGCGTATACATACATGTATATATACGTATACATATACTGTGTATATGTGTGTGTGTATGTGTGTGTGGAGAGATGAACAAATAGATGCACACATACACCACACATAAATATATGTATAATCTCCTTTAGAAAAAATAGAAACTTAAAATAATAATTTGAGAAAACATTTTAATAAGTTCTAATAAGATAGAGCAATCAGTGCCATTTCTATTTGAATTCACAGGTCGAGATCTATGGTATTAAGACTGTTAAGCAGAAATAGAGGGAGGGAGGAATTCAAAACAAAACAGCTTTCAACAAATACAAAGCCATGTGTGCCCCCTCCCCAGAATATATGACCTGTTATGATTCTCATAAGTTATAATAAGTGTCATTGTGAAAAGGTAAGCAATTGTATCACTGTGAATTTTGCCCTGTAAAAAATCCATCATTTATGGACATATTTCATGCATTAGTGCTCCAGGGTCTTCTCTGCACTGACAGAATACAGAGTTCATAAGCAAAATAAAAATGATGCTCTCTGTGCTGACTGAATCAATGGATCAGGATATAGAAATATAATGGTATACATTCATTATTGCTTTAAGGTAGCTTTTTTTTTTAAAAAAATGAAAAGTTACATGATGAAAAGATCATAAAACAGATAATAACAAAATAAATAAGCTACACTGAAGTTTTATCACTTTGGGACAAACATAAATTGAATCCAAGCCTACCTCTTATACCTGATGCAATCACTGATGTCAAGGAGACTTGTGGTAGCCTTGACTACATTAAGTATGGATCCAGTCACATTATGTTGAAACCTTCCTTCCAAATAATAAATAGGTAACTCTCTTATTCTAGATTAATCAATAAAAGTATAAATATATGAAACAGCCCTAAAGGACTAATATTTTCTCAAAATTGATAAACCTGTTTCTGCAAACGCATACAAAATTTAACAAAAAAGTATACATTAAAAAAAGAAATGTATACAAATATTTATGTTTCTTCTTCTGAACCTTTAAACAATGCTATCAATTACAATTTGTAGTCGGTAAGAGAAGGCAAAAATGGACTTGAAAGAATCTTCTATTTTGTCTAGGGTGATAATTGTTGTTCAGTTGCTAAGTCGTGTCCAACTCTTTGGGACCCCATGACTATAGCACGTCAGGCCCCCGTCTTCCACTGTGTCCCGGCATTTGCCCAAATTCATGTTCATTGCATCGATGACACTAACTATCTTATCCTCTGCCATCCCTTTCTCCTTTTGCCTTCAATCTTTTCCCAAAATCAGGGTCTTTTCCAATGAATCCTCTCTTCTCATTTAGTGGCCAAAGTGTTTGAGCTTCAGCTTCAGTATCTGTCTTTCCAAAGAACAGTCAGGGTTAATTTCCTTTAGGATTGACTGATTTGACCTCCTTGCAGTCCAAGGGACTCTCAAGAGTCTTCTCCAGCACCACAATTCGAAAGCATCAATTGTTCATGCTCAGCCTTCCTTATGGGCCAACTCTCATAGCCATACATTACTATGGGAAAACCATAACTTTGACTATACAGACCTTTGTCAGCAAGGTGATGTTTCTGTTTTTTAATATGCTGTCTAGATTTGCCATAGCTTTCCTCACAAGGTGCAAGCATCTTTTAATTGCAGTGATTGTTTGCAGTGATCTTGGAGCCTACTGCTTTCATTTCTTCCCCCTTTATTTGCCAGGAACTAATCGAGAAGACTCCTGCGAGTCCCCTGGACTGCAAGGCGATCAAACTGGTCAGTCCTAGAGGAGATCAACCCTGACTGCTCTTTAGAAGGCCAGATCCTGAAGTTGAAACTCAAATACTTTGGCCACCTAATGAGAAGGAAGGACTCACTGGAGAAGAGCCTAATGCTGGGAAAGATTGAGGGTAATAGAAGAAGGGAATGACAGAGAATGAGGTGGCTGGATGGAGTCACTGAAGCAGTAGGCGTGAGCTTAAATGGACTCCAGAAGATAGTAGAGGACAGGAAGGCCTGGAGGAACGTTGTCCATGGGGTCGCGATGGGTCGGACATAACTTCGCAACAACAACAACAACAATCGAACCAGATGTCATAATCTTAATTTTTTTTAATGCTGAGTTTCAAGCCAACTTTTGCAGTCTCCTCTTTCACTCTTATTAAAAAGCTGTTTAGTTCCTCTTCACTTTCTGCCATTAGAATGGTATTGTCTGCACATCTGAAGTTGTTGATATTGAAGTGATAATAGTGTTACCTAACCCAATTAGATAATATGCTAGTTATATATTGCCTAACTCAATTAGATAATGCATAGAGCCAGTTTGATCTACTGGGTGCAGGCACAAATCTCATGTTAGGACTGGGACAGACCAGGAAGGTGTTTGGCCATTATTTCCAGAAATAATGGATAATTTTAAACAGAAATTAAGCAAAATCAAAGCATATAAATCAATAAATAACATTAGTTTTAATGGCTATATCTCCCAAGCTGGATTAAAAACATTATTACTTTCTCATATTTCATTTATAAGCTTCTTGACAGAGAAAGATGAATTCAAATTCAAAGCAAGTGAATGCTTTATAGGTAATTTTTAATTACCTATATAGAGCATTTTATGATTTGGATTTTACTTTCAGATTTTTGGATGTTACTTTTTGGTACAAACTATTCCAGATGGAATTTGTCCACCAAACCACAAACAACATTTTTACTTCCTATAGTTGCTACTATAGTAGGAAAAAAAGTGGGGCTAGGGGGCATGAAATAGGTAACATGTATGTCCAATGGTTCTGAAGGCAGACATTCTACATGTGCCCTGTAGGGACAAAGGAATCAACTATTCTCCCCCCTTGTGTTTCATGTTGTGGAGGCCGCAAGAATCTCCCTTAGCTTTACAAGAAAGGGCGGCTGAGAGGAAGCAACATCCAGTTCTGATATATAGACAGGAATCTATCAGCTTATTTATTATCTGCCATTATTATTTTTATAAATTACTCAAGGCAGCAAATATACCCAATGCTCTTTCCTTATTCATTTTACCCACAATAACAACTCTGTGAGGTGACTGAGAATGATTGGCCCGAAGTCACCCAGATGGCTTTCATGGCTAAGGTAGCACTTGAACTCATGGTCTTCCAGTTTCTAGCCTAGTACCTTAACCACTAGACCAGGGGTAGGCAACCTTGGCTCTTTTATGACTCGTGGATTTCAACTCCCAGAATTCCTGAGCCAGTTATGCTGGCTCAGGAATTCTGGAAGTTGAAGTCCACGAGTCATAAAAGAGCCAAGGTTGCCTACCCCTGCACTAGACCAAACTGACTCAATACAAAGAAACATATCATAGCCAGCAAAAAAACAAATTAAGGCAAACATCAGACAGCATTTATACCTAATTATGTTGGCTCCCAAATCCCTCACTGCCTATTAGTTGCTCCTGCAGAATCAGACAGCAAGAACTAACAAAAGATGCCCCTGATTTGCCCCTGATGAGTCCTAGATTAACTCCTGCTGAATCCTCAAAAAGTCTTCCTGCTGTTGAAAGCCCAAAGAAATATATTAAAATGGGTTCAGCATCAAAGAGGAAAAAGGGCAAAGGCAGAGATTGCAAACCTGCCAAAGGCCCAGGGCCTTACCAAATGGAGCACACTGCCCTGCCTCTTTGCCTTCCGATCCTGTCAGCTAGGCCAGATTGATGTGGGAAGAATAATCATGTCGGTTAGGAATCGAAGAGCTTAGAGATAGATGCAAAAAATAATAATCTGCTATTGGCATGCACAACTGCAGTACTCACTGGGCTCCTTGCCAAAGGAACTCAGAAGAGCCCCAAGACTCACAAAATCACAGGTTATTTATAAAGGACATACAATACCAGTGTAAATTACCTGCTTTAAGTACAGGGTGATTACAACAGGGTGACCTTACTTTAGACTGACCAGACACTTCTACCTTCTTCTCCATGCCTGTCCTTTCCACTGATACTAGCACCCCTTAACATAACAATGTCTTTTATTATACCTATGTTTATTGCCGACCTGCATACTATGAAAAAGACAACAACCTGGTATTTATTTGTCTTTTTCTTCTATAGGGTCATCAGGCAGCTACAGTTTGTCTAGTCTGTCTAATAGGCACTTCAAAATCATGCATTCTATACGAGGATGTTTGTCCTACAAAATGGAAAATTAAAGTATTATGATTTGATAAGCTTTGAAAATTATTTATGGTGTCTGCACCTACCTCCAAAACACCAAGAACTGACTTTGTTACTTCTGTATTTCTGAAGATCAACTTCAAAACCAGGAAGTCTGTCATCCCACAGAATTTCAATAATTTGGAATAGGCTGGATTATAGAATGTTTTCTTTTAACATGTTATACATATGCAAATGAAGCACTCCTCTATTTCCTTTATTTTGAGCCTGAGCCCAGTATTCAATTAGCACTAAAAAGATTTCCATGAAATGGTGTTTGTCCATGAAGATTTTGTGCCCAAAACATTTCTCCAAAATTCAAGTTTTCTGATGTATATTTTGAGAGAGGATAAACTAAGAGAAAATAGCTGCCCATTTTAACAAATAACTCTAGACAGCTCATAATCCAAAACAATAAAAAGCAGCATAATTACAACAAAATATAATACAGGTAGTCCTCAATTTACAACAGTTTGTTGTAAATTGTGATTGTTGTGACTGTTCGAAGTTATAATGGCACTGAAAAAAATGACTTTATGACTATTTTTCACACTTATGACCATTGCAGAATCCCCATAGTCAGATGATCAAAATTCATGTGCTTGGCAACTGACTCATATTATGACGGTTGCAGTGTCCTGGGGTCATGTAATCACCTTTTGCAACCTTCTGACAAGCAAAATCAATGGGGAAGCCATATTCATTTAACAACCATGTTACTGACTTAACAACTGCCGTGATTCACTTAATAACTGTGGCAAAAAAGTTAAAATGTGGCAAAACTCACTTAACAACTGTCTTGCTTAGCAACAGAAATTTTGGGCTCAATTATGGTCATATGTCGAAGACTATCTTAAACAGAAAGTTCAAAATACAAAAGCCCAGATATCTCACACAGAAATCTCAATATTCATCAAAGTTGGGCTCTACTAACAATCCAGCCTTAATGATTGTGGGAAAAGTCAGGTTTTTCAGTTTTCCAGTAGGCCAACAGAGTGAGGGCCATCCAGATGTGCAAAGGGACACAATTCCATAGAGTAGGGTCTGAAGCAGAGAAGGAACATCTCCTGGGTCCTGCAAAATGGCTGTTTCACTGAGGGGACAAAAAGCATCCCCACCCTGCCAAATCTGGGATGGGAAGAAACAACCGGAAACAGAAGTAATTTGGTCCTATGCATGAAGGATTTTAAAGATGATAACTAATCTTAAAAATGTCTAATGTTCTATAATCCTACAAAATCAGTTTGAAAAGTCCTTTTAAAAATAAGAGGTAAGAGTATAATGAAACCCTAGAATGTCTCTGACTTGTTGGTGAACATTGAACTGAGGTATTCAAGAAAATGGAAAAAAAATCACATTATATCAATATTCATGTCAAGACTCTTGCTTAAGAAAACTGTTTACCATGCAAAGTTTTTAAATGCACAGTATCAAAGAATAATTTTTGACATTTGATTCATACATGCTTATAAGGCTCCAAGACAACATGGTTTAATTATGAAACATATTTCTACTGCCTTAGTCATGCCAATTAAATTTGATTGGATACTTTCCTTATTCAACAAGCCCCTTTCATGTCATTTTAATTTACTGTCAAAGCAGCCTGAATATTGGAAACTAAATTATTTACTACAGTCCATAAGCCAATAATGTTCCATTTGTCTCATACAGAGGGAGACTAGACTAACAAGATTATTAAGGACATTACTTGTAATAGTGAATGTCCTTCACTTTATTTGAGCTTCATGCTGTGCTTTCAGAGATCATACTTCAAAAGAGCTCCATTTCATTCTGTTGCGGAACCTCTGAAACAAATTATTCTTTGCTACCTTTGTAATGTACTGATCACAAAGAAAACAAACTTGATATTGTTGAGCAAAAGCAGTCTCTTTTCTTCTCAGATGACTACATTAGTTTACTGGTGCCGAACACCTTTGATGCACTCTCATACCGCAAAAAAAAACCTCAAAAAAACAGGGGGAAAAACACTGAATTATAAGCAAAAAAAAAAAGCTTACAATCTTAAATCACAAGGACTTTGGCTCTGGTTTAGCTTTATACAGATTCTTCATGCAGTTCTGAATTCTAAATTCTAATGCCAGATATTAACTCAATCCTATAAAGTCTCATTAAAATAAAAATTAATATACATCACCTAAAAGAAGGATTATCCCAAAACACATTCTCTAATTCAGTCTGGTTTATATATCAGCACTAAAATTATGTTAAGCAACAGATTTCATTCATAATGTAACAATTAAATTCAGTTCCCAACATACTAAATAAGGCTCTTAGCCAAGGCAGAATGGTTGTCTGAAACTTTTTTCCAACTTGTTTCTTTCATAACCTATATAATGAAACGAACAGCCCAGTCAAATGCAAAATGACAAAATGATTCCTGGAATGTTACTTTATTAGTTTTGCTGCCCTAAATTAAAATTATTGATTCATCTGACAATTTCAAATACAGAACCATACTTGGGTTGTCCACCTTTATTTGCAAACTGGGCACACTGACCTCCCACCCAAGAAGCTTAATGGAAGGGGATGGAAATCAAAGATTAGAACATTATCTTGTAAAATTCTATGGATTAGATACATATTTGGCTGTGGAATGTATTGATTGAGAAGGATAAAGATAGGGAGTAATGATAAAAACAGAAATAATGGTGATTATACACATACACACAAACCCTTATAAGTGTATGGATATATGCAGTAAGAATTAATTAAAATCAGAATTCTCCAAAAGCAGCAGTCCTTCAACTTCAATAAATGATTCCTGGTAAAAGATTTTTCTCCCTTGCCAGACTAAAATGCCAGCGACAAATAAGTCACTTTCCAAAAATTATTCCATCTTCATATCAATGCATGTTAACATTAACATGTTAATGCTCATGTGTTTAAAGAGCAGCACTGCAGAATTCTAAAATATTTTTAAATTTGCTGAACTATAATTTTGTGATTTTAAGTAAAGCATTAAACTGCTAAATTAGCATTAATCTTAAAATCTACTTCTACATAAAACATATATAGAATACCATGATGTAAAAAAAGATGTTGAGACTCTAGAAAGAGTACAGAGAAGAGCAACAAAGATGATCAGGGGACTGAAAGGCTAAAACATATAAGGAACGTTTGCTGGAATTGGGTATGTCTAGTTTAATGAAGAGAAGGACTAGGGGTGACATGATAGCAGTGTTCCAATATCTCAAGGGTTGCCACAAAGAAGAGGGAGTCAAGCTATTCTCCAGAGCACCTGAGCTACAGAATTTACTATGTATAAATACATTAAGTATTGCTGAAATCATTCGATAAGAGATTTTATATTAGTGCCTGTGTCATGGAATATGCTACAACTGCATAATTTCCATTTACACAAAAAGCTTCATATACCCAACTAATAAAACTGTGGTTTAAACAATATACCATTTGGTACTGGAAGTTCAAATTGTAATCTCATCACTTTTTCTATCTAAAGCACATGGTTGTTTACAAAAACGGAGAAAAGAAATGATTCTTTTTGACATTTCAGTATAAAAATTATGAGTGCATGAAATAATGTTTTTTCCTGATTGAAGTTTATACATGATGCCCCATTTTGACTAAAAAAGGAGAAATAACAAGCATGTTCCCTTCTCTGAAGCCGAAAGCAATTTCCTTTTCTAATTTTAGTTATGCAAAGCCTATGGGCATCATCAGCATTTAGTAATTAGTTTTATAATTACTGCTGTTTTGCTCACTGTCATTCAATTTTTCTTACAACATGGTCTGGGATTGAAACATCCCACATCCACAGCTGTGTAAATTGCCACCCATTTATAAGACAAAAAAAAGCAATATTCCACATTTATCATTATTTGGATACAGTAACATTTCATACTTTGGTAATACTTTTAGTACATTAACTGCCTTTAAAAAAATAAGTGGAATTCTTAAATTATGGCAAATTTTGTTGACTTATTTTATATCAAGGTGATTAGTAAAACAACATTTTCATTAAATTATACTAAATACATTGAAGGTACTAATAATATGTTTACATACATTAATTTTTTAAGTACATATACAGTACATCACACTGTTCTCTTTTGGGTAAGCAATGGCTTACAAAGCACCCCCCCCCCAAAAAAAATAGTAAACTACAGACCTTAAGGCATGAACCAAGAAAAAGAAAAAAGAAATCTGAAATCAAATTTGCAGCAATTCAGTCACCTAACCTCTCCTTGCTTTCACTGTTTCCATACATGGCCTTTTATTTATGACATCTTAGATCCTGTTTTCAGGATCTCATCAATTCTATAAAAACTTTGCCTTCCTGTCAACCATTCGCTCTTCCTTCAAATATCTATTTTGCAATTCAGACCTCATTCATTCTCTCTAATACGTCCAAACCATCCTATTCTACTTGTTTTGTGTTCTATTTTTTTTTTTAACATTCAGTCCACATTATTCAATTCTCATTAAACTTACCTGATCTTTTCTTGTTTTAACACATACTTCCCAAGTCACTAATTCCCACTGAATTCCATTTTCCTTCTCTGGGCATTAACAAGCATGGCTTTCAAATAAAAAGTAGAAGCACATTCTTATGTGTAGCTATTTTTACTTCCTTGAACAATAATACATTTTTGTAACAGAAAGTATCTTGCTATCAGCATTTGGGCTCATTTTCTCTGTGAAAGAAAACCTCCTTGGTTTTGATACGTTAATTTTCAGATATCATACTCCTTATTGTGTCATTCAATCTATCTAACATTGGCTAAAAAATTATTCAGGTTCTCAGCCTCACACGGGTACCATCTGCATAAAAAAGCCATCCATATTCATGTTCCCAACAAATACACATTTAATGTCACCACATGCATTCCTTATACATTTATTTATAAACAAGTCAAACAACTAAGGAGACACCACATATCCTTAGATAAATGCTTAGGTACAGTGTTATTTTTCTTTTCGCACATGATTTACTTTCATCATATATAATGTCAGTGCATTTAGCAATCAGTCTTCAACCCCATAATTGTACAAAAATCCATAAGTCAAGCCTATTCATATTTGCATTCATTTTTTTGTAAATGAACAGATGTAGTTTCTTTCTCTCATTGATATATTTCTTGATGACCCTAATAGCAAAATTTTAGTATTAAGAATTCCTGTCCAATATAAAGCCATAGTGAATTTTCAAAATTTTGCTTGTTGTCTCTTAGTGTTTCAGAGTTTTGCCAAATAATTTCCCAGGCATATTTAACCTAGAACACATATTTCTGTAACATTTGCACCTGTCTTACTACCTTTCTGTTCTACAGGGCATTGTTCCAATTTTCAGCATGGATTCAATCTTCATATATATATATATTATATATTAAAAATACTAAAAATAATTAATCAGCAATATTTTCATTAGCTATACCATCTACACCTGCAGCTTTAAATTTATAAATATTCTCACAAAACTGTTGACTTCATTTTTCATAATTTTTAAATATTTTATTATGAATTATGTTAAGCATATAAAACTAAAAAAGAAACTTAATTCAAATATATTTTTAAAAACTGTGGGGAAAAGTATGAAAAATACCCCCCAAATATGAAATTTCTCCTTTTATCCCCCAGCAAGCATATTCAACATTAACAGTTCATTGCTATCTCTTAAATTACTACCGATACATCTTCATTCCATACCTCACCTCATTTTGTATAAACTCATCTCTAAATCTTCAGTTCTCCTTATTGATCAACAAAAGCCCAGTAAAAATAAACAAATAAACAATACTTAACAACATAAGCATATATGTTTTCATTTAGTCTAAATCCTCATTCTTTTGCATTTAAATGTAAGTAAAAAAAATTTCCCACAGAAGAGGATCTTTCTAGTTTCAAAGACTTTTTAAAATCACTTTCACAAAGTCTTAGCATTTAAACTCTTTAAATCAAGTCTAAAGTCACTCCTTTGCTGTATATTGCAAAAAGATACAAAAAAAAATGATTTTACAAAGCTGAAAATATAGTTTTCTTTCTTTTTCAGTGGATTGAAGGGAAACTTCACCCAGTGACTTGAAGGTTTGCAGTTCCAAAGATTTTTCAATTTTAAAGAGGCCAATACAAAAATTAAATTCCAAATTAATTAAAAAGATGAGGCTTGGTCAAACCTTGACTGCATTTGCAGCTTAGAGCAGAGGTCCCCAACCTTTTGGGCACCAGGGACTGGTGCCATGGAAAAAGGTTTTTCTGTGGACCAGAGGGGTGTGTGTGGTTTTGAATACTGCCTGCATCCCGAGGATGGAGCTTTGCTTGTTTGTGCGGCCTGCTTGCTGGCATGCTGCGGACCGGAGGTTGGGGACTCCTGGCTTAGAGCACGATGGCACCCATGATGCCAAGCTGATTGTAGGCAACTACAAAAACTTCAGTTGTCTATTCACAAAAATCAGTTGTTGATGAGTACATATGGGCAATCTCCAGATCTCTTTTTATTCCAAAGAGAATTTCAGCAGGCTGGTTCTTACATCCAGCTGCCTTTCTGGTCGTAAAGCCCTTGCAATCTATGTGGAGTGAAGAAAAACGCAGACGTTGTCTTGCCTCAGTGGAAGTACATTTATAGTATTGATTCAGTCCTCCTCATTGAAATACCAATATACTTCCCTAAAATATTCTACCCCCCATTACTTTTTCAAGTTCATTTAGTTGCTTTCATCTACTTTTCTTAATCTTTCCTTGCTCTTTTTACTATATTCTTTGCAATAACATTTTTTCTCCATATATATTATACATTATCTTTCTCTTATCTTTTTTTTGCAGTAATCATTCTTTTTCCTCATCCACAGTTTTCCTCTGTAAAAAAATAGCTAAATTCTTTTTTGCGCTCAATGAACTCCATATAGTTCTGTAGCATTCTATAACATAATTATTTTCGTTCTGTTTCAAGCAGCTTCTGCGTGTCCACTTTCCTTATCTTTACTTTCTATTAATTCTGTTCTCAGATTAATCTGTTTTCCAATAGTTTTTCATTTAGCATTTTGAACATTCTGCTCCTGAACTACTTTCATTATTGTATATTTTTCCATGTCCATTTTTCCCCAAGATCCCCTCTTGATACCAAATAATGTCTGCTCCAATTGAGAATTTGGCATCCTTCACTAAGAAGTCTAATAGGGTGGGGTCTCCAAACTTTGGAGGAAGAGGCTACTCCAAAGAGTCAGGGCAGCCATGGAAAAGGAATATTTCTGAGGTCCCACCAGGTGGCAAATTTAAGGCAAAGGACTTGTTTGACCTGGTGAAAATGCAGATATGGTCCTTCAAACAGCTTGAATCCATGCCACTTAGAGCTTTAAAGGTAATAATCAGTATCTTGAATTGAATCCAGAAAGCAATTGGAAGTTAAAGTAGCTTGTTTAGGCAGAGAAAACCAAGCAAGAATTTAAGCAAGAAAACCCAAATTCACAGGTATGGTATAGATGGTACCTGGCTCAATAGTAGTAACTGTGAGAGGGATCTTGGAGTCCTAGTGGACAATCACTTAAATATGAGCCAGCAGTGTGCTGCAGCTGCCAAAAAGGCCAAAGCTGTATTAATACAGGGATAGAATCAAGATCATGTGAAGTGTTAACACCACTTTACAACGCCTTGGTAAGGCCACACTTGGAATACTGCATCCAGTTTTGGTCACCACGATGTAAAAAAGATGTTGAGACTCTAGAAAGAGCAACAAAGATGATTAGGGGACTGGAGGCTAAAACATATAAGGAACAGTTGCTGGAATTAGATATGTCTAGTTTAATGACGAGAAGGATGAGGGGTGACATGATAGCAGTGTTCCAATATCTCAGGGGTTGCCACAAAGAAGAGGGAGTCAAGCTATTCTCCAAAGCACCTGAAGGCAGGACAAGAAGCAATGGATGGAAACTAATCAAAGAGAGAAGCAACCTAGAACTAAGGAGAAATTTCCTGACAGTTAGAACAATTAATCAGTGGAACAACTTGCCTCCAGAAGTTGTGAATGATCCAACACTGGAAGTTTTTAAGAACAGATTGGACAACCATTTGTCTGAAATGGTATAGGGTTTCCTGCCTGAGCAGGGGGTTGGACTAGATGACCTCCAAGGTCTATTCTATTCTATTCTATTCTATTCTATTCTATTCTATTCTATTCTATTCTATTCTATTCTATTCTATTCTATTCTATTCCTATTCCTATTCCTATTCCTATTCCTATTCCTATTCCTATTCCTATTCCTATTCCTATTCCTATTCCTATTCCTATTCCTATTCTATTGAGTTGAACATAGAATAAAGTGTAAAGCACCAGAAATGTCTGCACTGCTGCATACTGGACCAGTTGTTAACTTCGGAAGATCTTGAAAAGCAGCCCAATTGCAATAGAGTCCATTGCAATGGTCTTCAAACCTGGCCCTTTTATGACTTGTGGACTTCAACTCACAGAATTCCTCAGCCAGGCATGCTGGCTGAGGAATTCTGGGAGTTGAAGTCCACAAGTCATAAAAGGGCCAAGTTTGAAGATCCCTGCAATAATACAAGCAAGTGGTGACCAAAGCATGACTTTAAGCAAGAAAGACCACCCAGTCGAGGAATGAGAGTTCTCTTTCAAGGTTGCAAGCACACACATGCAAACACAGTACTAAGAAGCTGGAGTATTTACTACAGTTCAGGCAGATAACAGCAGACAGGATTGTAATTCAAATGCATAATAGCAGAGAATGCTTGCCTGAAAAGTGCCAATTACAGCCCAAGAAGCAATAATGTAGTCCAAATATGTTCCAAGAGTGACAGAATGCCAAATCAGGTAATATGCTGGACCAAGAGACAAAGGGTCATGAACAAGGAACAAGAATTGAAAGCTAAAAAGTTGCTTCCAAAAAAACAAACAAAAAAGACTACAAGCAAAGCACCAGACTAAATCTATCTGCAGACAGCTGACTGCCATTACTCATGCCTTGCTCTTTGTCTAGCAAGGAGTCTCATTGAGTCTCACCTCTGTAGGCATCTAGTTCTGGGGCTTGGGAATTATGCCTCATCGTCTGTCTATCTCAAGTGAACAGGAAATGCCTATAGCTGATCAACTTCAATTGAATTTCTGAAGCTGACAATCCTGAAGTTGACAATCCTGAAGCACACAGGCTCCGGTGGAGCAACATCATCAGATTCAAGGTCAGATTCTGAATTGTTGCTCATAACAAAGGTGCAATTGGATCACAAATCAAACATGGGTAAAATTGCAAGAGCTGCAAGTCCAGAAGAAGCCCAAATTGTGCACCAACTCGGTCTAACTTAGACAGTCTAGATTCTAGACTGATATACCACTTATACTCCTATCCAGAGAGATTGCTTTGCCCCATTTACACTCTTTATCTCAAAGTACAGTTGTGGATAATAGATGAGGCTATCTTTGAAAATAATTCAAAAACTCTGGTTAGTTCTCAGCAGGACAGTTAGAGAGCAAAGTGAAATTAGCAGATGCAGGCATATGTATCTATGCCATTTTCTCATTTCTGGGGGAAATTCAGAACTGACACTCATTCAAGGAACCCTAAACAATGTGGAACAAAAAAGTATTCTCAAAGTTTTATTTCAGATCTGGGAAAGACTTTTTCTTTCTAAGTAGCACTCTATCTATGGAATGCCCTTCTCAGAAAAACTTGTCTGATGCATACATTAACTGTGGTTCCTAAGGATGATTTTGTTACTTTAGAAGTCTGTTTATACATTTATTTATTCATATTTCTAACGTTGCCCAACTCATTGGTGACTCTCTCATGTTACACTATTACTTCCATGCAATTTTAGAATCTATTGGCTGCCATTACACTTTTGTTGCTCTTAATTGTTTATAATGTCTGTTGTATTTTTCATTTCGTAGACTTTTATAATGTTATGTATTAATTTTTATTGTCTTAATTCTATAATGTGCTTCAAAAGACTAAATACCACCCAGAGAACTTGTTTTAATCATTATCATCTCACTTTTTAAAAGCTGACTTCGATTAACATTTTCACAGACATATGGTACATAAATTTGGAACAGGAGTGTTGGTTCTTTGTTCTCATTCCTATACTCCATTGTTCTAGTAAAAGTCTGGTGTTGCTCCAAGAGGTCCTCTGACCAATTCAGTAAGGCTGCCTTCATTAGCAAGTTGAATCTGCAAATAATATTCTTAGCTGCAATGAAGGAATTGGAAATTGTTTTCCAATACCATCAAAGCTAAAGGAAGCATAATTATCATTACTGTAATATAGTTTTGTAATTTAATACGTATTTGATAATAAAAATTCATTGACAGTCAAAGGGTTAAAAAAATCAAAATATTTCATGGATTACTATATTCGGAAGAATAATTAACTCAGTATGTTTATTTATCTACTTTTGCTACTTGATTAAATGAATGACTGATGACAGGTTCCTTGTTTTCTTCCTTTTTGTCAGGATAAATGTTCAGTATTAGCTTAAATGGCAGTACTCAAAATAATTATAATGAAATTAAACACAGTGTAATTGTGTTTGTAGGCTTTCAACTTAATTTTTTTAAAAAAATATATTCTTAAATAATATTAAAGGATATAACTGACAATCAAACTATTTCCTGCACTCATTTTACCACATTATACTACTTTTTAAAATGGCCATATCATGTAATAAAATGAAGAGAAAAAAAGAATGCAATTGGAGAAAGAACAGAAAAAGAATACAGAATAGAACAATACAGAAATTAAGGCAAAAAGAATCTACTGTAATGGAACAGGGGCTGAAAAGAAAGATCACTGAAAAGTTTTATCTAGTGAAAAAACTTTTCAGTGATCTTCAGGTGCACTCTTGAACTAGTGAAAGTAACCAAGCCAACTGTCTCAAAGGTGTTTTTTGAAAAGTCAAGGAAAAGACTGTTTTTCCTGGAGGAAGAAGAAAACGTTTCGCTTGTCATCCAAGAAGCTTCATCATTCACAACTGATGGAAGCTTCTTGAATGAGAACCAAAACATTTTCTTCTTCTTTCTCAAGGAAAAAACAGACCAGCTGCCTCTTGAAAAAGCACCTTTGAGACAGTTATGACCTGGATGACTGAGAATCTTCACAGACATTTAACCAAGCCAAGTGTTTCTGAACAATTAGCTAACTTTGTTATTTGAAAACTGTTGAGAAAAATCAGTATTTCAACAAGGCTTGTTTCTACTGTAGAAGGAAACAGAAAAAGTGACCAATCTCGGACTTCCGGTTCCGGTCTGCAGTGCAGGCGGTCGCGCAAAGAGTTTGCTCTCTTTGCCGGCCGGTTTTCCCCTGCCGGTAGACCCTGGAAAGGGTCGAAAGTCGCCCTGGAGGGGCGACCACCGCTGAGGAGGACACTCGTTGACGGTAGAGGGAGCGGTAGCTCCCTCTGCGGTCCGAGACAGCTCCTTTGGGCCGATCATCTAGCTGCTCCAGCCGAAAGTCACAACAACATCTAAGCGAAAAGAACTACCGTGGGTGATCCCGGTGAGACCTTCCCTTCCCTCTTGGTACCCTATTTACCTCCCTGTGAAAAGCTTTCGGAATTATTTCCCTATTCTAAGAAAGCGGCGTTCGGATATTTGGGAAAACAAGCCTGGAGAAAAATAATTAATTTTTACTGATTATTTGAGCTCTTGGAGTTCGGGGATCCCGAAAAAATCTTTACTGTGAAGATGGATTTTCTTTCTCTTTGCCTGCTTGTCTTTAATTTAAGCAGAAGCCTTTAGGGAGGGGGTGGAGCATTTTTTTCTCTCCCTCCCCTTCTGAACATTATTGCTTATTTTAAAACTTTTTTTCTGCAGTCTGGGCGGCTCTTTGCGGCTTGAAGTTGCAACAAAGTAGCAAGCCGAGACTTTCATTGCCTTTAGCTGTGTGTGTATTCAGACTAAACTTGGCGTGACGCCCAGACACTTGGCTCTACGCCCAGACATTCCTATCTGATTGAAACCAGCTGAAAGAAGGTTTCCTTTTTTTCCTTTGCCTTTCTCCTATTAGTTTAGTTGGATTTTACAGTACAAATTATATATTTTAGACATATGGACTTTCTTTCTTTTTTGGATTATTAATATAATAATTGACTTACAAGGCATCTTTTTTATTACTATTCTGGATTATAAATTGGATATTTTACAATACTGACTTTGGTTTTTTCTGCTTTTTCCTTTTTGTTTGGCTTGACCTTTTGGCTTTGTTTTTATTTTTGTTTGGATGTTACATTTTATAATAGCTCTACTATAGAATTTTTATTGCTGTATTTATCTTCCATGCTGAATTTTTAACAAAAAATTAAGATTATTTTATTATTGAAATGGAACTTTACCTACAACTTGGCTATGGACTCACACTAGGAACAATTTTTGGAACTTAAAGATTTTATTACTACTTTGGATTACAAATTGGATATTTTTTTTTCGTATCCACTTTGGTCTTTGTTGGCTTTTTTCTTCCTGTCTGGCCTGACTTTTTTGATTTCTATTATTTCTTTTGGATGTTATACCTTATAATAATATCTTTAGTTTAGAATTTTTAGTGTTGTATTTACCTTCTAAGCTGAATCTTCACCAAAAAATTAAGACTATTCTACTATTGAAATGGAATTTTACCCACAGCTTGACTTTGGACTTTTACTAGAAATTTTTTTGGAACTTATATATGTATGATTATGTTTCTTTTTTCTATGGAGTACCCTATCCCCACGATGAGTCTCAAACACTTTGTTGTAAAACCAAAAAAATCAATAAAACTTGTTATGAGAGAAAAAGTGACCAATCTCATATCAAAATTGGGATAGACTACATTGCAGAATTTTCTTCTACAATTCATATTGGTAAATAAAGTTTACATAAATGTGCAGACTCAGTGCAGTAATTCTGATTATAGTTAAAAGAGGTATGTATTTGGTTCACATCTGGATATAAACTTAGCTAACTTTCATGCCCTAATCTACAATATATACAAATCAGTAATTGTATAATAGAAGAACTGAACTGAAAAAGGTAGGTAAAAGTGAATTGAGATTTTTTAAAAATTTTGCAATGTTATTTACAGCTGAATGCATAAAATATATATTTTAAGAAATTGCATTTACTTTAGAAAAGGTAACTTCTAAAAATATTGTTATTTTAAACACTCAGTCATGTTAACTCTTGGTGACTTTATAAGCAAGTGTTCTCCATGCTACCCTGTCAAGCACAGCTTCTTTCAGTTGTTGGATGTTCATCTGAGCATCAGTTTTGATGTTATCAAGCCAACATGTTCTTTGTTTGCCCCTTCTTCTTGTTCCAAACTAACCATTCCTAGCATCACTGACTTTGGCAATGAATTTGCACGCACGACATGGATATCACAATAAAGACTGTGTAAAATGTTTTGATTGTAAGCAATGTTAATGAAAATGTGTACCATTCTAAATCACAATCCTGTGTGAAATACAGGACAAACTTCATTGGGAAATGGAGTAAGCTTGATAGAATCATTCCTTGTTCTGATAAACCTATATTAGCTGAGAATTCTTTATATTTTTCAAAATGATAAGATTTTTTTGATACTGTGTGCCAAATCTCCTCTTCTCAGTTGAGGTTATGCAAACATTTTATATTGGCAACCTTCAATAGCAAATGTAGAATAACCACCACAAATAACACAGAAAATAATGTGTGTCATTATATAATTCAGTGAAATAACTGCAAGCTGAGTAATGTGCACTGTTCATTCCCTATCTTTAAAAGGGCAAAAGGAAACTAGAAAGCACATAGAGACAGTCATAGCTATTATTAAGGACATCAAAGAACTTTCAGAACAAAAAAAATGCTATTAAAAGATGACCACTTATTTTAATAAAGAGTTCAGAACCAGTTCACACAATTAATGGCACACTAAATAATATCCTGCAAATGATTCCAGGAACACTGTAGTTCAAATAATATCTCGTTTGTACCAGGTTCTCATAAGGATATTGTCATTGCTTGTCTTTACTCAGTTCTACAATTTCCATAAGCTATTATTGCAAAATTGCCAAAGTTGTGAGGGAAATAGCTTTGAAAAAGCCTGATTCAGGCAATACATTTTCATTCGTGCATTCCCAAGAATACCTGACAGCAGAACCATTTCAAGTCACTCAACAGGTACTACCACTGGCACTTGTTCTAGTTAAAGCTGGGTCAAACTGCCACCCAATTTTTCAGTATCCTTTACCATTTTGGAAATCTACGCAAGTCAACATGACAGAGGTTGTAAATATATCAGTGCAACTGAGTGCACGGGGGGGGGGGAGTGAGCTTTGTTTTCTTGCATTGTCTTTCAAAGACTGATCAGTTAATCACGTAGTTATTCTATCATGGTCAGATTCAGTGATGGCAAAAGAATATGGAAAGTTCCACTATGTCCACACATAGCAACTTTTAAAAGGAAAGTGGGAAGGATGAAATGATACAAGGTAATAAACAAACTTTACTCCCAAATGACTTTGTGTCCTTCTCCATTGTGCATCCATTTCCTTTTATTATTGTTTTGCCCACTTTAATTTTGCCCCAGTCCAACTTTATAATTGGCGAATTAAAAGGTATGGATGAGTTTAGAGTAGCAACAGTACAAAATAATGTAAGGCATTTTAAAAATATTCTTTGTCTTCCAATACTTTCCTGTCACACTTCTTTGTACCATACTGTACATATACTGATCAGACAGACCTCTTACATAAATGCGTGCAGCATCATGATGCACATTACAAAAACCACTGAGATTGCATCACAATATCACAACATTCCATCAGTTTCTTGATTGTGAGAAAAATATTGAGACTTGAACAAAGCTTACAAAGATTTTACAGTGATGGAATTAAGTACTGTACATATATATATAACCCTCAACTTACAACAATTGGGATCGAAATTTCCATCGTGCATTGTTGCAGTTGTTAAGTAAAGTTGGGCACTATTTTATGACAAAGAGGAACAGCCAAACAAGACAGATCCAATTCAGAAAAGGAACAAAGATGTTGTTCACAAAGTGCCTCATTAATACTCAAAAAGTAACAGGAAATTTAGAGTGACAAAGCAATATAAATGTACAGTATGTAAAGGTCAAACTTCTTATCAATACCCTGTGCTCAAGAAGGAATGATCTAAAACACTGTTTTGTGCAGGATGGAATATATATATGTGATTCACCATGACATTAAAGAATAACAAAATGTTAGCTGAAACATTAAGTGATTAAGGCACCAGGTTAGAGAGCAGGAGACCATGAGTTTTAGTCCCATTTTAGGTATAAAAGCCAGCTGGGTGACCTTAGGCCAGTCATTCACTCTCAGTCCAGCTCACTTCACAGGGTTGTTTTGTGGGGAAAATAGGAGGAGGAAGGTGTGTTGGATATCTTTGCTGCCTTGAGTTATTTCTAAAAATAATAATGGTGGGATATAAATAAATAAAAATAAAATAAAAACAAAATTCAACTTTTCATTTCTAATGCTTATATTAACAGTCAGAGCAAACATGAATAGCTAGATATATTACTCCCTTTACACCTTAACTGTGAAAACATAATGCAGTGTCTCAAAACATTCATTAGGTTTAGATTCCCTCCTAGACTTTGTGCAAAAGTACACCCACAGTACAATCTCATGTGATTCTGGCCAGAGACTAACTATATGATATATTAAATATGTCATTTGACTTGTGACAACAATAAAGATTTTTTTCTCTTTAGCCTTATGCATAAAAAGGCAATTTCAATAATGACCACAATTGGGAGATTTAATACATCCCTGTCCTACTGCAATTCCAACAATAATAAAACTCAGCTGTGCTGCTATAGAGATCCCACTGGAGAATAAATATGAATACACATACATATACCCAATTACTTTAGCACTGAATTGCAGTCAACTGAGCTTTTAAATGGAGCAGCTACAAATGTAACATCCAGTCTGAAAACTCGTGAGATTCTAAGGGCTTGCAGATTTAGCTTCAAGTACAACCTGCATGATAGGTAAAATTTGGATTGTCCCACTGCTTCTTTCTTAATCTAACAAAAGGGGATAATTAAAAAAAAACACAGAGAATATGGTGGCTCAGGATCTACTCATTCCACAAGAGATCTGTCATAACCCTGCTCACCAAGTCCACAGCTCATAACTATACTGTTACCAGCTATTTAGAAAAGTTGTCTCTGCCACTGGTTTACCAGGGAGAAAGTAATCCCTTTCCTTCAGTATCCTGATCCAAGGGAATACACATGATTAAAGCTAAATTCCTTTTCTAAAGTGAGCACCACTGGTTAACTCTAAATGTTTATTATATATACTGTAGCAAGGTCAGAGATGTAAAATAAAGTTGAAAGTAAGCTCCTCCCCCCCAAAAAAGAACAATTGTTTTCTGAAGTCTGCAGTCAGCTACTATAACAAGCGAGGATTTGATGAAAGAACCCACACGAGAATGAATTTACAAAGCTCTGATTTCAATCCATAAACAAAATATAAGCTATACTAAGCTCTAGTCCTGATAACTGCCAGCTAGAGCTTTGGTCTTCCATGGTAAATTGGAGACCGTCCTCTATTTTTGAGGGAAATCTACTCTCCTGATAGATTTCTCAGTGTGTCATCTTCACAGACTTCATTTTTATTGTGGCTCCTTGATGTTCTCTGAATTTAATTATTTCCGTGCAGGTGTTTCATTACCAAACTAGTGCTGTTGATGTTACCTAGTTGGGTAATGAAACATCTGCAAAGAAATAACCAAATAACCAAACAACTGCAAGAAAATATCCAAGCTCAGAGAGTACCAAAGGACTCTACAGTTCAACCCTACAAATATCCTCTTCTTTTTATTATCTATTATTTGAACTGATAGGACCCTTCTCTTTTTAAAGAGTTCTTTCAGTGTCTGGACTCTTGAAATTAATTTTTCTCAATATTCACTATAACTATTTGTCTATGGGTGCAGTGTCAGAGAATTCATAGGTAGAGTGATATTGATCCCTGTATCGTCCTATATAACTCTATATACCAGGTTTAGGTAAAACATAACAGACAACCATTTGTCTGAAATGGTATAAGGTTTCCTGCCTGAGCAGCGAGTTCGACTAAAGAACCTCCAAGGTCCCTTCCAACTCTGTTATTCTATTCTATTCTATTCTATTCTATTCTATTCTATTCTATTCTATTCTATTCTATTCTATTCTATTCTATTCTAATGTTTGAGGGAAGATGAAGAATGTAGAATGGGGAGGGTCACTTAATACTTGTTTTGGGGAGAAAGATTTACCTTTTTGCCTGTTTTCTAAATGCAGAATGCCTGTTTTAAGGCCTACACTACACCAGCAAGTTATCTAAAAAATAAATATTATTATATTCAACATGACTTACTTTTAAGTAGACGTATATGAGAGATTTCGGTTTAACAAAGTATATGATAGAAGGAGAAAGCTAGATTGAAAGCCTTTTTTAAAATAATAGTTTGATATATGTAGGGAGATTTACCTTTGATACTTCTCTGGCATACAACACCTAGCTCAGTAACTAATTAGTGATTTGAACTATGTTCAAATATTTCAACTTAAAACTACAGAAAACTATTAAATGCCTATTTCACACTGTATAATTGTAAAAGGTGTGGTTAATGTAAACTTATATACTGATTGTAATACTTATTGTATATTTGAAGATGAATTGGAATCACTTCTCCTTTTGAATAGAAATTAATTATTCATTTCCTCTTGACTGATAACAAGTTGCACAGCTGTTATTATGTGTTTACAAGATTCCTTCTAATATGGAAACCACTGTGCTTTACACAAATGACTACAATACTTAAAATTTACTTTTCTATTTACTTAATGGACTTTTTTTAATGTACCATAATGATGCTGGAAGAATTAAAATTAAGTGTATTACAACAAACTGAAATACTATTACTTTACTTTTTGTTCTGATTATTTACAGTATTTAAACTAATCAGTGTAAACTGAGGTGGGGAAAATGCTCTGTAAGAATAAATCTCTGGCAAAATAAATATCTAACTTGTACAGTGTGAAATAGGCATTTAATAGTTTTCAGATGGGAATATTCAGGCTTCTAATTAGCCATTTCCCGGCTGTACAAGACAAGTTAAATTTGTCTGTAGATGACTACATGGGCAGGCACTGAGGTTTAATGTAGCAACCACAACAACTTTTGTTTTTCTAGCTACAGATGCAGAGAAGTATGCCATAGCTATTGCACTCTTAGTCTCTCTCTCTCTCTCTCTTTCTCTCTCTCTCTCTCCCTCCCTCCCTCCCTGTCTCTCTTCTGTAGACCATGAAACACAGAGCTAGTTCCACCTGCACAAATCTCTTTCCAACCCAGAACTGCATGTGCAAGGAATCAATTCATATTACCTGAACACTCACAAGCTATATGATCCTGAATGAATTATTTGTATATTATACTGCTCAGGCAAGTAGACCTTCAATGGAATGGTTATTTGCTAAAGTGACAGTATTTTCTATCAATCAAAATCTACCATACACTGTGACAACCTAGTCTAGGGACGGCAATGTTTCACCAAGCTAATTTCCTGTAACAACTCATGCCAGGACAACGATCTCTTTAAACTTAAGCAGGTCAGGTATTATTCCTGTCCTGCTATCTGTCATGACCCATAACATTGAGATGGTAGCTGGGGAATGTTTAGCAGCTTACGGAAATATCTGAAAGCTAATCAGATGTCCATTGCTGCTGAGGCCCATATGACTAATACCATTGCTGGTTCAAGAGGGGAAGGTTTCTCTTAAATACAAGCTATGGCACAAATGGGGTTTTTTAAAATCTGGAATATACAGATTGTTATGTGCCATGACACAGAGGTCTCTGGGAAGTGAATTGTGACTTGGGGAACATTTGTGGCCCTAACAGATCTAGAAAAAAACAGAGTAAACTTGAATTCCTGAATAACATGGTATTGGTTCAGACTCTTCAAAACCACTGGCAAATCCTATCTAGGTAACAGAAAGCTTCCAATCCTAGATCCAGAGCAGAATTGGAAAAATCATGTTAATATACAAACACACAAACATATATTCCCTTATTAATTTAAAATATCAGTCTGATATGAAATTATATTACTGGTAAAAACAACTTATTTATAAAAACTGATAAATGCAAAGTATACTTTAAACTTACATATGAATGTGTGTGTGTGTGTGTGTGTGTGTGTGTGCACATGTGCACACATTTCTTTAGATATTTGGAATGAAATTTCTTATGGGATAATTCCATCCCAGTATTAAAAATAGTATTTTAAAAAAATAATATTGAAATCAACTGTCTGCGTATTACTACATTCAGGTATCAAAAGTACAAGGGGAAAAAAACCTTGTTTGTTATACTAAGTTATACTAAATAAATTAAATGATAGTGCCTATTCTTTAGATTAATACAAATATGATTTTTAAATATCCACCAAACAAAATTATGGATAAAGAAAAGTTTAAACCAACATTAATCGCAATGAGATTTTTTGGATGGTTACAATAATCTGTTACTTAAAGTAACCACTGCTGGCCATAAATGGTTATTTCTGGAATAATATAGATTTCATTTGTGATAAAAAAAAAGATATTTCAAAAATACTGTAAAAACTATTGGTTGGTTTAAAGTTGCCTAACATATCATTTTCATGATGTAATTGACCTGGGAAATATTACACTGCATCATCTAAATGTTCTTTCTGCAAGCATAATTTGGAATAATCCAAACAATACATGTATAAGAAAATAAATTATTCAAATATTATAGACATAAAATAGCAAAGGGCTGTTCTGAAATTCCAAATTAAAATTATTAAATTGTGTATAGCTGTGTATGTTGACATGGGATTATTAATATCAGAAGGACATCCCATTTTGATTATAATTTATAACAATATTTCCTGTTTGTGTGTGTGCATGGAGAGAGAGAGAGAGAGAGAGAGAGAGAGAGAGAGAGAGAGAGAGAGAGAGAATGTCAGTAATGGTAAATATACACTTGATGAGTTGATCCCAGATGTCATATGTAACATAAATAATAAAATACAATTTATTACTATAATGTATTAACATGTCTCTTTAATTCTGATTTGACCGTATCATTTGAATTCAAAATCCCACACTTAAGTTTTTATAAAACAAGCAGCAACATAAAATGTAGAGAGAACCTGTACTGTAACATCTCAGAGCCAAAATGGACTGAAAGGCTGTCACATTCAATAATGTAGCCAACCTCACTGCTCTAAATCAACAAAAGCTACAACAGCTGACATAGTTGATCATGAGCAAAGTGCAATAGTATTTACCTGCTATAACTGCCAGGACAAAACATGTCCTGAAGAAATTAGGACATATGCTAGAAAACAGATCAGTCTCTCACATTCTCACAACTAAAATGCTATTCAGCATTTCCACCATGTTTTAGTGATCTTTGGATAAACGTTTTGAGTCCTTCCTGAGTAGATACACTTCCATCCTACCTCTGCCTCCACTGTCTATTCTGTATGCTTTTGCTCTCTCTAGGTCTATCTGTACAACTAAAATAACTATTTGAGATAACCACTAACCTGCATGATTTTGTTTAATACCCTTGGGACTATGCTGGCAGCCATGACATCCTGAGGTATCAAGTTTTGCAATTCAATTATATGTGGTATGAGGTTTCTTTTTTGTATCCAGAATTTCCCATAATTAAGTTTTATCCAGGAGAGATACAATCTCCCTCACCTATTTCCACACCATGCTTAATTACATATAACTCAACTTTTGTTTTACAGTAAATATTTACAAAACAGCATCTCTTCTTTGGGGACTCCTTCAAAGTTCCCAAGTTGTTTTGTTTGCATTTTCTTTCCCCTTTTTCAACACTTCCGTTCCATTCTTGAAATATTTGGAACATAACTCTGCAGAATCTTCCATCTATGGGTGTACCGCAAGAGTATATAAGGATATTACATACTGGCGATTTTATTTTATTTTCAGTCCCCACACTGACATAAGGTAAGGTGGGTCTCAGTTGGTCAGTTAGGCTGGGAGCGTTGGGCTGTCTTTCATGGCATTTCCTCACAGGCATAAGTTCGTTGTGCTATTCAAGTCTCTGGGGGTGATGAAAACCGCTTTAGCAGACTTTGAGAAGGACAAGGAAGGACAGTTTTGGTCTGGCAGCAGCCATACTAGTCAATAGGTTTCAGTTCAGTGCCTTTGATGTGCAAATAGGTGGTTAAAAAATCCTTCTCTTCCCTCTCACGTTAATGAGTGATAAAAGTTATTTGGACTACTTCAGAAAAAAACCCTTTTTAAAAGTTAAAATTAAATATATGGGGTAACTTATCAATATTCTAATATCTTCTAAAATTAAAGAATGATGGGATTTAATTAATTAGCTTGATTTCTATCTTGTCTCAAACTATTTAACTCTTGGCAGCTTACAAATACAATTAAAACACAATATAATAAATAAACAATAACCCCCCCCCCCAATACTATCAATCACTCAACTCAAGTAATTGGTACAAAGCTTTCCAGAAACATGATGTAAAATTTAACATTGGAATCTGAAACAATAAATCTACCCATACTTTTGTATTGGAAGTTCTGCTCAATAAATAGTTTGGCATCTTAATAAAATAAATAAAAAGTTTCACAGCAACCAAGACACAGATCAAATACTTAAGAAGTTAGTAATAAAATTATAAATGGCTCTTCAAGTAGGGAGAAAGAATATAACTTCCTAACTGGCTTAACCAAAGCAGGCTTGGCAAGATAGCAAATGTGGCAGGAAGGCTTGTTTTAAATACTGGAATACTTAAGGTAAATCAAAAGCCTGATGTTCATCAAATTGGGCTATAAAACTATTACAGACATTTTAACCTCTGCCCCCCTTCACCTATTGTCAATCTAGAGTAGAGTCCACTTCAATGGGATCCAACTGAATGCCATCGGAAAAAATTCTATAAGTCCAAAGCAGGGAGATTAAAAGCATATTGTTTTCCAGGTTAACATGCAATCCAGAACATTTCTGGCATTTTTAGTATGGGCTGCTGGATTTAAATTATCATTTAAATAGTGCACAAGAATGCAGGATGTCAGAAAATATCTTGGTCATGAATCTCATAAATACAAGGAACAAGTCAAAAGCTAGATAGCATCACTATGTACTCAAATTTCCTAGAACCAGTATCAAAGTTATTTAAATATTCATGATTCTCCTTTATATTTGATTATAAGGTTTTTGTAAGTTACGTTTAGTTAAAGTACTTGTCTTTTGGAGACTTCCAAAATATCAGACATAAAGAGAATTGGGTAATAATCCCAACAGAGTTCAGAAGTAAGAAACCAGGAGTGTTCCTTTATTTTTTGTTGACAATATGGGTGGATGACCGGAGACAACTGGAGATACAGATATTCCTTGACTTACAACTGCTCATTTAGTGATCATTCGAAGTTACAACGGCACTGAAAAAAGGGACTTGTGATTGTTTTTCACACTTATGACTGTTGTAGCATCCCCATGGTCACATGATCAAATTTCAGATGCTTGGCAACTGACTCACATTTATGATGGTTCCAGTGTCCCAGGGTCATGTGATCAAAATTAGAGTGCCTGGCAATTGATATTTATGACAGTTGCAATGTCTCAGGCTCATGTGATCCCCTTTTGCAACCTTCTGACAAGCAAAGTCAATGGGGAAGCCAAATTCACTTAACAACCATATTACTAACTTAACAACTGCAGTGATTCACTTAATAACTGTGGCAAGAAAGGTCATAAAATGGGGCAAAACTCACTTAACAAATGTCTTACTTAGCAACAGAACCTTTGGGCTCTATTGTGGTCATACATTGAGGACTACCTGTATATCTTTTTTTTTCAACTTATGTATGAGTGTCCTAAGACCCAAGCTGAGGACTATCTGTACATCCTTAGTGGCTCCAGCTGGTTTCGGCACATGGCATATTTGCAAAATTATCTGAATAATGACACTATTCAAGCTGCTGATCTGGACATCCAAGTGTTGCTAGGCTGAAATAAGGCAATGGCAACCTGTTCAGCTTCAGTCTCAGTATGTCAGTTGCCATGGCCTAGGCCAGGGGTAGGCAACCTTGGCTCTTTTAGGACTCGTGGACTTCAACTCCCAGAATTCCTGAGCCAGCCATGCTGGCTCAGGAATTCTGGGAGTTGAAGTCCACGAGTCCTAAAAGAGCCAAGGTTGCCTACCCCTGGCCTAGGTAAAGAACATGAAACTAGTAGCCTCCATTGTAAAGGGAGTAAAGAGTTTTTGAAATTAATTTTGAGTTCTGTGTCAATGGGAAAGAATGGTAATCATTTATTTAATGCCAGAAAAATCTCAATCTGTTCTTTTTCTGTAGAATTTTGGAAATATATCATTCTCATTTCCAGAATCAGAGAATTTCCTTCTCATTGAATCACAATACAAATTGCATTCTTTTTATATTTATAGCTTGTTATGTCTCCTACACATTTTATATCAAGTGCTAACAATATTGGCTGCTTCTCTTTATCAGGTTTCTATTATATCTACTGTAGCTATCTTCTTTTTAAAAAAACATATAATCTTATTTTACCCTACACTTCAGTGGGAGTAAGTCTAGCTTTTGCCTAAACATAAAATTGAAATAAACAGGTAATATAGCTATCGGGGCACAAAATCCCCAATAAATATTTTTGTTGAACAACTCACATTATTATTTCATTATTTCTTTTTAGCACCAGGTTTTCAAATGAAAGAGCATGTTCTCGAATTTTATTGGACTCTTTCCATGCTCACACCAGTACATTGAACATGGCATCAGTGGATATGCAGCCATACATAAATTTTATGTTCCCTAAATTACCAATAAAATGTTTTCTCTTTATATAAAATTAAAGTATTTCTTCTTATTAGAATATTGTGGCTGCACTTAAAATTTAACATTATATTTTTCAAGCACTCTGCTTTATCACATTTGCACAAGCAAATACAAGTGCACATAGACACACACACTCACACACACATACCACAAACACACAGAGATACGTGGAGATAAAGAAAAATGTATCTTTTTTGTTCTGTTTTCCAAACAAGCTGATACATTATCCTTGTTTCTTCAGATAAATCACAATTTAGACTTATCAGAAGGCTTAATTCAAGCTTAATGATATACTAGTTAATTGAAAAGAAAAACAAATGATTGATTCCTTCCTTGCAATTTTCCACTGTACACAAAACAGGGAAAGCAATGATCCTGAGGAGTTCATCCTATATAGTTAAAACTTCCTTTATGGGGAGAAGTAACATTATGCTGAAGTCAGCTTTCAAATGTTAACCTATATAATCACCATTAAGTATATACAGTATATGTATATACAGAGTGATGGGATTCGGCCGGTTCGGACCACTTCGGCAGAACCGGTAGCTAATTTTTTGTTGCCCAGGCCCAGAATGGACTTCCGGAAGTGGCATCCACACATAGAACCAGTTGTTCACATATTTGAATCCCACCACTGTATATACAGTTGATTATGACACACAACTTATAATTTCACAGTCAAAATTATTCTTCAAATATGAATATAACCTTCCTAACAACCTGATCATTGAAATAAAATTTAAAAAATACTAAATAATTTTGACTATATTTAGAAATGCAGTTTTAAAGGTGAGCTCACCCATTTTAATATCAACTCAGCATGATTCAAAGAGCAAGGTAAGAAACATTTCCCAAATTTTCCCAACATCCATTTAAATCACATTTTACAAAACTTGGCAGAGTTTAGTTCCAATTTTGATAACAGAATGCAGGTGGAGAGAGCCAAGCAAAAACCTTTTTTTGTCTAAGAAGATAATCAGGCAAAAATTGTCTTGTAACTATTGTATTTAAGTAACAATCTGAAAAATTTATAAATATTTTTTTGAATCTAGGAAAGGAATTTTTAACTTATTTAATAAATATTTATTCCTGTTTTGGTTAACAAGTGAACTTTTTTATATACAGTTAAGCAGTTGTAATACATATAGCATTTCATTAAAAAATTGTAAAACACAATGACATAGAAGTAATGGTTCAATACCACAGCTTGAATGTTTGGCTTCTTGTAACTCAGTATGAGCATCATGATAGAGCTATATTCAGTTAGCCCTTTCTAAAACCAGATTTGAGTGAAATGATATTTATATTCAAGTTAATGCCTTAAATTTTAAAGAAATTTTAATTCATTACACAATAAAACAATAACCAGGCAGAAAAATAAGTAATTCTCTAGACAAAAATATATCACCAAGTTACTACTCTTATAACCAAAAAGGTTACATTTCTTTCACTCAAAAAAAGTACTACCTACTTAATAAACGGGGGGGAAACACATAACAGGGCTATTTTATGTACACATATGTAAAACAAAGTTTTTAAAATGTATTAAGGTTTAACTTTCTCATAATCATGCAAAACAATTCATTTCATAGCTATAATTCAACACAGAATTAAGCATACTTAAATATTTCAAGTTTTAAAGACACTAACGATCCAACCCATTTTACAAACTTATCTCAGAGTAAACCCCACTGAACTCAATGGGACTTACTTCTGAATAACCATGTACTGCATAATATTGTATCAGACCAGGACTAGCATTTGTCAGTTTCAGCAGTTTTAAAATTAGACTAAGACCTAAATTATGTAAATATGCATAACTCATCTCATTTTCCCAGCACATTAGTTGTGCTTAGTTGTCCATGTTAAAATAAAATATAAATAGAATAAGAGTTTATTTCACCTTCACATGGTGTCTTTCTCATGCAGACCTCAGATTTCCATATTTGTATCCCTTTAAAGGATTTGATATGCAGGGAAAAAAGAAAGGATGGTAAACATTTCAATTCAGAGATCAGTTTGGCTGCCACATTCCATGTATTATCACTATGCAAATCCCATACCTTTCACTGATGTGTTGGGTGGTGGTCCTTCCATACGCAGGTTCCATGGAGGATCCCCTTGATTAGCAAAGTCCCTCATCTTCAAATAGCTAATTGTTAATCGGATGATAGATGCCTTGTCAAGCTGGCTGGTAATGGCAGCAGGGAGTGGCAACAATTTGGCCAACTCATAGAATTCAAAATTTTCTTTTCCTCTTCGAGAACGAGCAGCATCTCGGGATTTTTCCTTTCTCAAGGCTTGTAAGCTGGGGGAAGAAAGAGAGCAAGATATTCATTAGTACTGTATTTTCTCTGACAGAGCCACTGTTCTTCACAATTCCTTGCCACTGTACAAATATATGCTGCAAGCACTGTTTAAATATAGATACATAAGCTATAGGCATATATGTCCCAAACAAGCTTTTTCAAAAGGCAACTGGACACCACCTATCTCCTGGTTACAACACAGTCCTTTCAGCAGTTCCAAGAAGATTCCACATCCATTTGCACTATTCAGGTGACCCTGAGGACACCAATAAAACTCCAAGTGGTCCCAACAACTGTCAGAAAGAGTGCTAATGACCAGATGACTGCAAGGAAAATAACCCCTTCCATTTTCCACCAGTCAGAACTGAAGAAACTTCCTGGATGAGAAGTGAAACGTCTTCAAAGAAAAACAAAGAAAGTTCAGTTGCCTTTTGCGAAAGTGCCTTTTGGACAACCATGACCTGGATGACTGAGACATATAGGTGTGTGTGTGTGTGTGTGTGGGTGTGTGTGTGAGCTGGGCTGCTGGTTTGATCTCTGGGCTTGGTAATTAGGTTGCAAACGTTTCATCTCCGTTCGGGAGGACATCTTCAGCGCAGTTTGAATTGTGTTCAGGTAGCAATACAATGTG